>CM035438.1:107656458-107731458 GCA_020310875.1 Ceratopteris richardii
GGGTGTAAAGGAGGATTCAGATAAGCTTGGCATGCATCCAGCCAGGGTCTTGACCATGGAGAACTTTGAATGAATCCAACATTGACAAATGCTCAATTTCCTTTGAGATGGACTACCTCTTTCTTAGTTGATGATGTTGTAGCCCTCATTATCTTGTAATTCATGAGATTGTACCTCCTTATTGTGTTGCTCAAGTTCATTGGCCTCCTCTCCGTATGATCGTATTCATGAGAGCCTCCCGAAGTCCGTCCATCATTTCTACACCAAGTCCACTAGAGTACTTGGCTTTCCATTTTCACTTTCATTAATTTTTAATGCATTTTCTTCAGTACACAGACACCACATCAGATTCACCAGTTCATAATTTTTTGGTCTTACATGTCATTTTTGGTGAGCAAATGTTAACATATCACTTTCTCTCTCTCTCTCTCTCTCTCTCTCTGTGTCTCTCTGTGTCTGTGCTCTTTCTCTCCCTCCTCCCTCATTTGAGGCAGCTATACAACTATCAAAGAATGGCATGAGAGAGCACGATACTCGCAGGTCAGAGCATGGTTTCAAGACAAAGTCGTACTATGGAGAGCCTATCACCCTTCAAGTAGACCTTGACTCGCCCTATGTTCACCTCTCTTGCAGTGAGCAGAACTTGGTGTTGAGATAGGATGTTTGGCAGCTATAAATAAGGATGCTCTTGGAGTTAGCTGGCTTGGGGATGAGGATGTCATATTACAAAGTTCAGTTCCTCCCTATACTGTCTAGAAAGTTCACACAGAGGCCACGTTACATGGACATGTACATGCCACATAACTCACGGGTGGTGATTGGCCCACTGAGGGTGGGATCACACAGACTAGAGATCGAGATCGAGAGATGGATTCTGTTCCGGGGGAGGAACGAGCCTGCAGAGCATGCGCAAAGGAGATGGAGGGTGAGGGGCATTTCATATGTCGATGCAGCACATATGTGGAGATTAGAGGCAGATATAATGCCCTATTCAGATGATAGACCTCTCTCCTTGCGATCAGAGGCAGCTAGGACATTTCTTATTAGAGATACAAGCCATGGGGACAGGCTATTACAACTGCATGCAGCTACACAGACAAAGGGGAGGCGATCGCAGTTCATAGATGTCTTTTAGAGGATCCCCCTCTCCTTATTCCTTTTCTTCTCCCCAAAAAAAGGAAAATCTGACGCTTAGAGGGGAGTGACACTCTTGCAGGCATAGGTGAGCTAAGCTAGACGACCACCAAGAGTCATAGGCTATAGGGGGCTCGCACCTCCACCACGGACAGATCAAGGAGATCCACTCTCGAGGGTCTAGTGCCATTGTGGAGAGACTTTGACCATCTGGGCATCCCTGGCACTATACACCCCCATGTACCACGTCTTGCACCTCCCTCAGCATAGGGTGGAGCTAAATAGCTTGATGCATTCTCATGATTTTACCACCTTGAACATATAGACATGCATACCCCCCCTTAAAGATAGAGCTCTATCCCTCCTCAGATACCCATGGATATAGCATTACCACCATCCCGAGTACATCTCTACCTATGTTCATCCCAGTTTACTTTGTATCAGTTTTGTTTTCATTTGTTATCGTTCATCGTTCCAATAGATGGATGATATACAGGCCATGTACACTTGATTTGTTTTAGAGGTCGATTTTGCCCTGACACAGATGTTAAAATCTCTCTCTCTCTCTCTCTCTCTCTCTCTCTCTCTCTCTCTCCCCCTTTTGATTTCTCATGCTCTCTTTGTTGTCTTTTCTTTCAGTAACGTGGGGTTGTATGTACAAATCATTTAGTTTGATTCTATGATTGAATGTCTTTCATTTGAATGAATTCTGCATCTGTAAAGCATATGAGCAGTTTATTTCATATTGATTGCGTTATACACATATATACCTTCTGAATGTATGTATTGTTTCCAAACTCTCTCTCTGGTGTTTTCTTTGAATAACCTGGGTTTTATACGTATACCTGAAATATGCCTCTGTAACAGAATGCTCACTGTCTCATTTAACTCTTGCACTCACATCGCATGTTTATGTCTTGAGGTTCTGCTAGTTCTTGATGATAATGAAGCTATGGATCTCCAATCTTCTGAGCTGTTTTGCGTCTATTTTGAAATTTATGTAAAGGAATATAACCCAATGGATAACAATTGGCTCATATAGCACAAGTTATTTCAATAAAATGAGAGGTTGACATTTTTGCTTGTAAATCTATATCTTTCAATATTTAAAACATCTGGATGCTCTCCTGCCCTGTGCTTGCCACTGGTTGACTCAAAATTGTGAGGTGAGGACCAATAGACAGTTGATGGGGATGATGAAGTCCAATTCAACATCCAATTAGTAGATTTTATCTCAGTTCAGGAGTTGATGAGCAATAATAATTTGAATATAGTGCTCATAAAAAAACTGTTCAAGCTGAGTCTGCATTATCAAGTGTTTATCTTCATGAATGCTGCTAAACTTTTGAGATAAAATTGGAAAATGAGGCATTGCATAAACTAAGAGTTTTCAAAATAAATTGTGGTAAAGGAATCAAGTGGAAATGTAGGCCTGTATCAGAGACATCCATGAAAGGCATAATCAATAAGTCAATTATGTGTTTCCAATTGGTATGCATGAACTCGAAATCGTGCAGGGGCCTCCACGACATATGCAATTCATGGTTGAGATTGTGCAACTTTGTCTTTAAATTCATTTGTTGATTCAGTGCATGCATAATCAAAGATCATAAGAGAGAATTAAACGTCACTAGTGGATATGAGTCATCAGCAAGAGAGTCAAAGTAATTGGCAAACTTGTGAACACACAAATTTAAATGGCAAGTAGTAGCTGCAATTCATGGTTGACTTAAAAGTGTGATGTAAACAACGTAAGCTAGAGCCCAGAATCAACCAAGAAGGTCATTGATACACTTGAACAACAGTTTCATTGATTGATCTCAAATCAGATCAGCATATCGACAACCACTTTTAACAACCACATTTGAAATACTATCAAGCATACCAGGATTCACGTAAGTGGTTAGAATGCCATTGACGGTTCTTTTAGGGTTGTTGAAGGGAATAACCAAATAGATTAGTGAAGTCTAGGGAAATAGCTTGGGAGTGATCCCAACAACCTTCAGCTGTATGACTCTGACTATAATATCTTTTCTGCCCTTGGCTCGTTGAAAACTAGATCCTCACTCCTATTGTGTGATTGCAATCGCTTTTTCATGGAAAAGTAGGACATCTTGTCCATTTATTTATCTTAATGGAAAAAATTTGACGAGATTAACCGGCTAAGTTATTTGTAATTATTTAAATTAATTTGTAATGTAATGTTTACAGTCAAGAATTGAGAGGCAGCTAGTCAGCAGCGTGGGCATGCTGGTTGGGTTGTCTGCCTTGGTTTTTTTTTTTTGTGTGTGTGTGTGTGTGTGTGTGTGTGTGTGTGTGTGTGTGTGTGTGTTTTTGCGATGGGGGGCAAGGTTCAATCTCCACATGCTGCATTGGCAGGGTATTTGTCCTCATCCCATGAGGTGAGAGGTATTAGATGGCCTTCAGGGAGTTAACCATTGGCTTTCAAGGATGTTAACCATTGTCCTTGGGCGTAAATCCAGTTCGAGTGGCTTTTGGGCCATTCTAATGGAAAAAAGCCAGTGCGCTTTGGGGATTCCTTGGTTGACTTTGTCGATGGTAGCATGCGTCATACACGTGCAAGCTGCAGCTGTTCTCCATCAGATTATATCAGTCTCCTTGCCTGGCCTTAGGGCTGTTCCTTCCCAATTCTGATTCATTGTGAGCTTTTGGGCTTCGTACATTCTTAGTAGGTTCTACGTGTTTCAACCGTTGCTTGTGTGAGATTTGGGGGGCCCCATGGGTGCTATGCTCTTCATTTTAGAGTCTTGATTTCAGTTAGTTCAAAGGTTGATGGATGTAAACTGTAAAATCGAACTCGTATTCGAAGAAGAAAAAATTCATGAGACAAATCTCCATTGTGGTCAAAACAATTTTCTATTATAGCATCATATTCAGATTGCATAGCAGCCATCCAATCCTCTAAATTTCGTGCGTCATCAAACGAAACAGGCTCATTCTCATCACAGAGACTAGAAGCAGCCATAACATAGTAATCTGATGCAAAAGAAGCACTATGAGAGCCAGAACGGGTACGATATGATAGAGATGCATCTAATTTGTTGTCATGCAAAGTCTGCACTAGCCATTTTGGCATAGTTTTGGCTTCCTCAATATCAACTCTCTCATCAACAAGTTCATCATGTAAATCTGCATTAGAAATGGAATGATTTGCATCATCACATGAAACTTGTAAAGGTTGAGAAGTTGCCTCATTCGGACCAACACTAGACTATCCACCTGTAAAAAGCGGAAGCAAAGTGTCATATATGTCTTTGGAACTAACTGATGTTTCCTTAGTACATGAAAGTAATGGTTGAATAGCATCTTCCACAAAAACAACATCGTGGCTAACCAAAATGCATTTAGTATGTGGATGATACAGATGATAACCTTCGCTTTCAGAAATGTACCCAATAAAAATACATTTTTCTACTTTATCATCCAATTTTCTATGCTATTGTTCATGCACTAATGCATATGCCAGACAACCAAAAACACACAAATGAGCAATAGATGGCTTGCAACCATACCAATCCTCATATGGAGTGATAGAATGCAATGCTTTGGTGGGATACCTGTTAAGTACATATATTGCACACAACAACCTCAAGCCAAGAACTATGTGCTTAAAGCTTGACTCTTGACCATACACCTCGCCATCTTCATGAGTGACCTGTTCTTCCTTTCAGCAACACCATTCTGTTAAGCTGTATATGACACTGTAAATTGATGTTTTATCCCACGTTCAACTAGAAATGCATTAAAATCAGAAGACATATATTCCCCCTCTATTAGAATGGAGGATGCCTATTTTACATGCTGACACTTTTTCAGCCAAAACCAGAAACTGTTTGAAGCACATAAACACTTTGGACTTTGCTTTCAATGGATATACCCATGCATGCCTAGAAAAATCATCAATGAAAGTAATGAAGTAAAGATAATTTTCAAAAGAGGGGTCTACATAGGACCATAGACATCACTGTGAACAAGTTGTAATTTTTGAGTAACTCGAACTGAACCATCATTTAGGGACGAGGAACGCTGCATTTTGCCCAAATACAACCTTCACATACATGTTTACAAAGTGCCTCAAGTTTGGACAGTGAGGATACCATTTCAGATTTATGTAGGCATAGCAAACTAGCAAAATTTAGATGACCAAGGCATGCATGTCAAAGCTTTGCATCTGACATAGCTTGAGAATCGTGTACTCCACATGTTGAATCATTCACAAATTTTTCATAGTATATGAGCTTATTATGCCCACGACATAAAATGCCAGAAGTAATAATGACATTGCCATTTGACAGATCAACTGTACATCTGTCATTAACAAATTTCACAACCAAGCCGGTCTTCGCTAATGCTGAAAATGATAACTGATTTTTCTTGGTCCTGGGCACAAATAAAGCATCTCAAATTATAAAAGAACTACCATCAGCAATAGTCAGAATGATCTTACCATTTCCATGACAGGATCAAAGGAGTTGTTGGCACATGTGACAATATTCCTTATAGGGGAGACTCGAGTGAAGTGAAGAAATTGTACTGCGATGTAATATGTTTGGTTATCCCAGTATCAAAATACCAAACATCTGAGTATACTGCAAACATACTTTGCTCGTGAGAAGATGGGTCAAAATTAGAAAAAATAGTAAACGCCCATTCTTGATTCTGCACAAGATTAGCATACTTTGTTTTCGGTGTAGAGGCCTCTACAACAACCATTCAAGCCTCTTTCTTTTTTGCCTCTTTTATAGCCAATTTTGGACAATTATTTATGACGATCATTTGCTTTACAGTATTTGAAAAACAATTTCTACTTTTTTGTTTTCTTCTCATCATCCTTCTTTAATTGTGTAGAATTAGCAGATTTCTGCTTAGTAGTAGAAGAGCTCCATTTACCTTTGCCCTTCTGACTAGCTAGGAAAGCTTGATCTGCAAAATGCATAATGGGCTTGTTCTGCTTAGACTGATCTTCTTGCAACATAACAGAGACTAACTCCTCAAATGTTAAGGCATTTGGATTGCCTTTCATAATCAAATGAAGAGTAGAAGCAAAACTGTGATATGACTCAGGAAGACCATTTAGAAGAGTCTACACAAGTGAACTATCAGGCAAGACTTCATCAACAGAAATCAATTGTTCCTTCAAATCTTTGATCTTTGTCAGAAAACTCTCCATGGAATCTCCTTCATTCATGTGCTCACTCTTCAACTGTTTTTGGAGATAAGCAACATGAGCCTCATTCCTTTCATGGTATAAAGTGGTAAATGTATCCCAAGCATCCTTAGTTGTTTTACAAGAGCGAATATGAGGAATAATGACATGTTTGATAGACAAGGCTATCAATGCATGTGCTTGAGCATCTTTGCCATCCCAATGAGAAGAGTACTTACATAAGACATGATTTGAGTGAAGAACAACAACAAGGGGTTAATTGAATTGTTGAGAGATTATGTAGTAGGTGTAGCAGGAACCGCAACACGAACAGGAACATGAATATCATCATCTTCAACACCGTCTACATCACCATTAGTAATTGTGTTTGCAGGTGTAATAGGACATTTTTCAACATCCTGCACAATATTCGAGAGCCCATAATGGGTAATTGGTACCATCCAACTTATGCTCAACATCCAACATACGGAATACATCATTGCTTTCAACCATGGCCACTGACTAAAATACCGTGATGCAAAAAATTGACTGTATCTAAAAAAGTTGAACAGATCTATCATGACGAGTTCTACGAAACCTGTAGCAGACTTTAAGTCGCTCATACTGATGAATCGAAACCTGTATATATCTTTGGAGCAAAAAGAAAAAATTGCCTGCACAAGCACTACGATAGTGCGTCCAGAGGCCAAAATGAGCTCAGATCGTGATTTCGACAACACATAGCAAAGCTATTTTGAACTCCTAATCAGCTTGAATATGCTCACCAAATTTCGTGCAATTATGAGATTGTGACCGGAGGGATGTCGACGATGCCCTAGATCAATCACATAGCTAGCGTCAATCACATAGCTAGATCATGGGCATAGCAACTTAGTGATTATCCCTACGTGCTGTTCATATATTTAGGTAGTGATATGTGTGAACACACTAGGACCATAGGGGCACTTTTTTCCCTATTTAGGAGGTTTTTTATATGCCAATTACCCTAATGGGCAACTTATCTTTGTACATTCTAGTGGTAATACATTCAGTATTATGTGTTGTGATCCAAGGTTCTTCTTCTTCCTTGTGTCATTTGCGTGCTTTCGCAGGCCTCAAACTCCACCAATTAGTATCAGAGCAGGTCCCCGCTTCATCTAGGGCAGAGTAGGTCCCCGCTTCATCAGAGCTAGATCATGGGCATAGCAACTTAGTGATTATCCCTACATGCTGTTGATATATTTAGGTAGTGATGTGTGTGAACACTCTAGGACTGTAGGGGCACTTTTTTCCTTATTTAAGAGGTTTTTTATATGCCTATTACCCTAATGGGAAACTTATCTTTGTACATTCTAGTGGTAATACATTCACTATTGTGTATTGTGCTCTAAGGTTCTTCTTCTTCCTTGTGTTGTTTGCATGCTTTCGCAGACCTCAAACTCTAACAATTAGTATCGGAGTAGGTCTCTGCTTCATCTAGGGCATCATCGACACCCCTTCGGACACAGTCTCAAAATCCCACGAAATTTGGTGAGCATACTCATGATGATTAGGGGTTCAAAACAACTTCGGTTTTTGGTGTCGAAATCGTGATTTGAGCTTGTTTTGGCTCCAAATGCACCATCATATTGCTTGTAGAGGAAATCTCATCTTTTTGTGCTAAAGATATATGTAGGTTTTGGTTTACCAATATAAGCATCGCGAAGTTTGCTACAGGTTTAGTAGAACTTGATAGGGTAGTTCTGTTCAACTTTTTGAACTACAATCATTTTTGTGCATTTGGATATTTTAGTCAGTGGCCATGGCTGAAAGCAGTGACGTATTCTATATGTTGGCTGTTGAGGATAAGTTGAACAATACGAACTACCCATTATGGGATTATATGATGCATCATGTATTGGTTGCAAAAGGAATGTGGAATATTTTGCAGGGTGTTGAAAAACGTCATATTACACTTGCAAATACAATCATTGAAGGAGATGGAGACGGCGTTAAAGATGACGATATTCTTCATGTTCCTGTTCATGCTGCGGTTCCTGTTGCACCTACTATAGAGCAAATTTGTTGGAATGGAAAAGATGCTTAGTCACATGCATTGATAGCCTTGTCTATCAAATGTGCCATTATTCCTCACATTCGCTCTTGTAGAACAACTAAGGATGCTTGTGATACACTTAGCACTTTATACTAGGCAAGGAATGAGGCTCATGTTGCTTACCTCCAAAAACAGTTGGAGAGCAAGCACATGAATTAAGGAGATTCCATGGACAATTTTCTGACAATGATCAAAGATTTGAAGGAATAGTTGATTTTCTGCTGATGGAGTCTTGCTTGACAGTTCACTTGCGAAGACTGTTCTGAATGGTCTTCCTGATTCATATCAGAGTTTTGCTTCTACTTTTTGTTTGATGATGAAAGGCAATCCAAATTCCTTAAGATTTGAGGAGTTAGTCTCTATTCTGTTGCAGGAAGATCAATCTAGGCAGAATAGATTCATCATGTGTGTTGCAGATCAAACTTTCCTAGCTAGTCAGAAGGGCAAAGATAAATGCAGCTCTTCTACTAGTAAGCAAAAATCTGCTTGTTTTGCATAATCAAAGAAGGATGAAAAAGGCGAGAAGAAAATAGAAAAGCAAAAATTGTTTTGCAAATACTATAAAGGAAATGATCATGTCATAAAGAGTTGTCTAAAATTGGTTGCTAAAGAGGCAAGGAAGAAAGAGGTTGGAGTGGTTGTTGCAGAGGCCTCTACACCCAAAACAGAGTCTACTAATCTTGTGGAGAATGAAGAATGGGCATTTACCACTGTTTGTAGATATGACCCATCTTCTCATGAACAGTGTATGTTTGCACTAGACTCAGATGTTTGGTACTTTGATAGTGGGGCAACCAAACATATTACCCCGTAGCACAGTTTCTTCACTTCACTTGAGCCTTCCCCTATGGGGAATACTGTCAGATGTGCCAACTGTTAGATATGCTCAATACTCCACCCTCATGTGACCACAAATGATCCATGGTGCTCTAAGTTGTAAGGCCCCCATTATGAGGAGAAGCCATTATGAGAGCTCGGACATTTGTGGAACCCTAGCTTCCAAGTTAGATGAGGTCTATGTGTGACCATTGATGGTTGTAGATGATCTTTGTGAGCCTAGCCATTAGGTTAGGTAGGGCATAAACTTCCACGCCATTGGGTTGCCATTTAAGGTGAAAATAAAGGCCTTGTGGCGTCGTGCGATTTCCCCATAGAACCTTAATGGGGGGAGTGCAGAGGGGGGCTTGCCCCCTTCTGCAGGGTCCGGGGGGGCCTATCCCCTCGGCCCGTAGGGCCGAGATGGTAGGACTTCTGGTCGCGGAGATATTGTCAGATCGTATATTTTACTGACTATTTTGTATCTCCTGCCTACATTTATCTATACCGAACCGCATTGTAAAAGCTATATAAGCACGGCCCAGGTTGAGCTTTATATAGCATTGCGCACTAGTAAGCCCTTCATCTAAAGTATGTCTAGATCGCCATCTAAGCTCTACAGTGGGAGCGCACGGGTGGACAACACCATAATTGTAACTGCATTACGATCGGCAATATGAGAATTTGAGTTCTCTATCTCTCAGTCTGCATCTATCTCTGTCTTCGTTTTTCTCTCAACTTTGTCCACAGGTCTATTCCGTTGTGCTGTTATTTTCTTACATGGTATCAGAGCTCAGGAGGATCTTAGTGGTGCAGAAGCAGAAATGCACAGGTTGCAGAGGTCTGAACAACAAAAGAGAGAAGATGTCAAGTGGCGTGTCATCATCTATGACTGTGAGTCAAGGTGGTTCATCAACAGGAGTAGGTGATACATTTGATGCTTTTTGGTTGAAGCTTGTTTCTCTCCCTATCTGGAACATGTACATAACATTCACTTCCAAATACTTTGAAATGGGAAACACAAGGTTTTTATACCAGTGTAGGCTTCTTGTGGAGTCTTTCCATCAAGTGCCTTGGTGTAGCCTCAATTCAGTTCTGCAACACCGTTCTGTTGAGGACTATGTGCCACTGTGAGTTGATGCTTGATTCCCTTACTCTTGCAGAAATCTTCAAACTCTGTTGATGTGAACTCACCACCACCGTCTATCCTAAATTTCTTCATCTTCTTCCCTGTTTTAGTTTCAACAAGCTGAAGCCATTCTTTAAACTTACCAAAAGCTTAAGCCTTATCGCGAAGGAAGTACACCCACATCTTCCTGCTATAGTCGTCGACAAGTAACATGAAGTAGGAAGATCTGCCTAAGGCCTATGTAGGCATTTTTCGGCACAAGTCAGCATGCACCAACTCTAGAGGATAGCTTGCCCTGTTCTTGCTTTCTTGTGGAAACGCCTTCCTCTGTTGCCTGCCCATCATGCAAGCTTCACATGGTTCCTTCATTTTTGCAATCGATTGTAGGTGTGCAACCATATCCCTGTGATGCATCTCCTTCAGTACAGGGTATCCAATGTGGTCGAATCTCTCATGCCATAGCTTACTTGTGCCCACGTTTGTAGTGGTTGTAAGAGCACACAACTCATACAGGTTGTTCCCCCTTATGCCAATCCCAACAATGTTGTTGTTACCGTCCATAATCTTAGCTCCTGTCTTACTGAAAGATACTTGATGACCTTGATCAGTTATAGAAGCTACTGAAAGTAGATTTCATTTTATTTGTGGAACATACAACACATTTGAAAGCTTTCTAATATCGCAATTAGACTTAATGAAAGAAACAGTACCTTTGCCCTCTACAGGACATCTTGCATTGTTCCCGACCTTTACTATGATGGGTTCCTTTAGAGGCTGTAAGGAACTGTAAAGGTCTTTTCTACTCGTCATGCGACGAGATGCACCACTGTCCAACACCCATGAGTCATCTGTTCCTGAATCTTCAGTCGAGGAGCACACCTCCTCTATCATAACAAATAACTCAAGCTTTGTTTCTGCTGTGTTGGCAGACTCCTTGCCCTTGCCACCTTTTGAAGAGCCACTCTTCTCTTTTGCCTTCTTGATGCGGCAGTCTTGGATTCAGTGTCCTTTCTTCTTGCAGTGGAAACAATCTCCCTTGAACTTCTTTTTGTCCCCATCTTTTGAAGAGTCTGTTTTGCCTCCTTTGGCATTTGTTGTGAATGCAACATCTCCTTTGCTACCACCACTCCTTGCCTTGAGCCGAAGCTCCTCCTCCATGAGTAAGGCACTCAATTCTTCAAAAGTTAGTGGTTGAGGTCTGATTTGAGTGTTAAGAGCAGTTACCAAACCATCAAACTTAGGTGGAAAAATTCAAAGACAACGTCGAGCTAGCTCCTCACTTGACTTTTGAACACCTACTCCCCCCATTTGATCGCATAGATTCTTTATGCGAGTGATAAACACCTCTGCAGTCTCCCCATCAGCAAACCATTCTGCTGCAAGCGGATTCTCCAAGTTCTGAATCCGTGTCTGATTACGAGTTTCATATTGATTTCTCAATATGTTCCATGCTTCACATGCCTTCGTAGTATGTTGAATGAGAGTCAGAACACTATCAGAAGTACTTGTAACAAGAGCACAGAGTGCATCTACATTTCTACGTTTCTAAGCACATAGAAGATCAGCATCAGGAGGAATCATTCAACCAGGATTATTTGGATCAGGTCTTTCTTGGGGCTCATGATCAGTCCCAAGAACAGTCTCTAAAAGCACATACGAATCAAGAATAGAAGTGATTTTGAACTTCCACAGGGTGTAGTTCGTACCATCAAGTTTACCTTCTGTGAAGGCTTGTTGTCGTATCCGCAAGGTTGGGATGACCGGCATCATTGCTCTCCTGCTTATGCTAGTGGATTGACCCCCTAAGCATAAAGCCATTGGCACCAAGTGGGTCTGGAAGCTAAAGTATAAGGCTTAGGACCAACTGATTAGGTGCACACATCTATGAGGATGGTTTGAGATGATCAATTGTGCAAATAAAAAATTTTGATCAACCCTTCAAACTTGAACACCCAATGGTTAAGCTCAAAGAGGGTTTCTATATTGATAAGCAAGGAAACATGTATGTGGTTACTAGCTTACAAGACGAGACAAATGAGTAGAAATGTCATTCTTCAAAATGAGATAGGATACCTAGAGCAAAGGGGCCTAGGACGAGAGCCCAAGACTCCTTTAGGCAAATTCATCTTGACTAGAGTGATTACCCCATAGTGGGTTCTCCAAGACAACAAAAACATAGAACTATTCGTGAATAGAGAAACAGAGGAAGCTTTTTGGAGATTCAAGCTAGATCAACTTCGCAAAATAGGCAGAGTCACCATCTATGAGTTCAAAGATCTTGAGATACCGTGTAAAGTTTTCTATTTGCATAACACGTTGGAGATAATGTTCTTGGTAACAGAGCATGGTAGACATGCATTCCCTTAGAAGGGTGACTTGATTTTCCCTCCACCAAGATCTAATGTTTCCCATGGCCTCCAAGGGGTAGGATCATCCCACGGTCATGAAACCTAGGGGGAAAGAGCTAGAGAGGGACCTGAAGTGAGCTTTGCAAACCCCTTAGGAGGAGAATGGTCAGGATTAGATGCAAAAAGAATAGATTAGGAGAGACAAAAAAATCCGAGACATCAAGGAGGCATGGATGAGTCTCCCTTGCCTAGGCCTAGAGTACACCCTAGAATCTTGAGGCCTATCCAATTGGTTAAATACATGAGGAATTACTTCGATGGCACTGGAGATCCTTACAATCATGTAGCAGAGTTTAGACAAGTGTTAGGAGCCGAACAAGTTGAGGACCTATTCACTCAGTTCAAATGCCTTCAGTTTAACTCTCAAGGAAACTGCCTTAATGTGGTTTTCGCCACTACACCAAGGTCAATTCAGGAATATAGACTAGTTGCTAGAAGCGTTCATTATTGAATTCTCCAAAAGTGGCATGAGACACAATACTTCATCGCTGATACATAGCTTCAAGTAGCAGACACCCCAGGAAATAGTTCAACTTGCAGGAAGATGGTTTAGATAGTACTTAGAAAGATGCATTTTTCCAAAGTTACCCACACCAGCCAAACAAGTGGCTTTATTCCTAGATGGTTTGTTAAGTACCAAATTGAGATCTTATGTGTACTTGAAGGAACCTAGAACCATAGAGCAATATGTGGGCATGTGCATAGACATAGAGGAAAACCTAGGTGATGAACTAGAGCTTTCAAAAATTTATAAAGATTTAGATAGCTCTACTAGCCTCACCTCCAAACCATCTACATCTATTGAGGAATTGGTAGAGAAGGTAGCTCAGAAGTTAGGTGTCTCTAGCAAGCACACACCTAGAATGGTCTCGATGAAACGATGCTATACGTCTGGAGGAGAACACATGGATAATGTTTGACTGATCATGGCTCAACCCCAAGGAAACCCTAGCGGCCAATATTGCACGATAAAGAGAAACTACATGAACCACATCGCTCAAGATTGTCTGTACAATAGACAGGTTGTTAGACAAACTTATTAGCAACCTTACCAATAGGGTAGGTATTAGAACCAATACCAATAGTCGTATTATAGGCCACAACAACAATATCAACCTCAATTCCAACAGAAATACCAGGCACCATATAGGCCACAACTAGTCCTAGGAAAACCAGCCGCCACCTCTTGCCAATGTGATTCCAGTTAAGTATGCAGTGGTAGAGGAGAACCCTAATAGAGCATTGGTGCTGATGATCCCTTTGGTCTCAGAAAATGACCCTCATGCTCTGAGTTTTGACTACACCCATGAAGATAGTCCATGAGCTTATTACATAGAGTCACCCGAGCATAGTGAGACTTATCTGTATCAATATGAGGCAATACCTATGGAACCAAATTGGGAGCAAGAATACTCCAATGTCATATATACAAATCCTAACTCTAGGCCCCAATTGAGACAAATGAGGCCACTAGCCCCTAGACCATGTTTTAGATGTCACGATGACCATTTCATTCATGAATGTTCCCACACACCAACTCTAGGACAAGGATAGACCATCACAATATAAGGCTTTTGTCTTGAGTGCAACAAGAAACATCTCCCGAGAGCGAGAGATTGTCCAAGGAGCCCCTCTAGTGAGCCCAAGGTTACACCCATTAATGTGGTAGGCTTAGTGGTGGATTCAAGTTCAAGTAGCATTAACATGGCTCCTATACAAGTGTTGGAGTTAGACGTCTGCGGAAGCACGCGAACAGCACAAGGAAGAGGAAGAAGCTTGGAGCACAACACACAAGACTGAATGTATTACTAGAGAATGTACAAAGATAAGTAGCCCATTAGGGCAATAGGCGTATATACAAGCCGGGGGAAAAAAACCTCCTAAAGAGGGGAAAAAGTGCCCCGGCGGTCCTAGAGTGTTCACACACATCACTACCTAAATATATCAACAAATCCCCCCTGGGAGTGATGCGGTGAACAAGGAGCTGGCACTCATGTATAAGGAAGTGCCGAGCTATGTGGAAATCACTCCACAAAAGGAAGTAAGCCCAAAGCTTTGCGGAAAGCTTCAAACTTCTCCCTAGGCAGAGCCTTCGTGAAAAGGTCTGCAATGTTCTCCTGCGTGGGCACATATGCCAAGCTGATCTCCCCAGCAGAGAACCTCTCCCTGACATAGTGATAATGCACCTCAATGTGCTTAGTGCGAGCATGGAACACAGGGTTCCTCGCAACTGCCAATGCGCTCTGACTGTCAGTGAAGATGGTGGTGGCAGAAGACTGGCCAACACCCAAATCAGCCATAAGGCGTCTGAGCCACACACACTCAACAGTCGCTGTGAAAGCTGCCCTATACTCAGCCTCACAACTGGAAGTGGCCACAGTAGGCTGCTTCTTGCTCAACCAAGATATACATGAGCTACCAAGCATGAAGCAAAAACCACTGGTGGACACACGAGTGTCATAGCAACCAGCCCAATCTGAGTCAGAAAAAGCATGCAATTCTGGCGGTAGTGATCCCCCCTTGGGATAAAACAACCCAAGTAGTCGAGTACCACTCAAGTAGCGAAAGATGCGCTTAACCGCTTTCCAATGCGTGACTCCTGGGCAATGCATAAACCTGCTCATCTGTGAGACAGCAAACTGAATATCTGGCCGAGTAATGCATAAGTAAATCAAGCATCCAACAGCCTGCTGATAGACAACAGCATCAAATGCATCTCTAGCATCATGAAGACTGAATCGTAAACCTGTCTCCATAGGAGTGGCAATAGGCTTACAGTCTTCAAGGCCAAAACGCTGCAATAATGTGTCAATATATTTCGTCTGACACAAAGCCATTCCACCATCAACTTGCATAAACTGAATGCCCAAATAGTGATGCAAATGCCCCAAATCAGACATCTCAAATGAGGCATGCAAATCAGCCTTGAAATCAGCAATATGCTTCTCAAGAGGACCAGTGAGCAGCATGTCGTCTACATAGACAACAATGATCAAAAGCACATCATTAGCACGCTTAACATATAAGGTGCTTTCAGTTGGATTGTTCTCAAACCATGTGCAATCAGATAGGCATGTATTTTCTCATACCAAGCACGTGGTGCTTGCTTTAAACCATATAACGCCTTCTTTAACCTGCACACCTGGTTTTCATGCCCTTTCTGCACAAAGCCACGGGGCTGAAAAACATACACTTCTTCATGCAAGTCACCATTCAGAAATGCTGTTTTAATGTCCAACTGATGTACATTCCAACCATGATGGGCTGCAAGTGCACAAATGCTCCGAACAGTAGTCATACGGCATGTAGGTGCAAAGGTCTCATCAAAATCAATGCCTCTTTCCTGCGCATAACCCTTTGCAACAAGCCTAGCCTTATACCTGTCAACTGTACCATCAGGTTTACGCTTCAGCTTGTATACCCACTTAGTGCCAATGGCCTTCTTGCCAGGAGGCAAGTCACATAAAGACCATGTACCATTCTTCATTATAGCATCATATTCAGATTGCATAACAGCCATCCAATTTTTTGAATTTTGTGCTTCATCAAAAGAAACAGGCTCATTCTCATCACAGAGACTAGATGCAGCCATAGCATAGCAATCTGATGCAAAGGAGGTACTATGAGAGCCTGAACAAGTACGATATGAAAAAGGTGCATCTAATTTGCTGTCACGCAAAGTCTGCACCAGCCATTTTGGCATAGTTTTTGCCTGTTCAATATCAGCTCTCTCATCAACAAGTGCATCATGTAAATCTGCATCAGAAATGGCATGATCTGCATCATCATATGAAACTTGCAAAGGCTGAGAAGTTGCCTCATTAGGACCAGCGCTAGCCTGTCCACCTGTAAAAAGAGGCATCAAAGTATCATACATGTCTTTGGAGCTAACAGATGTCTCCTTAGTACATGAAAGCAATGGCTGAATAGCATCTTCCACAAAGACAACATCACGGCTAACCCGAATGCGTTTAGTCTGTGGATGATACAGACGATAGCCTTTACTTTCAGAACTGTACCCAACAAAAATACATTTTACTGCCTTATCATCCAATTTTCTGCGATGTTGTTCAGGCACTAATGCATATGCCAAACAACCAAAAACACGCAGATGAGCAACAGATGGCTTGCGGTCATGCCAAGCCTCATATGGAGTGATAGACTGCAACGCTTTCGTGGGACACCTGTTCAGTACATATGCTGCACACATGACAGCCTCAAGCCAGAAACTATGTGGTAAAGCCTGACTTTTGACCATGCACCTCGCCATCTCCATGAGTGACCTGTTCTTTCGTTCAGCAACTCCATTCTGTTGAGGTGTATACGGCACTGTACACTGGTGTTTTATCCCACGTTCAGCCAGAAATGCATTAAAATTTGAAGACATATATTCCCCCCCTCGATCAGAACGGAGGGTGCCCATTTTACATGCTGACAGATTTTCAGCCAAAACCAAAAACTGTTTGAAGCACATGAACACTTCGGACTTTGCTTTGAGTGGATATACCCATGCATGCCTGGAAAAATCATCAATGAAAGTCACGAAGTAAAGGTAATTTCGAAAAGAGGGTGTCTGCATAGGACCACAGACATCACTATGTACAAGCTGCAATTTCTGCATAGCCCGAACTGAACCATCTTTTGGAAAGGAAGAACGCTGCATTTTGCCCAAAATACAGCCTTCACAAACATGTTTTCCAGGTGCCTCAAGTTTGGGCAAAGAGGACACCATTTCAGATTTCTGCAGGCGTAACAAACTAGCAAAATTCAGATGACCAAAGCGTGCATGCCAAAGCTTTGCATCTGACATAGCCTGAGAATCATGAACTGCACATGCCGAATCATTCACAGATTTTTCATAGTCTATGAGCTTATACAGCCCACGACATAAAATGCCAGAAGCAATAATCACATCGCCATTTGAGAGATCATGGACTGTACACCTGTCATCAACGAATTTCACAACCAAGCCAATCTTGGCTAATGCAGAAACTGATAACAGGTTCTTTTTGATCCTTGGCACAAATAAAGCATCTGACAAAGTGAAAGAACTACCATCAGCAGTAGTCAGAATGATCTTACCAACTCCCATAACAGGATAAGAGGAGTTATTGGCGCATGTGACAGTATTCCCTGTAGGGGCAGGCTCGAGTGAAGAGAAGAAACTGCGCTGCGAGGTAATATGTTTGGTTGCCCCACTGTCAAAGTACCAAACATCTGAGTCTACTGCAGACATGCACTGATCATGAGAAGATGGGTCAAAACTGCAAACAGTAGTAAACACCCATTCTTCTTCCTGCACAAGATTTGCAGACTCTGTTTTTGGTGTAGAGGCCTCTGCAACAACCATTCCAGCCTCTTTCTTCTTTGCCTCTTTAGCAGCCAGTTTTGGACAGTTCTTTATAATATGATCATTTCCTTTACAGTACTTGCAGAACAATTTCTGCTTTTCTGACTTCTTCTCATCTTTATCCTGGTTCTTCGATTGTGCAGCATTTGCAGATTTCTGCTTACTAGTAGAGGAGCTCCATTTTCCTTTGCCCTTCTGACTAGCCAGGAAAGCTTGATCTGCAACACGCATAATGGACCTGTTCTGCCTGGACTGATCTTCCTGCAACAGAACAGAGACTAATTCCTCAAATGACAAGGCATTCGGATTGCTTTTCATCATCAATCGAAGAGTAGAGGCAAAACTCTGATATGAATCAGGAAGGCCATTCAGAACGGTCTGCACAAGTGAGCTATCTGGTATAACCTCATCAGCAGAAATCAATTGTTCCTTCAGGTCTTTGATCTTTGTAAGAAAATTGTCCATCGAATCACCTTCATTCATGTGCTCACTCTCCAACTGTTTTTGGAGGTAAGCAACACGAGCCTCATTCCTAGCCTGGTACAAAGTGGTAAGTGTATCCCAAGCATCCTTTGCTGTTCTGCAAGAGCGAATGTGAGGAATAATGGCACGTTTGACAGACAAAGCTATCAATGCATGTGCCTGGGCATCTCTGCCATCCCAACAAATCTGCTCTGCAGTAGGTGCAACAGAAACAGCAGCACGAACAGGAATCTGCGGAATATCATCTTCGACACCATCTTCATCAGCTCCAACACCTGTATTTGCAGTACCTGTCGTTACAGGTGTAACAGGACGTCTTTCAACACCCTGCACAATGTTCCACAATCCTTTTGCAACCAGTACATGTCGCATCATATAAGCCCATAATGGGTAGTTGGTACCATCCAACTTATCCTCAACAGCCAACATACGGAATACATCACTGCTTTCAGCCATGGCCGGTGACTAAAATACCTTGATGCAGAAAATTGACTGTATCTCAAAAAGTTGAACAGAACTACCTAGACGAGTTCTGCTAGACCTGTAGCAGACTTCGAGACGCTTAAACTGGCGAACAGAAACTGGTATATACCTTTGGCACAAAAGGACGAAATAGCCTGCACAAGCACTGCGATAGTGCGTTCGGAGGCCGAAACGAGCTCAGATCGCGATTTCGGCACCACACAGCAAAGCTGTTTTGATCTCGAAAACACCCTGAGTATGCTCACCAAATTTTGTGCGAATCTAAGACTGCAAACGGAGGAGTGTCGACGGCGCCCTAGAAGAATCAACGACCTGCTCTGATACCAATTGTTGGAGTTAGACATCTGCGGAAGCACGCAAACAGCACAAGGAAGAGGAAGAAGCTTGGAGCACAACACACAAGACTGAATGTATTACTAGAGAATGTACAAAGATAAGTAGCCCATTAGGGCAATAGGCGTATATACAAGCCGGGGGAAAAAAACCTCCTAAAGAGGGAAAAAAGTGCCCCGGCGGTCCTAGAGTGTTCACACACATCACTACCTAAATATATCAACAACAAGAAGTCACTAGGGTGAAAGCCTTAAAACAGACTAAACTAGTTGAACAATCAGAGTCAAGTGAATCAAGAGAGCCTGGTTAGAGGAAGACAATAGCCTGGAAGGATACTAGGGAAAAGGCCAATCTATGTGGGCTACAAAGGTATCCAAACTAGAAGAAAGCATGAGATACACAAAAATAAAAATGACAAAAATTGCATCTCAAAATCCCTCGCATGCCAAAAATCCATCCACTCCACTTCATCCCACCCCACCACTCATTGTGAATAGACCACAACTAGGGTCTGTTCTCATGGATCCAACCCCAGAAGGCTTAGTCATGATGTTTAAGGCCTACCAGGCTTGACGTCAAGAAGGGCAAACAACTACAAACCTAGACAAGAGTTACCCTAGAGTAGACTTAGAGACCGAATGGACAAAAATTTGCATGAAAAATGTAGAACTAGCTCAGACTATGCTCGAGGCCAATCAAATGTTGGATCAGACACATTCTTTAAAACTAGGTTTGCATTCCCAGGGTTTATTAGAAAGATTAGAGCAGTTGGTAAACAAGCCATAGGAATCTTTGTCATGAGGAAGGAGATAAGGAAGAGAGCTCACATACACACTCTCACAATCAAAGAGAAGCACACACATAGATTGAGGCAAGGAAAAATGACCTTCTTCTTCTATTACACAAAAGGAATGTACAACAGTGACCTAAAAACAACAATACAATGAGTGCAATATATAAAGAACATAACATAAGGGAAAATCCTAATGTCTACAAATGAGTGAGCTGGGAAGAAAACAAATGTGCCATCACTCTTGGTAGATAAATGTAGTAAATCTCAATGAAGTATCCTTGACATATATCGACATGAACACTATACATGTCAAAGAATGAAAAAGTGATATGTGTCATCCTGGATCATCACATGTTGAGGCTGATATCTCAACACTCCCCCTCAAGCTCACCATCATGTCCTGTAATCTAAGCATCTTCCAAAACTTCTTCAGCTTCTCTACTTCGAGTGCTTTAGTGAAAATATCAGCAACTTGCTCATCCATCCTCATATAAAAAAGATCAATATCACTTGCTAATATCTTCTCTCTGATGAAGTGATAATCTACCTTGATATGCTTTGTTTTAGCATGAAACATAGGATTCTCTGCTAACTATATGGTGCTAAGATTATCAGAATAGATGGTGATAGGATTTTGCACTTCCACGCCTAAATCTTGCAAGTAGCATCTCTAGCCATGATGCCTCACATGCTTCCATTGCAACACCTCTATACTCAGCCTCTATACTCAACCTCTATACTCAACAACGCAACAGTGGGTTGCTTCGTACTGCTCCATGTAATAGCTGCACTCCCAAGTGAGAATAGAAAGTCACTAGTAGATTTTCGACTTGGAATTCTACTAGCCCAATCTGCATCGGTGTATCCATGAACCTGTAAATCTACACTAGCTTCATAAAACAATGCATAATCCAAAGTAGCACTCACATAACCTAGAGTGTGCCTCAGAGCATGTAAATGTGGCTTCCTGGGAACCTGCATAAATTGACTTTCAACTACAATAGTGTAGCTAAGATCAGGCCTTGTAATTGTGAGATATATCAAACTTCCCATAATTTTCCTGTACATAGTAGCATTTTCTAATGCTTCACCTATGTAGTATCCAACTTCAAACTCTGATCTAATGGCATAGAAATTGGCTTACAATTAGCCATACCATATTGTTTCAGCATATTCAAGGCATATTGCCTTTGCGACATCCATATAACTGTTTTTGTATGTATAAACTCAATGCCCAAGAAATAACGTAGCACACCAAGATCTTTCATGTCAAATTCTTGCATAAGGAGTTGCTTTACCTCTTTAATGCTTGCTTCATTGTCACCTCCTACAATCAAGTCATCAACATAAATAGCCACAATTGTAATGCCATCCCTTCCTTGCATATAGTGAATGATTTGCATCACTCATAGAAAACCCAATGGTGGTTAAGTAGTCAGCAATCCTTGCATGTTACGCACAAGGGGCTTGTTTAAGCCCATACATAGCCTCAAGGAGGATGAACATAGTACTTGGTTGCAACAAGTCCATGAGGAATTTCTAGGAGATTACTATTCTAAACAATGAACATTGCAAAATTTGAAACATTTAGGAGTGTATTGACCTAGTATGGACAAAGAAATACATGAGTGGATTAAGAATTTTTCAATGTGCTAGAAGAGAACCCCAGTGGAGTATGCTACCCTTTATTACATATCATTAATTTTAGAATGGAGTACTCCATTGGTAGAATTTATGAGATTAGGAACATTGCCCATTGAGGTGAGTCTAGCAAGAAAACAAAGCATGGAGCAAGAGGCTCAAGATTGTGACTTAATATGAGATAACCTATATCAAAAAGGAAAGGATGGTTACTTAAGATTGTGCATTCACGAATCAGACTATTTGAAAATCTTAGAAACTGCACGTGGACACTTCGGGCCTGACTGCGTAATTAAGACCATTCTATTCTCAAGACTTTGGTGGCCCACTCTTCGTATGGATGCACATACCTATGTGAAGAAATGTGACACATGCCAATGTGCACAATATTCGATAAGAAAAGATGAGATGCATCTGAGGCTAATGATGGGAGGATGTGCATTTTGGAAGTCTAGACTTTGTAGGTTCTATTAACCCCCCAACTAGAAACTCCCATGCAAAGTACATTATTACGAAGTGGGTAGAAGTAAAATCCATGATAAAGAATGATGATCAAACAATGGATAAGCTCCTATTTGAGAACGTGTTCACAAGATATAGCTTACCAATAGAGTTAGTAAGTGATAGAGGCACAAACTTCTTGAACGAGGTCATTGAAAACTATGAGAAGAGATGGTGGATACACTCTAAGAATATGCTTGGTGTTGCAAAAACCTGCTCTATGCTTGCCAAGATAGCTCATGGATAATAAGTGTTGAGATATCAAGCTCAACGTGTGATGATCCAGGATGACATGTACCAGTTTTTCGTTTCTTTGACATGTATAGTGGTCATGCCAGTATATGTCAGGGATACTTCATTGAGCTTTATTAGATTATCTACCGAGAGTGATGGCACATTTGTTCATCGTGACATGGTATCAGAGCTAGTGTGGCTGTAGAGAGCTCGTGGAGAAGGCGACGGTGAAGAGTACGCAGCAAGGCATGGAGAAAACACGATTCACAAACGACCTCCATTTGCTATGAAAATCGACGTGAAGGTAGAAGACCTCAAACTATTTTTGTAAGTTATCCCTTTAGGGTCACTCGTTTTTGTCAGATCAAAGTTTCGGAGCCATCTCGACCTCTGTTTCAAGCCCGCAAGGTGGGGCCCACAGAAAAACCAGGTCTTTTTTAGAAACTGTAACTTGCGTTGTGTTTGACAACAAGATAGCATGATTGGACACATATAGGATGCCAAGACTCCAAAAGAGGCTTGGAATAGTTTGGTCACATTGTATGAGACCAATACAAAGGCATGGAAATTGCAACTCAAGGAGCTGCATACATTGGAGAAGAAGAGCATGTCGGTAAGTGACTACACCTTGAAAATCAAAAGCATATGTGAGTCACTTGCATCTATTGGCATGAATGTAGATGATGATGATAAGGTGGAAGTGTGTCTTCGTGGTTTAGGAACTGCATATAAGCAGTTTAGAACTTCTATACAGACCAGGGAAAATATTCCGAATTTTGCTGAATTGTTATCTATGCTGATTATTGAACAAAAGAATCTTGGCGAGGGTTCAAACTCCCAAGGAAAATCTAGTTCTGAGCAGGTATTCTACTCTAGTAGAGGAAGAGGCAGAGGTAGAGGTTTTGGAAGTGGAAGAGGAAATACTAACCAAGACCAAAGTGAACAACCAAATCATGGAGGAGGAGGACAGTAGGCAGGGGGCGCCAAAGAGGCCATAGAAATTTCCAAAGAAATGATTCAAGTAATGACAGTAAAGGATGTTGGAATTGTGGTAAACCTTGACACTTTGAACGTGATTGCAGGTTGAAGAATCAAAATAACAAAAGCCAGCAGAATAACTATGCATCCACAAGTGCAGATGATTTTGAGAAGCTGTTCATGGTTCAACATCACATGATGAATATGATTTCTGCTTGTGTTTCAAAACCAAATGATAATGTCTGGTATGTTGATTCAGGTGCTTCAAATCACATGAACAGTCATGCGGAATGGTTTAGTACTTTGCAAAAATTGCCAGTTCCTAGATATGTTGAAATAGATGATGACACATCACATCCTATTGAGCATATAGGAAACACAACACTCTCGATGGAGGATGGAAAGGTAAAACATCTTGCTGATGTGCTACATGTTCCAAATATAACAAAGAATCTGGTTTCTATTGGACAAATGGTTGACAAGGGATTACAAGTTAGGTTCAATGCTGATGGGCTATATGTAGAAGAGTACAAGCAGGATGGACGATTGGTTGCCAAAGGAAACAAAGTGGGTAGGATGTTCATCTTAAATGTGAAGATTCCTGAAATGAATGCAGCCATGCTTGCAAAAGGTGCAAGACTTATTGCAGATATAGAGATGTGGCACAAACAGATTGGACATGCAAATTTGCAAAGGCTGAAATTGATGCAGTCAAAGGAGATTGTCCATGGACTACCAAATTTCAAAGTTGCACAAATGCAAAAGTTATGTGCAACATGTCAATTTGGTAAACAGTCAAGAGCATTATTTCGACATGACAAGCATGTTAGTGAGAATGTACTAGAAGTAGTACATACAGATGTTTGGGGTCCAACAAAGACCACATTTATGGCCAGTTGCAGGTTTTATGTTACTTTCATTGATGACCATACATGCAAAGTATGGGTATATTTCATGAAAGAGAAGAGCGAGGTCTTCACTCACTTCCAGAATTTTAAAGCTATGGTGGAAAAGCAGACAAGGAAGTACATTCAGACATTAAGATCTGATGAAGGAGGTGAATACATGTCAAATGAGTTCAGTAGTTTTCTAAAAAATCATGGAATTCGGCATCAGTTTTCATGCAGGTACACACCACAACAGAATGGTGTTGCTGAATGCAAAAATAGACATATTCTAGAAATAGCAAGAGCTTTGATGGCCGAGAAGAATATGCCTCATTGTTATTGGGTAGAAGCTATGCATACTGCTATATACATCATGAACATAACTCCGAGTGCTGTTGTACATCAAGTTACACCTGAAGAGAAGTTTATAGGTAAAAAGCCAAACTTATCACATCTGAAAGTTTTTGGTTGTATTGCATGTGTATGTCCTAGATGAATTGAGGACGAAGCTTGATCCAAAAGAAGCAAAGTGTGTCTTCATTGGATACTCCCTTGAGCAAAAGGGATATAAATGCTATAACCCACTCACATGATAGGTAAAGGTGAGCAGAGATGTGGTATTTGATGAAATGTCAAGCTTCTACATGCCAAAAAAGGACTGAATTTTGAACCAAATGACAAAGAAAATGCTGAAAAATCAAGTGCAGAATCTCAAATTTTGAGTGGACCGGATGCATCACCAAGCAATAGTTCCAACTCAAATCCATGGAGTGGAAGATTGCGTGGAAATTTCAGTCTAGCAAATTCATCAAATACATCCAAGAAAGGTAAATAAAAGCTTTCTGCAGGTCATAAAACATATGCAGGTTTTGAAGATGTTGATGGAGATTCAAGCGGTTCAGAAAAGAGTCTTGATGTGGAACTTGGACTGCCCTCTGTGAAGACTCCAGGAGTAAGAAGGGCACATGCAGATGATACTAGGAGAAGTGACCCAGGACCAAGAAGATCTAGGAGGATGCGGAATTCAGTGCAACAATTGATGTATGATAGTTATATGGCTCGTCATTGTGCCTACATGACAAAGGTAATACAAGATGCTGAACCCTTTTGCTTTGAAGATGCAATTGGAATTGCAGATTGGGAAAAAGCTATGGATGAGGAGATGGCTGCACTTTATGGAAATGATACATGGAAGCTGGTTCCATTGCTACAAGGAAAGAAACCCATAGGCTACAAATGGGTTTACAAGGTAAAGCATAATGCTGATGGTAGCATAAGCAGGTATAAAGCACGATTGGTAGCTAAACGATATGCATCAACATATGGCATTGATTATGAGGAAACATTTAGCCCTATAGCTAAAATGTCTACTGTTAGAACACTTGTTGTATTAGCTATAACAAAAGGATGGACTTTGCATCACTATTTTGGCTATTTATGTCGATGATCTGATTGTAGGTGGTGATAATGAAGGAAGCATCAAAGAGGTAAAGAAACTTATTATGTAGGAATTCGACATGAAAGATCTTGGTGTGCTGCATTATTTCTTGGGCATTGAGTTTATACATACAGAAACAGGTATATGGAAGTCGGAAAGGCAATCTGCCTTGAATATGCTGCAAAAGTATGGTATGGCTGATTGTAAGCCAATTTCTATGCCATTAGATCAGAGTTTGAAGTTGGATACTACATCAGATGAAGCATTGGAAAATGCTACTATGTACAGGAAAATTGTGGGAAGTCTTATATATCTCACAATTACAAGGCCTGATCTAAGTTATACTGTTGGACTTGAAAGTCAGTTTATGCAGGTTCCCACGAAGCCACACTTGGATGCTCTGAGGTGCACTCTATGTTATGTAAGTGCTACTTTGGATTATGCATTGTTTAATGAGGCTGGTGTAGATTTGCACGTTTAAGGATACACCGATGTAGATTGGGCTGGTAGCATTCACCTTAGTGCTTTGGAGCATCAATCTCAAATTGATTCATCAAAACAAATTACTTGAAACAAACAGATAACTCAAAACTCGCTATTTTGGGATGGAATGCTCTCTGGAATTTCACTATGAGCTCAAAGCTTGCTGAGAATTCACCAGACATATTTTGCACATCTCTAATTAGATATATGATCAATATAAAGAAATAAATTTGATGAATTTTGATGAACCATACTAAGAGAAAGTAATTTAGGAACATTGGGGTGTCATCCCGACATTTCAGGAATCAGCTACCAAAATACATATGCAACTTCAAATAGATGTAGCTCATAGAGTAATGAATCAAAGATGATGAAAATTATCATCATGCAACTAGACTTGCCAAGTTACCTATATCAATTTAAATCTCATCAAGACAATTAGTATACACAAAGAAATCAATAGTTGAAGTTGACTAAAAAATGATCATAGACTTGTAGCAGTAGATGAAGAGGTCTCCAAGATATAGCTTGAATATCAATCTGTATTGCATTGCATATATGGTACATGAATTGAGTGCTATATTCTCTAGGACTATTCTCATGTGTATATATAAAAGATTTTGAATTCAAAACTTTGGAGGGAGGCTACCTAAAAGTTCCCTCAAGTTAGGGGAAATCTTTGGCAAATCAATCTCTCCTACTTAGGCTCATGGTTCATGCCAAACAAGGCCACGATTTCATCAATTTATCTTTTTATGTACTTACTTTTACAAGAGTTTGTTTTTATGGCTTCTCTCTTTGAGAGTATAGATAACCAATGATGAGTGATCAAGCACTAGGTGTGGATAAAAATGCACCAACAACTCCCCCTCAAGCCTAGCATGCTTGAGTCTTCATTCTTCCTTGATTTCTAGCAGTCTACTCATGTCTTTGAATCTACTTAACTTGATACCATCCAATGGATTTGTCAACATATCCACACATTGAAGATTAGTAGATACATCAGACAATTGAATGTCCTTGCTCATCAACTTCTCTCTTACATAGTGATAGTGGACTTAAATATGCTTTGTTCAAGCATGGTAAACTGGATTAGCTACTAGGTGAAGTGAGCTAGTATTATCACCAAAGATGTGAGGAGTTAAAGTATGTAACCCCAAATCTGAGTAAAGACATTTTAACCACATTGCTTCTTGTGTTGCATTGGCCAATCCTCTGTATTTAGCTTCAGTAGATGATAGAGGCACAACTGGTTGCTTCTTTGATGACCATGAAATTAGTTTTGAAATTGCAAAGGACAAATATCATGATGTACTCTTCCTATCATCCTTTGATCTAGCCCAATCTGAATCTGAGTAGAGTTTGAGATCAATTTTTGATGTGAAGGGGTAGAAAAGCCCTTCATTGATGGTATCCTTCAAGTATTTGAGCAATCTCTTGGGTGCTTCCATGCATGGCTTCCTTGGCTTGTGCATGAATTGAATGAGTATGCTAACACTATAGCATATGTCCACTCTTATGAGAGTTGCATAGTTCAAGCTTCCTACCAAGCTTTGATAGCTTGTGATATCTTCAATAGGTTCTCCCTCATAAACACTTAGCTTATGATTCAACTCCATGGGTGTACTTGTACACTTAGTATTCTCCATTTTAAACTTAGAAAGCATGCCATGTACATAATTCCTTTGAGTGATATAAATACTAGAATCTATATAGACAAGTTAAAGTCCAAAAAAGTAAGTGAGAGATCCAAGATCAATGACCTTGAATTCATCCCACATTCTAGCCTTTACCTGTTTATTTCCATTGATATCATTCCTATAATTATGATGTCAGCAGCATATACACAGAGATATATAAATTCTAATCCATTCCTCTTGATAAATAATGATGTATCTGCTTTACTAGTTTTTAAACATTGATCCTACAAGTAAGCCACTAACCCGTGATTCCAAGCTCATGTAGCTTGCTTCAATCCATATAGAGCTTTCTTCAATTTGCACACATGATGTGCATCCTCATAACCAGGTGGTTGTGCCATATAAACTTCTTTTGAAATCCATCCATTGAGAAATGCATTTTTTACATCTAGTTGATATAGCTTCCAATTCCTAGATGCAGCAATGCTCACAAGTACTCTAATGGTAGGAATTTTGGCAATAGGTGAGAAGGTCTCTTCATAATCTATCCTACCCCTTGGCTACTAACCTCACCTTGTATCTAGTAATACTACCATGTGAATTCCTTTTTACTTTATAAATCCACCTTGATCCAATTACCTTCATTGATGGTTTTTTTGGAACAAGTCTCCATGTGTCATTGTCCATAAGAGCTTCCATTTCTTCATCCATCGCTTCTCTCCACTCCTTCTTGCTTTGAGCTTCTTCATAAGTTGTAGGTTCTTCATGTTTGAGATCCTTAGCCATATAGATTGAATGCTTTGTGACCAAGGAGGTATCAAATCCATATCTTTCTGGTTTCTTCTTCTCTCTCATTGACCTTTTGATTGGTTGAAGAGAGCTTTCTGAGCCTTGAGATAGGTCTTGCACCTTAGCTTTCTTTTTGTTCTTCCATAGCTTCAATTTCTCCAAATCTGTCAAGTCATCTTCAAAATCACTATCTTCAAGATGCTTTGGTTCCTTTATTGGAAGAGATGGAAAGTCTTCTTCCAAGTCATATGGTAGCTTCACTTTCCTATCATCATCAAATCAAGATCTATTTTCATCAAAGACTACATCCCCAGTAACTAAAAACCCTTTGTTAGTGATATTATACAATCTGTATCCTTTTTGATTTTGATCATAACCAATAAGACACACTTTTCTGCTTTGGGATCCAACTTCCCTCTTACAATGCTCTAGGCTTGGCCTTCTTCCATTCCAGACTTCATAGGGAGTCGTACCATCTAAAGAATTTGATGGGAGTCTGTTTATAAGGTATGTGGCTATTGATACTGCCTCTTCCAAAAGATAATTAGGTAGACCCTTTTCATTTAGCATAGATCTAGCTACTTCTACTATAGTCATGTTCCTCTTTCAGCTACTCCATTGAGCTTAGGTGTGTATCTGGTTGTTACCTCTCTTTTGATGCCTCTTTCTTATAGGAAGGCATCAAATGGAGTTGAGAAATATTCTCCACCACCATCTGATCTGAGTCTCTTGAGACATCTTCCTGTTTGGTTCTCGACAAGAGCAAGATATCTTTTGAAACAATTAAAGACTTCATCCTTATGCTTCACAAAGTACAAAATTTTCCACCTACTACAATAATCAATAAAAGATACATAATATCTTGAACCTAAAATAGAAGATTCTTTGCTTGGACCCCACACATCTATGTGTACAAGATCAATAGCTCCTAATGGATATAACCTTTATTGTTGAAATGTTGTCTATGTTTGCCAAATTGATAAGCTTTACACTTTTATATCATATGTTGTTTTGTGATGTTGGGAAATCCAAGTACACCTTGATCCCTGAAAATCTGTTTCAAGGTTCTCTCACCAATATAAGCAAGCCTTTTATGCCGTACCTCCAATTCAAAGAGTGTTTGAGATCCATAGCTAAACAATGCTATGTTCTTGGTGTCTTGCCATTCAAAGGTGAAGATTCTTCCTATCTTATCTCCTTTAGAAATCCTTCTAAATCCTTGGTTGGGGTCTTCCACATATGCTCCATGTCTTGTAAACCTAACTTGTAATTATTTCTCCATAATTTGTCCAACACTTATCAAGTTTTTCGTTATTGTAGGTACATACAATACCTTTCTTAGAAGTTTCATGAAGGGTTTTGACATTATTCAAAGTACACCCACTATACATGGAGATAATATGAGTTCATTGTATCTAGTTGTTAACCTTGTGTTTCATGCCAGGACTAAACATATTGACATTCAATATCATTACTTGAGAGAGAAGGTGATTGATAAAGAAATTAAAGTCATAGATACTTCTACAAAAGATCAGATTGCAGGTATGTTAACCAAAAGCTTGGATGGACCTAAGTTATAGAGGTTCAAAGACATGGCATGTATAAAGAAGATGGAGAAAATCACAATTGATGATTGAGGTGGAGCTATTGGTGCAAGAAAATCATCAATTGATGATTTGGACAAATATTTGAAGTCAAAGAATGAAGGAAACATCAATATATGAAGCTTGAAGTTTAGAGCATGATTAGAAGATGAAAACTTGTATATACATGTATACTAATCTTGTAATTAGTTCATAAAAATTTAGTATCCTTGATGAGTCAGGATATAAACATCTATATATACTTGATATAGATGTACTACGAGTAAAAGAGAAGAGGGATGATTAGTGACAAGTTTTAGAAGTCATTAGAGACTTTAGAAAGTCAGAAGAACATGAATTATCAATCAGATGTAAGATTTCTCTGAATAGAAGAAAGTTGCACCTCGATCTTTTGCTGAGTGCTCCTTCTATGTTTATCTTCTTGATGAATGCTTTTGTACAAGTATAATTCTACAGTTGAGTGAACTTTGCACAAGTTTTGAGAGTTTAATTGTAATCCACTAGGGGAATTTTAGGTATGAACATTTACATGTGTAAATGTGAAGAAGTGAAGACGGGAACAGGTGCAATCCCGATGGTCAATGTTTGATCAAGTGTCCCTCCCTCCACAGTGTACATTTTTGAGGAATTAAGCACTCATTATTTAAGTTGAGAGGTAAGCTACTTGTGGCTAAAAGAATTTGAATAAACGGGGTCTACTTTGGGAGATCCATGCATTAGAAGTTGCAGGTGTCAAAGTCGACTACATAGAAGAATAGTTTCCAACATAGGTACATTGTTTGGAGCAGCTCTCAAGATCTATTGAATCGTTTGGAGAGATGTAACTTGAAGAAGGTGTGAAAAATTTAGGAGACACCGTGTATAAAGTTTCATTGAAAACTTTACACATTTGATCAGTAAATGAGTGAATTAAGTGCAGCAGACTTTTCGGAATAATCAGTTTCTTCACAGTTAGTTCAAAGTTTGATAATTTGGCATTGGTCTTCCAAAATTGGTTGAGGTTTTGAGTTGTTATTGATATAGAGGTGCTCTAACTTCAAGGATAACTTGTTCTTTTGGAGATTAACACTCTCCATCACTCCTCTTACATGTGTCTCTTGATCCTTCGAATGCCATAAGATCATCACCTATCACAATAATAGCATCTACATATACACATAGATAGATAACCTCATTGTGATCCCTTTTGATGAATAAAGAAGGATATGATTTGCTAGGTTTGAACCCTTGATCTTGAAAGTATATAGCCAACCTGTAATTCTGAGCTTGTTTCAATCCATACAATGCTTTCTTAAGTCTGCAAACATAAGATACATGATTAGGGTTTTAAAAACTTGGAGGTTGTTACATGTATACCTCTTCACTTATCCAACCATTTAGAAATGCATTTTTTACATCCAGTTGGATGAGTCTCCAATTTCTTGTAGCAACTACACTTATAACTCTTCTGATTGCAATCATCTTTGCAACTCGTGAGAATGTTTCCTCATAGTCTATACCATGAGTTTGTAAGCATCCTTTGGCAACTAATCTTGCTTTGTACTTGCAAAATGATCCATCTGATTTTCTTTTAAGTTTATATACCCATCTGCAACCCATTACCTTTTTATTGGATGACATTTTAAACAAATCCCAAGTGTCCATCTCCTTCAATGCATCTATTTCTTCTTTCATGGCATTTTCCCAATTAGGGTTTTGCTTTGCCTCTTCATAGGTTGAGGGTTCTTCTGAAATTGAGTCTTTTTCCAATTAGATTGAATGGTTTGTAAGAAATGCGGAATCATATCCATACCTTTCTGGTTGTTTCTTCTCTCTTGTTGATCTCTTTAGGGCTTGCTTAGAGCATCCTCCACACTCCATCTTTGCTTTGCCTCTTGACTTCCATAGTTTGTAACCCATTTGCTTTTCATCTTGGTTATCATGTGTTTGACTTCTTGGATCTTGGACCTCTGTATCATACTTGCTTTTCTAATTGATGAGAATCAGAATCAAGATCATATGGTAGAGTTACCTTTTGCTTCTCTTCATCATACCAAGACATGTGTTCTTCAAACACAACATCTCTACTTGTAGTGAATTGCTTGGTTGAAGGATTATAGAATCTATAACCCATCTAAGTTGAGTCATACCCAAGAAACATTGCCTTTGTTTCCCTTTCATCTAGCTTACCTCTTATTTGTGATGGTACATGAGCATAATCTAAACAACCAAACACCTTGTAATGTCAAAGACTAGGTTTTCTTCCATGCCATGCTTCATAAGGAGTCATAAATTGAAGTGATTTGGATGGCAGTCTATTGACAAGGTACATGGCAATTGAAATAGCCTCTACCCATAGATAATGTGGCATTCTCTTCTCTTCAAGCATTGTTTTGGCTTATCCAACCAATTTCTTGTTTTTTCTCTCTCTAGTTCTATTCAGTTGAGGAGAGTACATGGTAGTCACTTCCCTTTTGATACCTTTATCCTACAAGAACTCATCAAAATCTTTGGAGAAGTATCCCCCCATTAGATCTGAGCTTCTTGAGTGATCTACCTTTATGATTCTCCACATGTGTTAGATACTTTTTGAAGCACTCAAAAGTTCATTCTTACTTTTGATAAAGTCAAAATAGTCCATCTACTATGGGCATCAATAAATGAGGCATAATACCTTGATCCTTCCAATGAAGGTTCTTGACTTGATCCCCATACATCTATATGTACTAAGTCCAATAAGTTGTTGCGGATGCAACCTTTGTGGTTGAATGGTTGTCTTTGTGCCTTCCCAGTCTGACATGCATCACATCTGTTGATCATGTGTTGCTTTGATATGTTTGGCAATCCTAGAACATTTTGATCCCTGCATATATCCTTCAAGGTTCTTTCATTCACATGAGCAAGTCTATTATGCCACACTTCAAGCTCACTTAGGGTTTGAGACCCAAAAGTGAATAGAGCTATGTTCCTGGTTTCTTCTACTTCAAAAGTGAAGAGCCTACCATGCTTCTCACCTCTGGCTATCTTCTTGAAGCCTTAACATGGATCTTCCACAAAATCTCCATGTTGAGTGAACCTAACTTGCAAGCCTTTTTCAACTATTAGGCCTAAATCAATCTTCTCCACATTGTGATTTGTGTAATCCCTTGTTTGAACTTCATACCTATGCTTTGGACTTTCCAAATCAGATAGAAGAACAATGTTGCCTGCAACAAGATTTGAACATTCGGAATCTATGTAGAATAAATGATCATCTTCTTTACCTTCTTTTTGGCATAGATTCATTAGAAGCAATGAGTCTTCATGTGGTTGATCTTCAAAATAATTGTTGTAGTCCCTTCTATTATGGCATCTATTGTTATTGAAATTGAAGTTGATGCCATATCCACCTATTCCACTTCCTTTCTAGGTTTTCGCCATGAACCAACAATTCTAAGTGGTGTGGTTGATCTTATCACAGATGACACAAGGTTGAATATTCTGACCTTTGGCTTTGTCATGCTTCGGTCCTTTCTTCTTCCCTTTCCACTTGCTCTTGCTTACAAAGTTGGCTTGGGAAGTCTCCTCTTCATCTTCTTCCTTCTTCTTGCCTTTTAGCTTCTTATCCTTGTTATCTACAAATAGAGCACTAGTTGAATTACCATTATAGGAGTTACCTTTCTTTATGCTATTGTTGGCCTCTTGATTGAAGATTTGTCCAAGAAAGATGTTGAAGTCTCGAGTTTTCACATCCATGATGAGATCATAAGCCATGGTGAAGGATTGCCATTGCTTATCACTTTGAATGCCATTGAGAATTTGCCTCATGATAGCCTCTTCTTCAATCCACCCTCCAATGGATGCTAACGGATCTGCAATTAACCTTGGTAACAAACTCTATGATGGTTTGTTTAGGTGTCTTCTTCATTTGGTTGAAGTCCTTTCAAAGATGATTCTTTCTTGCTTTGATACTAGCAGAAAAGAAAGTTTCTAGGGCATCCCAAGTCTCTTGAGATGTCTTGCATCCTCTAATATGTGGTAATAGAAATTCAGAGATATATTTTAGTATGTATGACCTTGCTTGAGCATCCCTTGTGCACCAAAGTGTGAGCTTATCTGTCTCCTCTTCTATAGGTCCTCCTTTGGATCTTGGAATAGGCATAGCTTCATCACCTGCTACAATTCCATAAAGATTTCTACCTTGTAAATAGGTCTCCATTCTGATTTTCCAAGCTGCATAGTTGTATCGATCAAGCTTCTCAATCATTGATGGAAAGCCATCACCCATCTTGATCTAGCTCTGATACCACTGAAAGAACTTGGAGAATATTTTAGGAGATAGAAAAGTGTGTTGCAAAGCAACGAAGTTTGATCCAGCCAACTAGCACAATACTAGCCCTTCAACTTATGGAGCCTCAAATAGTCCTTATAAGCATGCAATAAGTGCAATAAAATGCACTACCTACTTTGGAGCATCAGCGAGAAAGAGTCGATACAAAATAGATAGTTTCGCACATTATCTAGCTCAAAAAATGTACTATCTTCAAATTGTCAATCAACTTCAAATGCTCATAGCAGCCAAAATGACTACAATTAGGAAATTTCCTTTTTCAGGAGTGTACACATAGGGTTGAGTGTATATAGTGCACACGAGTACAATAAATAAGCAAAATATGATTTTTTGAGTGAACCTGACACTCAATAGTGGTACCTCCTATTTTTCAGGAATGCATAGAGATAGACCCTCAGACATAACAATTGAGACTTCTCCCAATTTACTAAACAAAACACCTTGAAAATTTATACGCATAAAGTAGACACTAATATCCTTAAAATTACTATTGATACATCTAATTTGAAGCTTTGTAGAGGGAGCAGCAACATCTACAAGCTTATTGTTGTTGAAGAAGATGATGCAAAAAAATGAAGGAACAAAACAATGATGCCCACAAGTGTATGTATATTGCTTCCATGTAATGTACAAGTGATTTGAAGTCTATATATAGAATCTTGAAGTGCTCCATGACTTCTAAAAGTGGATATTGAATTCAAATTAAGTTGGTAAAGGTTGTTGGAGGGAATCGATTCACTTTCCTACAATCTAAGAAAAGTGGTCTGCTTTTAGGTGATTGATTGACTCATTGATTGCAACTAAACAATCTAAAATTTTTGGATGTTTAGCTCAATTTTTCTACTTTTACATGTGTAAAGTTCTATGCTTTTACAATGGTAAATGATCCATAAAAAATCTTTTAAAAAAAATACAATAAATGAGCATAGGTAAAAGAATGCTTCAATGGATATTTTGGCATAATCCAAACCATAGCTTTTTGAATGAAGATCAAATCCACCTCAAGGATAGTGTAAGTTTGATGTTTCAATATTATGGTGTGCATATATTTTCTTTTATGCATGGAAATTCCCCTCTTTCTATATATTTAGGCTTGCACATGAGAGCACCAAGATCCTTTTTTATAACTCTCCAAGATTAAGGCTTGGAAGATTGTAAATAAACCCTTTTGTTTATTTTTAAGAGAATATGCAAAAAACCCACATAGGAAAATCCCACACCTGGAATCTTGGGAGATTGGTTTGTTAGAAGTATAGTTTAGAAGATCTCCCTAGGATATGGTAGTTAGACACATGCTCAGTTTTTTACTAGTGTTTAGAGCACACGGAGAAAAAAACTTATCTTATAAATAGAGAAGCTCATTTTTGGAAAAGAGAGCCTTTTGGTTCATGTGAGCTCCATGTACATAGCTTTTAGAAATGAATGGAAGAACTCTTTCACCTCTTAGACTATGTGCAATTATGTGTATTTTGTCTTTGAGTGTGAGACTGAGCTGTGTGTATGCTTGTCTAGCCTTGTGTGCGAGTAGAATGTGTTTCATTTCTAGTATTTTCCATTTGTGGATTGGGATCCTTGATGAACTTCCTCTCCATGTTCTCAAGGGTTTGTGGCATTGCTAGGAGTAGATGGCCAATCGCTTGAGCATAATGGAGGGTTGGTTGGATGAAAGGCGAGTCCTTCTTGAGCCTTCCTATTTCTTCCATGCAAGGTCGTGTGGGTTTTGGCTCCCCTTGGTCATACCACAACAACAAATAACTTTCCATCCTGCATATTTAACTTGTGAAGTACTTTGGATATGTGCTCACTTTGAGAAAAGTATATGCATCTTTTACTCCTATCATGAGTAATGTGCATGACAAGAATATGTTTTGCATGCCCCAAATCCTTTATATCAACTATTTTAAACATATGAAGATGTCATTTGAGCATCTCTTTGTGTAGTGACAATGATCCTTATTGCTTCAAGAAGAACCTTGAGACTTTATAAAAGCATCAAACTTTTGGTACCATTGTCTAGGGTACTGTTTGAGTCCATATAAGCTCTTCTACAACTTACAAACTAGACTTTCTTTGCCAAGAACTACATCACCCTCTGGTTGTTCCATATATATCTCATCCGTAAGATCTCCATTCAAGAAAGCAGCTTTCATATCCATTTGGACTAGCCCTACATCCTCCATTGCATTAGATCACAATACTATCAAGTGTCAACACATCAATATCATCACAAATAGCATTGATTTCTTCAATCTTCACAGTTGAAGTAGATGGTGGAGGTAGCTCCTTAACATGCCCATCAACATTTTGCCCTTTACCTTTAGCATTATTTAATACATAGCATTCTTTAATACATAGCAGTCTTTCTTCATGCGTCCTTTCTTATGAAAATAATGGTGTTCAATATTCCACTTTCTTGATTTACTTTTTACTCTTATTCTATTGACCATTCTTTTCCTTGTTCTTGCTTCTTCCATGTTCTTGATTCTTTTTTTGGTAAGAATCATGAACATTATATGTATCTCCAATTTGAGTGCCAACCATAGATTTTATATGAATCTCCTCACTCAAGAGTGCTCCACATGTGTCATCATAGACTAGTTTACCACCAGTTGCACTATTGCTAATAATTGTGCAAAACATATCCCATGATGGCAAGGTGCATAACAAAAAGACTGCTTTCATTTCATTATCCATCTCCATTTCTTGGGTGTTTAACTATGAGAATATAACATCAAAATCATTCAGATGAGCAACAACACTATTTGTGTCCTTCATATAGAGGTCATATAATTTTCTCATCAGATACACTTTATTTGACATCGTTTCTTTTCCGTATGTATTGCATAACTTCTTCCAAAGCTCTTCTGCACTTTGACAACTCAATACTATAAAGTAACCATTATTTTCCAAGTGCAAACAAATGGTAGATCTAGCCATTTCACCCAACTCATTCCAATCATCTTCATCCATGTCATTAGGCTTCTTTGAGATTCCATTTACTAGGTTCCATTGCCTCCTCTGAATCAACACATATTTAATCTGATTCTTCCATAGAGCAAAGTTTGTGCCATAAAAGTTTTGGATCTCAAAATGGTATTTGCCCTACAAGTTCTAGCTCCTCCTGGGAACACTGGCACTAGACCGTGATCCACCACACGTGTGATATCTATGATGCCATGATGATACAGAATTCACTAGAATGATAATGGATCTAGAAGAGTCCAAACACCACTAAGGCTCAAAAAGCATGACCAAGTGTTAGATTCTGAAAAAAAAATCAATAGTATCCCCAAAAAAATGTATTAATGAACAATAATGAGCAACCAAAAGGATTATGTGAGAGTATAAGTGCTCACATCAATAAGTGTATCAAGAAGTAATTTGACCACTATATAGTTGACAAAAAAAGGAAAACATTTTCCATAGTATCCTCTTCAAAATGAGCATATGGCCAGTGTGAAAAGCTCATTAAACTACAAGTTCTGACATGTAAAATTGCATAGTCAATCAGCGACTCCACCGCATATAATCAGTTAATGGAAAGCAACCAACTAGACTTATCAAGCACCTATGAAAAACTATCGATCACCAAAGAGACTCAAACATCTAGGTGTCTCCCAATTAAGGCAACCTCACCATGACCCCCTTTATCAATGTCAAAGTCTTTATGCAAATACGTAACTACTATCTCAATGACCACACGGATGTACATAATCAATATCCATAGAAGTGTGCATAGTTTATATGTGCTCAATATGTGTAGTAAAGTCGCATTGAAAGGGGTGAATTCATAGCCTAAACACTTGCCAACAACACTTGCAAGTGTCTCTCAACTGTGTTCTTTCGGCTCAAAAAACGTACATAGAATTGCGATGGCTACTCCCACCATAAGTAAAACCTTTCAAGAAACCTGTAGATTTACTAGTGTGGCTGAAAACACAACCCCGACGGTGAATATTCATTGTTGGAGAAATACAAAGAGCACTCTTCTTGATGTTCTTGAACCTATGTAAAGAGAACTATGCATGAAAGTACTCCAAAACGGCTCCAAGAATCATCCCAAAAATGCTTCAAAACACGCTTTTAAAGAAAAGAATGAAGCTTTGAGGGTCCAAAACATGTTCAAGGTTATGTTAACCTTAATCTTTCCCCTTCTTCAAACACCACAAGAGTGTAGCTTAGTGGCAAGAGATTGCCGGTTAAGCGATCTCAGGGGGAATAATGAAAGAGATGGGTGAGATTTGGAGAAGCTTGAAGTTGATTTGTACGATGATGAACATGGTCTAGAAAACCTACACAGGATCTACCATAGCTCTTTGGATAGGTAAAGTAGAACTTTTAGACTTTTGGTTAGTGCAATAAAAATCAATCGGTATGCTAGAACATCAATAAAGATAGATTGATGCAAAATAGATGAATTCCAGCATGATGAGTTCACAAAAAAACTTTTCTGAATCTGAATTGAAGTTATGATTGAAAAATACTCAGAGCAGTAGCATAGTTAAAGATTGAGAAAACTCCTCTTAATGAGGTGTCATAAAAACTTTTAGTTTTCTATATTGCATAGAAGCATCAATTAACAACAACCAATTAAGTAGCAATGAACTTAACTCTAATTGGTGGTCATTCCTATTTTTCAAGAATGCGTAGAAGATGACCGTAAGACTCAGAATTTGTGATTTCTTTGAATGTGCTAAAGAAAAAAATTATATACATAAACTAGATAGTGATATCCGTCCAGTGAATGCTTAATCATTGGATTTGCAGTTGTGGAGAGAGAGCACTAGCCTCTGTAAGTTGACTATGTTTGAGTAAGAAGGAGCAAAGAAATGAAGCAGTAAGATGATAATGGCCAAAGTACATGTATATTGCTTTCAACATCTACAACCACCTAGTGTACTTTGTGTTGAATCATTATATGGACTCTTGAGGATCTATCCACACCTCTTCTTCATCAAATCGGATCCAAAATTAGGCTAGTTTAGTAGTTTAGATTAATTGAGATCTTTTTCTACAATCTGGAAAAAGTAATCTAACCAAGCTCTACTTTTGGTGGCTGATTGATTGATTGATAGAACAAGTCAAAAATACCTCTAACTCTTGATTTTTGAGCCTTTTACTTTTCCTTTTACAAAGTTAATTGTTTTGCAACTTACATAAGAGTGTGATCATATGTGATCAATCACTTAATACAATAGATGAGTGCAAAAATAAAAAGTTCTTCAATGAGTATCTATGGCCTCTAGGATGAGGATCTAGATAATTTCATTCATCTTTTTGAAGTGATCTGTGAGGCTAATGAAGTTGTTTACCAAGAATAAAGATTGAGGATCTTTCCCTGCTACCCTCCGTGATGAGGCCGTAAATTGGTATGGGAATCTGACACCATAGGAGAGAGGCACTTATCAATTTCTTAAAGATGCCTTCTTGGCAAAATTTCAAAGACAGGGGTTCCAAGACAAACTGCTCAACAAATGGACTATCTGCAGTAGGGAGTAAATGAAAGCATAGACCATTATATCTAGAGAAGTGAAACTTTGGTAAGGAAGATGGGCATGAACGCTCCTAATGACAAAACACTAAAGAGGAGGTTTATTGCGGGATTATGAGATCCCACAATGCAGCAAGACATAACCCTTACACGGCCCCCCAATCTGATAGCTGCCAAAGAGCAGGCTAGATTATGGATAGAAGTGTAATTAGGTCAGTAGAAGAGGATAGAGCTCCTATACGAGCCAATAGGAGGACTAGGGAGCATACCAACAAGAGACTCATAGTGTCCCACCTATACCTCATTGGGAAACCAGACAGACTTATGGGCATAATGCTCAACGTCAGGAAGGTGGCTATCCTGGAATGGCACCACAGGATCAAAGGAGGGCTGCTCCAATCCAGTGTTGGAGATGCCACGGTTTTTGACATACTCAAGCTCGGTGCCCAAACAAAAGGAAGCTAGTTGACTACACTCCGATGTGCAAGAACTAGAGTGGAGAGGGGCATTTCGACGAGGATTGTCTGAAAAGGAAAGCTGACACTAGCAAGGGAAAAGGTCCAATGGAGTCTTCAAATTATGTTGAGACCCAGATGCATCATGCTCCTAAAGTTCAAGAGCAAGTTCCTACAGTTGGAGTGGTGTTTAGGACACGAAATCCTTAGAAAGGATCTAGTCATTAGGGGAAAAAGTGAACCCTGAATGTGCCTTGTAAGGATCCCTAATTTTTAGGGATTAAAATTAATCTTGTGAGTGATTAAGGGGAAATCCTAAACCACTAGTGGTATTCATGAATAAAATATTATTTCATAAACTTCCATTTTTAAATGGAAAAAGAAGAGAAATTTTAGCCCCTGGATCATTTGAAAACAATGGCATCTATGCATTTTCATGGCAAGTGGGGACATGGCATTGAAAAGGTGTGCATGCCAATCTCTGCAAGGATTTCAACCATTTGATTGATCTCAAATCCAAAGGTGGAACATGAATGGGGCTGATCTCCCTCTACAAGTTTCTCCGCCGTCCGATCTGGTCTAGATCCAATGGACAACATCAAAACGTTATTTTTCTCATGGGAGGGAGCATTTGGGGCCTTAGGATGAGGCTAAGATCCAATGGATGTGAATGAAATTTAATTCAAACAAACAGCCACGCGGATCGTTCGATTCCTATCCAATCCAAGGGTGGATATGTGTGAGCGCATTTTCCCAATGGATATACACCCAAAACACATGATTTAGTATCTATCCAAATGCCAAGATCTCTTCCTCCCTTGACTTTTGCAAATCCACATGATCCCTTGGATCTTTGGGAGATCTAACGACTGAAATTGAATTCTTTCCTCTCCCATACCACTCATGTTAAAAAATCCACCCTTTGATAGTCGTTTTGAAGGCTTTGACCACAAGAAAACAAGGGAAGCTTAGGCCTAGCCTAGTAGATTAAGAAACTAGAGTGTGGCCACTGCTCTTCCCCTAATGTTCATCCATGCATTTTGTGGAAGCTGACCTAGGCAAGAACGTGAAAAAAGAGCCAATTGTGGTCGTGGTCACAAGGACACAAGAATATATGAAAAAGGATGAAAGAAGGAGTGAAATGCAGCAAAGACAAGGCATCTGATCATAGTGAAGTAGAGAGAAGAGTGATAGGACTTTTGGAGCAACCAAAATTTGAAGACAGGGATAAAATTGAGATACTCTCACTAGTGACAAAGAAATTTGTGCCAGACATCGCTCCATTTCCTGAGAGGTTGAAGGCTCCAAAATGTCAAAAGGAAAAGCAAATCACGAAAGAAATTGATATCGTGCAAAAATTGGTAGAAACTGAAGTAACTCTAGACATTGGTACTTTGCTAAGATATTTCCCTGTGTGTAGGAAGCAGTTTTACAATGAGTATATCAAAAAGCCTCGGAAATCCCAAGATAAGAAAAAATGAGATAAAGAGATTTAGGGCATTATTCAGAGTATTACAATGCAGATTGATTCGAGTGCTTTTGTGGTGATGGTAGAGATTAAGGGATATGCAATCCCATGTGCTCAGTTGGATAGTGGGGCGGTTGTCAATCTAATGACTTAGTACATGATGAAGGCCCTCGGCCTAACCCACATGGAGGAGACTCCAATGTCCCTCAGAATCTAATTTCTCTCAGTATGGTTCATCAAAATTCATCAAAATTGTTGCTTTAGATTCATCACATATCTAATTAGAGATGTGTAAAATATCTATCGTCAATTCTCATCAGATTGTGAGCTCTAAGTGAAATTCCATAGAGCATTTCATCCCAAAATAGCAAGTTTTGAGTTATCTATTTTGTCTCAAGTAGTCTATTTTTATGAATCAATTTGAGATTGATGCTCCAAAGCACTAAGGTGGTTTATATGCATCTTTAGCAAGCATAATGTTTCTATCTATTATCCCTAAAGCTATCTTGGTAGGTGTAGAGAAAGTTTCTATAGCATTAGGCACATTCTTGGAGTGTATGCACCATCTCTTCTCACAGTGATATCAGAGCATAGTTAGATCAACATGGGAGATGGTTTTCCTTCCACAATTAACAAATCGGATAGAAAAAACTAATGAGCTTGGTCTTTGAGGATGGATTCCTACCTTCAAGGAAGAAATCTATTTGGATACATATCTAAGGATGAATTCATGCCAACAATCTAAAGCAAAGGACAACCATCATATACAGAGCAAGAAAGACTTACAACTTGGTGTTCAAAGGATGCACTAGCCAGGTCCTACATCTTAAAATTAATCTATGATTTTCTCTTACCTCATGTGAAAGGATGTAAGACATCAAGAGAGACATGGAAAGCTCTTGCTTCCTTCTTCTCTTCAAATACTAGAGCAAGGAAAAACCAACTATAGATGGAGTTCACTACCTTGACAAAAAGTCCCAAGCAAAATGTGACTGATTATGTCACCAAAATGAAGGAGATTTTTGATCAATTGGTAAGCATTGGAGAAGTGATTGAAGAAGAACAAATCATAAGGAAAATCATCAATGGCATCAAAGCAGATGACAAGTGGGAATCATTCACAACTGCCATGGATCTATACATGGACATGAAAGTACTTGTTGACAGTCAAGGTCAAGCACAAGCATAGGAGCACATCAAGGAAGTAGACACACAAGAAGAAGGAGCATGTAGGGAGCTCCAAGAAGCACATGCCAAATTTTTAGAAGAAAAACCTATAAAAATAGTGATTTTTATCATAAAAACCATTGTAAATACCATTTTTCATTCTTGCAACTACATTTTGTTCAAATTGAGGAGTCCCCGAGCTTGAGGGGTATTATAAATATCATCCTATCAATTTTCATAATTTTTGGACTCCATTTGAGCCCCCAAATAAGCCCTGGAATGTAATTTTTAACTAGGCTGGACACTATGTCTAGAGAGGGCCAAAACCACTCAAAAAACTATAAAAAGGGCTGGAGAGCTCATTTTTGAGGTTAGCTTATTGTAGATTTTAGCTTTGTAAGAGAGTTCTTTTGTAATCAAAGATCTTCCATTGTTCCACTCTTTGCTCTTACCTTGTGCGTGTGTGTGTATTTGTGTGCATGCTTGTGTGCTTTCACCCACACACTTGTGCCATCACTTGCTCATAGTCTTCATACTAGTCCTCACGTCTCCGCAGATTGACATTTATGAGGTGAATCTCCTCACATTGGTACTTGCCATTGTGCTAGAGTGACACCAAATTTGGCACCCTTCCCGGGGAGAGAGCTTGGAGGACAAGTGTGTGACAGTAAGACGTAGAGTAGCGACATTGAAAGGTAAAAAAATCACCATTTTTAGTTCAGTTTCTGAGTTTTTCTTCATCTTCATCTTCACCATCACCACCATTTTCTCGCCATCTTCATCTTCTCTGATTTTTTTTCATTTTCGACTGTACATTCACCTCATTTTTCACTTGGGGCTGTGAGAAAGAAGCGCAGAGGAGTTCAGAGCTAAAGCACTGAAGAATACTTGTGGAATATGCTCAAAATACCCCAAAAACTAGAAGACAGTATTGTGGAGTGACAAGGTCAACGCCTGGTATCACAACGGCCATATCTTGAGTTTGGTGAGTGAGATTGCATCTACAGGCACATAGAAGTGACAATGAGAACATAGGGTACACATATTTGCAAAAAAATTTGAATTTGGACCTCAAAAACTCCAAGTATCGTGTCCGGTTGAGGTTTGGCATCGCGATACCAGAACTCCCGTGCATTGCAATACTTGTTTAGGTATCGTATCGTGCATACCCACTTGAGGTATTGCGATACCATCCTAGTATCATATTGTGAGGATTGACCAGGTTGGTATCGTATCGTCAAGTGCTGGTATTGTGATCGTAGTCACCCCAGTGGTATCGTATCGCCAACTCGGTATCGTATCATCCGATCCTTTAGTATCATATCGCTTAAAGAGTTAGTATCGTATTGTGAGTTACTTTAGTATCGTCGTGTGATTCCTGGTATCGTATCATCTCGGTTCATTGGTATCGTATCACGTAGCACAACCGGTATCGTATCGCGGTTGGTGTGGTATCGTATCGTGAGCCCGGTGGTATCGTATCATCTACTGAGCGGTATCATATCGTTCACAGATTGGTATCGTATCATCCTAACTACTGGTATCGTATCGTGAGTCTATCAAGTATCGTATCGTTAGTTGTCTTGGTATCGTATCATGAGGATTGACCAGGTTGGTATCCTATCGTGCTAATCAGAGGTATCGTATTGTTTAAGAGAGCAGTATCGTATCATGGAAGTTGGTATCGCCTTAGTGGTATTGTATTGTCTGAGATGGTATTGCGTATCATGGAAAATCTGGTATGGTATCGCCTGTTATGAGATACTCCCAAAGAGATAATGTTTCCCTGTTTAACCTTGAACTGGCATAACTTTCTCATATGAAATCCGTTTGCTATGATTTTGGGTACGTGGATTATTAGATATAGTATTTTGAAGTTGAACCTCAGGTGGGACTAGAAACCAAGGAGTTCCAAAGGATTTTGAGCAATACAAGAGAACCTTGGGTCTGGAAGACAAATCTTATGAACCTAAGATCTAGTAGACACCTAGGCAAGGATAGACAAAGTATTAGATCATCTGAGGCTAGTGTCAACCATACAACTAAGTCTTGGGCACAACAACTAAGTGGTTATCCCTACGTGCTAAGTTCCGATACAAGTGATTCAGAAATGTCTTTTAGCATGGAGAAACCCACACGTATCTCATGTACTGCTTATTTACAGACACCGGAAGGTCCCTATAAGACACAATTGGAATATATCAGGACCAATAGATTAGGTGCTTGCATCTATGAGGATGGTCTAATACGATCACTGGTCCAACTCAAAAATCTAGATCAACCCTTTGGAATTGACTCATCCCACCCCACCATCCACTGTAAATAACCCTCAATCAAGATTTGTTCTTGCCAACCCCAGAAGGCTTGGACATGATGTTCAAGGCCTACCAGGCTCGTCTTCAAGAAGGGCCATCAGCTGCAAACCTAGACAAGAGTTACCCTAGAGCAGACTTAGAGATTGAACGGACAAAAATGTGCATGAAAATGGTAGAACTAGCTCAAGCTATGCTCGAGACTAGTCAAAAGTTCAATCAGACAAACTCTATCAAACTGGATTTGCATTTTCAAGGCTTAATAGAAAGATTAGAGCAGTTGGTAAACAAGTCGCGGGTTTCTTTACCTCCACAGGCTCAACCAATGGTTGAAAGAGAAAGCTTACCACCAACGGAAGCTTATGTTCCTGATTCCATGGATGAGAGAACACCTCTTTCAATTCAACAGTACTCTCAAGAGTTCTTGCGGGAAATACAAGAGGAGAAATGGGCCAACGAGAAGGGTAATCCCCCTCCTATTCCTAAATTGATGATCTTCATGATCAATTTCCCCAAGACATTCCATCTATTTATGGAGACCAAATAGAGCAACAAGAAGATGAAAGATTAGATTTTGAATCTAGTTCTTTACAGGAGTTGCCACAATTCACAGGCCCATGGGAACCTGAATCTCTTCATATCAGAGGTCCCACAATATTGGTAAGAGATGAAGACTCAGTGGTTCCAAGAAACATTGATGTCGTGAAGAACACTAAGGTTCAACATCATCTCACTGTAGAAGAGCTGCTCAAAGCAAAACTTGAGCTATGGAATCATGTGAAGGATCAGGTTCCAAAACTTGATTCCAATGTGCCAAAAGCAAGCTCTAAGAAAAAAGTTCCAGAGATACCTCTCGATAAAATAGGAGACATGAGCGAAGGTGAAGAAGGTAATACTCATCTTCCAATCACCTACCAAGGTTACACAACCAAAGCAATCGTAGATTCAGGTGATGGTGTTGCTATTGCGACCACCTCCTTGTGGAAGCGATGGGGCAAGCCCACATTAAGACCAACTAGAATGAAGCTTCAAATGGCAGACGGTCATTTTGAAAGACCTCTAGGATTGCTCGAAGGGATAACTCTAACCACTTGTGGTGTAGAGTTTGAACACACATTTGCTATATGTGACTTTGAGAAAAATAATGTCTATGAGATGATCCTAGGGAGACCATTCCTACGACAATTGCAAATAGTACAGGATTGGGGAACCAACTCCTTGTACTTACAGCACTTAGGGGTCACCACCAAGGTCAATTTTAAGGATTACACCTTCAGAGATGTGCCATCCCTACAGTGGAATCCAATCCACAAAGCAAAAGAAGATTATATCTCTGTGCATTCTGGAAGTTCGCCTGATCCATCATGGCTGCATGAAGATACTCATTTGTGGATGTGCAAAGTTGCAGAGAAAGCAGAAAAGTGCCTAAAAGCAAGAGAAGAAGGAACTCGCCCAGGAGATAGACCATTTAAAGACCCAACCTATACACCGATGATTTTTCCAGATGAGGAATTTGAGCCTCATGGCTAGGCCAAAATTCTAGCCACCATGGACATTGCAGTCAATGAAGAACATTGGACACCTCATTGTGATGAGGAGGGTTATGATATTTCGGTATTCATGTGTCAGCCCTTGCTAGAAGAATGTGAATCTAGTGATGTCATAGAAGAAGAACAAAACGACGATGATTTAGAGTCCATTGTAATGGATAGTTACTTTAGTTTAGAGAAGCACTACCTAGAAGATATAGGAATATTTAACCAACAAGAAGAAGAACCTCTCACAAGCATTAAAACGGTAAATTCAAAGGATGGAAACGAAGGTAGTAAAAAGAAAAAGAAAAGAAAAGCAGTGAAACAAGAAGAGGAGGAATCATTGTTTGAAGTATCAGAAAACTTCAAGAAATATGAAGTGGAAGACCGAAAAATTTTGGTACGAATGCCTAAGAGAGAGGCCATTATAGGAGAAGCATATGACAGTAAAGAAACAACCAAAAAGATTGTAGTGACCATTGAAGAGAACGAAGAGAGATGTATGTACATAGGAGACGACCTAAATGCAAAAGAAGAAGTAGAGCTCGTAGCTCTATTACGGGAATATAGGGACATGTTTGCATGGCACTATAGAGATTTGAAGGGAATAGATCAAAAAATTTTCTCTCATACGATCCCTATGACTGCTGACGCCAAGTCCACCAAACAAAAGCCCTACACATATAATGACACTCAGCTAAAATAAAAGAAGAAATCGACAGGCTAATTGAAGCTGGATTTATCTATGAGATTGAGCGTACTGAGTGGGTGTCCCCCATTGTAGTGGTGCCCAAGAAGAATGGAAAATTGCGAGTGCTTATTAACCTCAAAAAAGTTAGTGCCACTACGATCAGAGATAGTTGTCCGCTTCCAATCACTAAACATCTATTGGAGCATGTTGCAGGCAAGGAAGTATATAGCTTCCTTGATGGATTTTCAAGTTACAATCAAGTAGCCGTTGCCCTAGAAGATCAACACAAAACAGCTTTTGACATACAACGGGGAATCTTTGCATTCCGTGTGATGCCATTTGGGCTCACCAATGCAGCTGCAACATTCCAAAGGCTCATGTGTCATGTCTTCAAAGAGTTCTTGCGAAAGAGCTTAGAAGTATATGTAGATGATTTGTGTGCTCATTCCTAAGAAAGAAGATACCACATCCTTGAGCTCAAACAGATCTTCAACAAGTGTAGAGAATATCGAGTTTGTCTAAACCCAGAAAAGTGTGTGTTCATGGTATGTCAAGGTAAGATCTTAGGTCATATTGTTTCTAAGAACGGAATATCAACAGATGGGGACAAAGTAAAAGCCATTGTGGAGTTGTCGAGGCCAAGGAATGTTAAAGAGGTTCAAGCCTTTATGGGCCATTGTGGATATTATCGCAGGTTCATCCACATGTATGCAATCATAGCCAAACCTCTTTATGCCTTGCTAACAAACTTTGAGTGGAACAATGAATGTGAAAATTCCTTCAATGAACTGAAGGGATGTTTGTGCACAACACCAATACTGACCACTTCTGATTGGAATAAGCCATTCCATGTCCACATGGATGCATCCAATTATGCAATAGGATGTGTGCTATCACAACCCACAAGCAAAGGAAACCTAGATTTGCCAATAGCATATGTTAGCAGGCAATTAAATGCTGCTGAACAAAACTATATCACAATTGAGCGAGAAGGTTTAGGCATGGTATATGCTGTGAAGAAGTTTAGACACTATCTACTGGCCAATAAGTTCAAGTTTTTCATTGATCATCAAGCTTTACTATATTTGGTCAATAAACCTTGCAATACAGGCCGCCTAGTAAGATGGTTCCTCTTACTAATGGAATACGACTTTGAAGTTGTTTTCAGGAAAGGTAGGACCCACCTTAGGGCGGACCATCTTTGTTGCATCACTTCAGGAGAGCTACCGCAAGGAGTGTCTGATGAAATACCTGATGCTTATTTGTTTAATTTAGAAGTTGTTCCTAAATGGGCAAATAAGTTAGTACATGTCCTAACCTTCGGACCCGCAAATAAGAATGTAAAAACAAACAAAGATGAAATTGTAAAATCACAAAAATATCAAATATTGGTAGGAAGTATGTACAAACAAGATACAAATGGCGTATTAGCTTGTTGTGTTGAGGATGATGAACATAGTAGTTGGTTGCAGCAAGCCCATCAAGGATTGCTAGGTAATCACTATTCTAAACAGCAAACATTACAAAATCTAAAATGTTTAGGAGTGTATTGGCCTAGCATAGACAAAGAAATTCATGAGTGGATTAAAAATTGTCTAGGGTGCAAGGAGAGACCCTCAGTGGAGCATGCAACTCTTTATCATGTATCGTTAATCCCAGAATGGAGCGCTCCATTGGTAGAATTCATGAGATCAAGAACACTACCCAATGAGGCTAGTCTAGCAAGAAAATGAAGCATGGAGCAAGAGGCTCAAGACTATGCCTTATTAGGCAATAACCTATACCGAAGAGGCAAAGACGGATATTTAAGACTGTGCGTTCATGAATCAGACTACTTGAAAGTCTTAGAAACTGCACACAGTGGTGTTGCAAGTGGACACTTTGGGCCTGACAGGGTAATCAAGACCATTCTATTCTCAGGACTGTGGTGGCCCACTCTTCATATGGATGCGCATACCTATGTGAAAAAATGTGACACATGCCAACATGCACAATATCCGATAAGAAAAGATGAGATGCCTTTGAGATCAATGATGGGAGGATGTGCATTCTCGAAGTGGGGAATAAACTTTGTTGGTCCTATTAAACCCCCAGCTAGAAACTCTCATGTTGAATACATTATTGTAGCCACAGATTACCTTACCAAGTGGGTAGAAGTGAAAGCCACAACAAAGAATGATGCTCAAACAATGGCTAAGTTTTTATTTGAGAACATGTTCACTAGATATGGATTACCAATAGAGTTAGTTAGTGATAGAGGTACACACTTCTTGAATGAAGTCATTGACAACCTTCTCCAAGAATTCTTGGTGATACATAAGAAGTCTGCCCCCTATCATCCATGAGCTAACGGGCAAGCCGAGAGCACAAATAAGATCCTATGTAATGTGTTGACAAAACTCCTAAATAATAAATTCTCTGATTGGGACAAACAACTTCATCATGTTGTTTGGGCTTACTGAGTTGCCTACAAAATGGTACTCAATGCCACCCCATTTCAGATGGTCTTCGGACAGAATATTGTACTACCATTAGATTTCCTAATCCCACCTTTAAAAGTAGCACAAGAGCACGAGTGGAATGGACATGAGTTGTCCTCTAGGATCTTTGATCTAGAACGCTTAGGTGAGACAAGGCTACAAGCGGCAGCAGGCATCTATGCTGCAAAGAAATGGCAAAAGGCATACTTTGATGCCCATATAAAGGATAAATGATTGAAAGAAGGAGATCTAGTGCTGGTTTATATGCCAAAGCAACATGCTCGTAAATTGGAAAAAAAGAGGATATGGACCCATGATCATTAATAGAATTTCCACTAGCGGTGCAGTTCAATTGGCCACTCTAGAAGGTGACATCTTGTCAACCTATATTAGTGGTTGTTGAGTCAAGTTGTATCAAGAACCTCTTACAAAGGATATGTTCATGAGATTGAACACTGCTAACAAGCGAAAAGAAGAAGAGTTGAGGGTCAGAGAAGAAGCACCGGTAAAGGCTAGAGAGTGCATTAGGCGAAATAAGTTAAGGCGACTAGGCCTAGATGTCAATCAAAAAGCCCCAAAATACCACATGGACATGTGCCAAAAATCGGGCATAATTACTTCTCGCATAATCAATCTACGCCCCTTTGTGACCATAGAGGTGGGATGAGGAAATAGTGTAAGGAATGTGAGAGCATTGGTTGACTCAGGTGCAACAATTAGTGCACTTAGACTTTCGTACTGCCAAGTCTTGCAATTGAAAATCAAACCTGTAGGAGCCTATCTTATAGGGTTGGGAGGTGTGGAAACCCCTTGCTTGGGTGAGGTGGAGCTTCCCATCTACCTTCAAGATGTCCCAATGGGAGTCAAAATGCTAGTGTGTCAAGATGAAGACCTTACTGAACCACTTGTCTTGGGTCAAGATTGGATTTTTTACCATGCTATCAACTTAAACCTCAGAAACCAACTTCTTCAAGTTTGGGTATATGAACAATGTATTACATTAGAATTAGACAACTACATGTTCACAGATCATGGCACCACACACTCTCTTAGTTCCTCTAGGAATAATCTTAGCAAAAAAGATGTTGTATATGTCAAAAGCTCTGTATTCCAGAAGAACTCAAACATGGAAGAACAGGCTCAAGGACAAGCGGACTCCGCCTCTTGTGCAAGGACTATTTCCACCACCACAACTCAACCAAAAAGGCAAGCAAAATAGTACAAGACAACTGCTATATCAAATAGACAAAGCAATTTCAGGAAGAAAGTATTTCCGGGCATGAAGCAAGCCTGGGTGCAAAAAGGAGAGCAACCATCAGCCTTGCCAACACAATTCCCACTCAGGCAATCCAACCATGCAAAGACAAGAAACAAGCAACCAGGACCACCTCAACCAAAAGATCTCCAAAAAATTTGGGTACCAAAAAAATTCGTTGCAACTCAACAAGGGCGATTACATATGTGGGTTCCAAAAGCACTCTTACATGCACAAAGGCCTATACTCTCCACCATGCAAAAGGTCTCAAAAAAGAAGCCAAGGAGAGAAAAGGGTAAGAACCGAGCACAAAGAACAAAAGAAGATAAACTCAACCCTTCTTTTGTTTAGCATCAAGGACAAAGAAACATGAAGAATGGGACAAGCGACCCCGCTACAAGTGGAAGACAGACCGCTCTGGTGGAGACATGAGGAACTCTACCTCTCAAAGTACTACATGGAACAACCGCTACAACAAGGGTCTGTCAGGGACGACAGACTCAAGAGGGGGGGAGTGTTGACAGTCAAGGTCAAGCACAAGCATAGGAGCACATCAAGGAAGTGGACACACAAGAAGAAGGAGCATGTAGGGAGCTCCAAGGCAGCACATGTCAAATTTTTAGAAGAAATCCCTATAAAAATAGTGATTTTTATCACTAAAAACCATTGTAAATACCATTTATCACTTTTGCAACTCCATTTTTTTCAAGTTGAGGAGTCCTCAAGCTTGAGGAGTATTAGAAATATCATCTTGTCAATTTTCATAAGTTTTAGACTCTGTTTGAGCCCTCAAATAAGCCCTGAAACCTAATTTTCAACTAGGTCAGACACTAGGTCTGGATAGGGCCAAAAGCACTCAAAAAACTATAAAAAGGGCTGGAGAGCTTATTTTTGAGGTTATCTTATTGTAGATTTCAGCTTTGTAAGAGAGTTCTTTTGTAATCAAAGATCTTCCATTGTTCCACTCTTTGCTCTTATCTTGTGCGCGTGTGTGTATGTGTGTGCATGCTTGTGTGCTTTCACCCACACACTTGTGCCATGGTCTTCCTGCTAATCCTCACATCTCCATGGATTGACATTTATGAGGTGAATCTCCTCACATTGGTACTTGCCATTGTGCTAGAGTGACAGTACTTGACCTTGACACTTTGTTGGGCCAACTCTTCACACATGAAGCAAAGATAACCAAGAATGGTGAATCCTCAAGAGGTAATCAATCTTTTGCCTTATACTCTGATAAAGCTAAAGCTAAGTAAAATTCTAAGAAGAATGAAGATGAAGGTAGCTCTTTCCAAGCTAACTAAGATCTAGAAGAAGAGGCAGTGGAGGAAAGAAAGGTAGGGGAAACCCCAAACATCTCAATCTTGCAATATATCTGGTTATTCTAATCACACCAGTGAAGAATGTTATAGGAATCCAAGGAATTCCAGAGGAAGAGGATTGAACAGAGGTGGCTATGGATCAAATAGAGGTAGATACAATGGAGGATATAATAACTACTACAACAACAACAATAACAACCATCAAAATGGATACAGAGGAAGGAAGGAAGGATTACAACAACTATACTAAAGACCAAAGTCAAGAGGACTCACTACTCCTCATGAACCTATCATTGAAGCAGGGTAAGGATGATGATCATGTCTTCTATATTGATTCAGGGTAATCCCCTTTGCAGCTTCAACCATTCCTTTATACTATGCTTTTGTGAATTACAAAGCAATTGTATGCTGCTTCTTAGAACACCAAGAGATTAATTTATCTCCCACATAACATAGATACCCATAGGTTGATCTCCTATCATCAAGATTACCTACCCAATATCTATCACCATATATCTTGATGTTTGTATCTGATGTGAATCCATAATATAAACATTCTTTGAGTGTACTCTTAATGTATCTTAGCACCCTTTGTCCTGCAATCCAATGTTCTTTCCTAGGACAATGCATGAATTGAGACAACACTCCAACTGCATATGACAAATCAGACCTAGTTAATGTAGCATAGATTAGAGTACCAACCAGACTTTGATATAGCTTCATATCCTTGAATTCTTCTCCTCCATACCTGCTCAATTTATGATTCATCTCCATTGGAGTAGGTGCTACCCTGCAATCTTCCATTTTAAACTTGATTAGCAAGTTCTTAAAATACCTTTCTTGAGTCACATATACTCCACGTTGAGTATATTAAATCTCCATGCCCAAGAAATATGACAAGTCTCCCAAGTTAGTAATCTTGAGATCTTTCTCCATTTCCTTCATAAGACTTTGTATGCCTTCTCATCTGTACCTGTAAGAATTATTTCATCAACATATATGCACATGTAAATGAACCCTTCGTCACTTGCTTTAACAAGCAAGCTACTATCTGCTTTAGACACTTGGAAACTAAGCTCTTTCAAGAACTTCACAATTTTGTAATTCCATGCCCTTGGGGCTTGCTTCAAACCATACAAAGCTCTCTTGAGCTTACATACATACTCTGGATACCTTTTATCCTTGAAACCTTTTGGTTGCTCCATGAAAACATCATCTGAAATGTAACCATTTAGAAAAGCATTCTTCACATCTAATTGACATAGTTTCCAACCTTTACGTGCAGCAACAACTATGAGAGTCCTTATAGTTGTCATCTTTGCCACAATACTATAAGTCTCATCATAATCTATACCATATGTCTGAGCATACCCTTTTACAACAAGTCTAGCTTTATATCTACACACACTTCCATCTGCATACCTCTTTGTCTTGTAGACCCATTTGCATCCAATGATCTTATGACTATTTGGTTTAGGAACCAAATCCCATGTCTCATTCTCCATCCATGCATCATACTCATCCTGCATAGCTTTCTCCCAATTTTCCTTACCTTTTGCCTCTTCATATGTAGAAGGTTATTCTCTGCTTTCACCATATAGGCATAATCTTTAGTGGAAAAAAATGAAGTATCATAGCTATACCTTGTAGGTTGCCATTTGTGCCTTGATGATCTTTTGAGTTTTCCACTTCTTGAAGTTTTTGGTTGATCACATTCTGGATCAAACCTTGGCATTTCTTCAACTTCAACTAGTGCTTCATTATTCTCTTCTTCATCAAATATTTGAACCTTTGATTTACCTTTCTTCTGGTTCAATGTTTCTTCATCACCTACATGAATATTAATTGTACCTGCATACCAAGTACCTTTCTCATCAAATGTAACATCCTTTGACACAAGGAATTGCTTTGTGGATGGACTCCACAACCTATAACCCATCTGCTTATCATCATAACCAATGACCACTTACTTTTCAGCTTTAGGTTTCAATTTATGCCTCAACTGAGATGGCACATATGCGTAAGCCAAAAATCCAAACACTTTGCAATGATCTAAAGTAGGTCTCTTACCCCACCATGCCTCATAATGTGTCATACCATTCAAAGCCTTGCATGGAATTCTACTAACCAAATAAGTAGCTGTATTCATAGCCTCAGCCCACAAATAATTAGTGTAATTTTTCTCCTTCATCATTGACCTTGCAAACTCAACAAGAGTTCTATTTCTCCTTTATGCTACACCATTTTGTTGATGAGAGTACCTGCAAGTAACTTCCCTTTTTATACTTGCATTCCACAAGTAATCACTGAACTCATTAGAAAAATACTCTCCCCCTCCGTCTGACCTTAGTCTCTTCAATTTTTGTCCTGAAATTCTTTCTGCATACACATGATAATGTTTAAATGTATTGAACACCTCTGATTTATCTGTGATCACATATATGGTGATCTACCTGGTAGCATCATCAACATAAATCACATAATATCTTGAACCATTAATACCAAAGTCCTTTGATGGTCCCCACACATCCGTATGCACCAATTGAAGCTTCTCTGAATACATGAAACCATGCTTATTATATGATTGCTTATGAGCCTTACTATATGATTGCTTATGATTGACATGCTTCACATCTATATGTCATGTGTTGACCTACAACATTAGGTAATCCAAGCACTGAACCATTGTTAATCATATCCTTAATACCTCTTTCATTGAAATTTCCAAGCCTTTTATGCCAAAGATCTAACTCAAAGATCTTATGTCCTCCATAAGTGAACAAGGCATGACCAACATTGCCTTGAATCTTCAATATGAATAACCTTCCTTCTTTCTTTCTTGAAACAAGTCATTTATACCCATTGCTAGGGTCTTCCACAAAAACTCCATTATTTGTGAACCTTACTTCATATCCTTTCTCCACAATTTTCCCTACACTTATCAAATTCTTTGGGATTGTAGGAACATACAAAACCTTACTCAAAAGAGTGCTTCCATCCTTGGCCTTTACTGATCCAATGGACTTCACATTGTGCTTTATATTATCTCCTGTTTAGACTACATGATTACTCATCTAATTCTCCAAATCAATCATCAAAGCTATATTGCCACTCAGGTGATTGCTACACCCTGAGTCTATGTAGAAGACTCTTTGATCTTCACTTTGTCTTTCAAAAGTTGCATTCATAATTAAGGTTGAATCCTCTTTCTGATCTGAAGCATAGTTGTAGTAGGTATTATTGTAGTATTGACTTTGAAAGCCTCTACCTGCATTTCTTCAAAAGAAACATCTACTACCTCTACCTCTGAAATTACCTCTCTGATTTCTATTACATCTTCCTCTTGAATTAAAGTTTTGATTATAGCCTCCACCATTCTGATTATTATGCCAACATTCATGAGCTAAATGATTAGTCTTACCACAAATCCAGCAAGCTTTGACACCATCTTTATTGCTTCTACCTCTTCCTCTTCCTTCGCCACCTCCTCTTCCTCTTAGGAAGTTAGCTTGGCTCATAGTGCCTTCATCTTCATTCAATTGTTGCTTGCCTTTGTTAACCTTCTTCTTTTCCTTTGAATACGTTGCTTGACCTGTACTTTTATCAACATCACCTTTGACATCCTACTCAAAGGTTAGCATATGTCCTAGCAATTGATTCAAATCAGGAATGAAATGATCTAGTGACAATTCAGTGGATGGAATGAATGGCTTCCACTTCATCTCCTCTCAAACCTGTGATAATTTTTCTTGCCAATTTTTCCTCTTCAATATCTTCATCAACAACTCCTAATGAATCTGCAAGGCCTTCATCCTTGCTACATAATCAGAAATGGATTGAGAAGGCTTCTTCTTGAATGTGGTGAATTTTTCCCATAAAGATGCCTTCCTTGACTTTGTAGTGTTTTGGAAATGCTCTTCCAAAGCATTCCATATGTTACTTGCACTTTCAAGTCCTATAATTTGAGGAAGCAAGTAATCATTGACTCTCATGTAGATAATGCTCCTTGCTTGAGCATCCTTCTTCATCCATGTCTTCAAATCTTAGAGCTCTTCCCTATTTGGAACATTAGGATCCCTAAATTCTAGTTTTTGTTCTTCACATGTAATGTATCCTATTAGGTCTTTGCTCATGAGATGAGCTTCCATCCTCATTGACCAAGCAGGATAGTTTTTTCTATCCAATTTCTCTATCTAAACAGAATCTCCCATCCTTTCTTCACATGTGCAATACATTCTTCAAGCTTTGTGAATAATAAATGTACCTTTACTTTGAATGTAGTTCCTTTTGATCTTCTTGATAGATTTAGGCCTCCGTCTCTATCTTTCACTTCAATCTTTCACCTTTTGAATCTTCAAAGATTAATTTATGTATACCTGCAATAATCGGGGTCCTCCTTTCTTCAATTCTGATGACTCCTAATCTGATACCAATGATGGAGAGTATTTATCTCCAAAAGAACAAGTTATCCTTGTTGTTAGAGCACTGCTATATCAAGAACAACTCAAAACCTCAACCAATTTTGGAAGACCAATGCCAAATTATCAAACTTTGAACTAAATATGAAGAAACTGATTATTCAAAAAAGTCTACTGCACTTAATTCACTCATTTACTGATCAATGTGTAAATTTTTCAATGAAACGTTATAGAAGGTGTCTCCTAACATTTGCACACCTTCTCCAAGTTAAATCTCTCCAAAAGATTCAGTAGATCTTGAGATTTGCTCCAAACAATGTACCTATGTTTGAAACTGTTCTTCTGTGTAGTCAACTTTGACACCTGCAACAAATGCTTTTAGCCGCAAGTAGCTTACCTCTCAACTTAAAGAATGAGCACTTAATTGCTCAAAAATTTACACTGTGGAGGGAGATCTGATCAAAACATTGACCACCAAGATTGCCCCTGTTCCTATCTTCACTTCTTCACATTTACACATGTAAATGTTCCTACTTAAAATTCTCTCAGTTTGATTACAATTAAACTCTCAAAACTTGTATAGAGGTTAGTCAACTACAGAGTTAGACTTCTACAAAAGCATTCATCAAGAAGATAAACACAGAAGGAGCACTCAACAAAAGATTGAGGTGCAACTTTCTTCTATTCAAAGAAATCTTACATCTGATTGATAAGTCATGTTCGTCTCACTTTCTAAATTCTCTAATGACTTCTAAAACTTTCCACTCAACATCCATCTTCTCTCTTACTCATAGTACATCTATATCAAGTATATATAGATGTTTATATCTTGACTCATCAATGATACTAAGTTTTTATGAACTAATTACAAGATTAGTATACATGTATATACAAGTCTTCGTCTTCTGATCATGCGCTAAACTTCAAGCTTCATATATTGATCTTTGCTTCATTCTTTGACTTCAAATCTTTGTCCAAATCATCAATTGATGATTGTCTTGCACCAACAAGGAGTTCAAAATCAATGACTTAGGTGAGCTCATATATTTCCTAGGTATGCAAGTGATTTATACGAATGGTGGGATGCATCTAACTCAGAGAAGATAAATTCAAGATCTACTTATCAAGTTCAGAATGGAGAACACAAAGCTTGTAGGTCCACCTTTGGAGATGAATCATAAACTTAGTGTTTATGAAGTTGAGAAAATTGAAGACATTAAAGAATATCAAAGCTTGTTAGGTAGCTTGATATATGCTACTCATACAAGGCTAGACATTTCATATAGTGTGGGAGTGCTTAGTCAATTCATGCACTCACCTAGAAGACCATACATGGATGCACCTGAGAGAGTACTTAAGTATCTCAAAGGTACAATCAATGAAGGTATATTCTGTCCTTACTCTTCAGATTTGGATATCAAAATCTATTCGTATGCAAATTGGGTAGGAGTTAAGGATGATCGAAGAAGTACCTCTAGTTACTTAGCATTTGTAGGTTCAAAGATGGTGTCATGGAGTTCCAAGAAGCAACCTACAATTGCTTTATCCTCAACTCAAGCAGAGTATAGAGGTTTGACCATAGCAACTCAAGAGGTAATATGGTTAAAAACATTGTATATAGATTTGGGACTTGTGAGTTCCAAACCTCACATATTTGGAGATAATGTAAGTTCCATACATGTAGCAGAAAACCCTATTTTCCATGCAAGAACCAAACACATAGAGGTTCATTACCAATTCATCAGCGAGAAGCTCATGGCAAAGGAGAATGACATTTCTTTTGTTCCAACTAAAAGAAAGTAGGAGATATGATGACGAAGGCACTTGATGGAATAAAGCTTTGCTGATTTAAATCAATGGCAGGTATTCAACCTATTAGAGAATGAAGAATCAAGCATACTTTACGTTAAGGGGGAGCTATTGGAACATCAAGCTTACACTATGCTTGAGTTCAATTTGATCTACATCAAAAAAGCTATGGTTTGGATTATGCCAAAATATCCATTGAAGCGTTCTTTTACCTATGCTCATTTATTGTATTTTTCTAAAAGATTTTTTATGGATCATTTACCATTGTAAATGCCTAGAGCTTTACACATTTAAAAGTAGAAAACAAGAGCTAAAATTCCACGAATTTGAGGTGGTTGAGTTGCAATCATTGAATCAATCAATCACCTAAAAGTAGATCAAACTAGATCTTCACTTTTCCTAGATTGTAGGAAAGTGAATTGATTCCCTCAAATAACCTTTACCACCTTAATTTGAATTTAAAATACACTTGTAGGAGTCTTGGAGCAATTCAAGAGTCTATATAAAGATATCAAATCACTTGTACATTACATGGAAGAAATATACATACACTTGTGGCCATCATTGTCTTGCTCCTTCATTTTTCTGCATCATCTTTTTCAACAACATTAAGCTTGCAAAGGTTGCTGCTCTCTACAGATTTTCAAATTAGATGAATGAGAATGAATTTGAAAGTATTGACGTCTAATTTATGTGTATAATTTTTCAAAGCATTTGGCTCCCTAGATTGAGAGAAATCTCAATTTGTTTGTCTCAGGGTCTATCTCTATGCATTCCTTAAAAAGAGGAGATACCATTGTTGAGTGTCAGGTTCATTCCAAAATCATATTTTTCTTATTTCTTGTAGTCTTGTGCATTGTATACAATCAACCCTATGTGTATCACTCCTCAAAGAGGAAATTTTCCAATTGTAATCATTTTGGCTGCTATGAACATTTGAGCTTGATTGTCTCATCCAAAGATAGTAAGTTTTTTGAGCTAGTCAATGCGTAAACCTATTTTTTTGTATCAAATCTTTCTCCTTGATGCTAAAAAGTACATAGTGCATTTTATTGCACTTATTGCATGCCTATAAGGTCTATTTGAGTATCCATAAGCTCGAGTGCTGGTCTTTTGCCAATTGGTTGGACCGAACTTCGTCGCTCCGCAACTCAATTTTCTACCTCCTACAAGATTCTCCAAGTTCTTTCAACCACAACCCACCACTCTTGTCACCCTAGGATTTTTCATCCTCGACAAAGCTAAGAGAAGAGGATCATACATAGCTAAATAGGTCCAAGTTTGAGTCTTCAAGTCATCCAAGCTTTGAGATTTTGCAAGCCTTCAAGGTGATGACGAGTCTTTAAGTGCTCAGCAACATAATCATCCTAAGAGGAAATCAACCTAGCAATATAAAGAGAAGCATGAAGTGCAAGTGATGAAAGGCCGTTCTCCCTAGCAATGACTCCAAAAGTGTTGTCATAGTATGACCTTGGGGAACCAAGATCCACACCATGTTGCATGGAAGCAATAGGAAAGCTCAACAAGGATGCTCCTTTCATCCAACGAACCCTCCATCATGCTCAAGCCATTGGCCATCTACTCCCAAGGATGCCACAAACCCTTGAGAGCACGGAGAGTAAGTTCATCAAGGATCCTTGTCGACAAATGAAAAATACAAGAAATCCAACACATTCTACACACACACAAGGAGAGACAAGCATAACACACACATACCTCACTGTCACACTTAAAGACAAAATACACATAAGTACACATATTCTAAGAAGTAAAGAGTTCTTCCATTCACATGGAGCTCATGTGAAGCAAAAAGCTCTCTTTTCCAAAAATGAGCTTCTTTATGTATAAGCTAAGCTCTTTTCCCCATGCTCTAAAGACTAGTCAAAAAGTGAGCATGTGTCTAACTACCACATCCTAGGGAGATCTTCAAAAATATACTTCTAACAATCCAATCTCCCAAGATTCCATGTGTGGGATTTTCCTACATGGGTTTTTTGCACATTCTCTTCAAATGAGCAAAAAGGGTTTATGTAAAAGCTTCCAAACATTAGACGTGGATAATTATAAAAAAGGGTCCTAAGAGGGTATTCTCATGTGCAAGCCTAAATATATACAAAGAGGGGAATTTCTATGAGCAAGGGAGGGTTCCCATGCGCAAAAGAAAATGTGCACCTACAACCCAATAGCATTGAGTACACCTTTACCCACATATGTGAAATTGAGCAAGGATGATTGCCTTGAATTAGATGAGGAAAAGAAATCCATGACCAAAATTCATTATCACTCTGCTATTGGTAGTCTCATATATGCTATTGTAGCTATGAGAATAGAAACTTCATTTGTAGAGGGAGTTGTGAGAAGATATATGTCTAATCTTGGCAAGAAGCATTGGGAAGTGGTCAAGATGATTTTGAGATATCTGAGTGGCACTAAGAAGAAGTGTCTATGCTTGGGTAGACAGAAAGCAACGATTATTGGTTACACAAATTCTGATCATGTTGGTTGTGTAGACAATCATAAGTCTACATCAGGGTACATTTTTCATTTTGTTGGAGGTGCTATCTCTTCGAGATCTTGTCTTGAATGCATAGCTGTTTCCACTATAGAAGTAGAGTATGTTGTAGCAAGTGAGGAATATAAGGAAGCATTGTGGCTTTCCCACCTTGCTTGTGATATGGGTCTACCCCAACATTTACCTCGTTTGCTTAGTGACACTCAGAGTGCAATTGCATTGGCTAAGAATCTGGTCTAACATGTAAAGACCAAGCACATTGAGGTGCGGTATCACTTCATTAGAGACTACTTAGCCACTGAGCACCTTATTCTTGAGAAGGTTCATACCGGAGATAATGCTATAGATGCTTTGACTAAAGCTCTACCATAGGATAGCTTTTGATACTATTGTCACTTGATGTGGGTTACTTGATTTGCGATTTTATGCACGTACTTGTATACTATGTAACATGCCCATCAGGTGCAAGTTATAATTTGTATACTTCCACTCACGTATTTTTTAACATTCTTTATTTTTCCCATAGTCACTTTGGCCATATTGATCTTCAATGGGAGATTGTTAGCATTAGTATCCATGTAAAAGGCCAAATTTCCACCAAAATCTTTTATATATGTTCTTTAATAGAACATAAAGTGGCATGGTCAACCACAGACTATAAGATTGACTTCATTTGAAACACCCGAGAAATCTATGTTTGTACTCTCTCTAAATTGTGTTTTTCTGCATATTTTATAGGGAAGTACAAAGTACTATGTGTGGTGTGTGGAGCTCAGTTTTCTATTGTAAAGGTATTGTTATGGACCTCTAGAGAATGAGAGTCCACAGTGGTGCATCGCCAATGAAATACGCCACTATCCATCTATCCATCTGTCCATCTGTTCATTTATCTATCTATCTATCCATATATATATATATATATATATATATATGTATGTGTGTGTGTGTGTATGTATGTATGTATATATATATGTATATATATATATATATATATATATATATATATATATATATATATATATATATATATATATATATATATATATATATATATATATATATTGTTGGTGTAAATCACAAGCCTACACATTTGGATTAATGGATGCAATGAAGATCATACATACATGAAGGAGCATAGGAACATATGCTAGTAGCTAATTACCATTTTATCTCCCTTGTAAAAGTCAAATTGACTTGGAATCTTTTGTAATCACCTACCAAAAGGACTCGTGGAAAAAGTAGCTCTTTGATTGAAGGAATATCTCCTAAGATATAGGAGCTTGATCATAGGGAGCCAAAAGTTTGAATTTGAATTCAAACTTTTACTCATTCCTTATAAAAATGGACATGGAAAAGTCGTAGGTAGAACTCATCATTCCCGAGCTTCTCATCAGTGATTCTGAGAGTGTGTGAGGACTACACCATAGCCCACACCTATCTACACCATCAGGCAATGATTTTCATGACAATGGATTTGTATGCAAGTGTTCATTAATACATATATTCACATTGTTCATTTCTGAGTTCTCTGTTATACTACCAAAAAGTCTGTCAACTTGTGGAGTGCATACCTCGGTCAATTCTTCACCAAATTCAGTGCTTCAAAGCTTGTTTGATTCAGCGTGAAGTTATCTACATGCTGTCAAAGTTTGAAGAGATTCTATTCAGCCATTTCAGAGAAATCTGCGTCGAGGTGATCATTGGTAAATATCTGCTACAGTCCTAAAAAATTGGGGGTATAGCTTAACTTGCTAAATTTATTTCTCTTAGCATAGTTTATCTTTTTACATCATTCCATGGAATAGTTAGCTTACTAAGCTAATTAAATACCCCTAAAAGGAAGTTTTCCAATTCCTACTGTGCTGGTCATACTGAGCAAAATACCCAGCAGGTGTCAAGACATAAATAGAAGGTTTTCTTGAGTTTGTGAGTTTCAAAGTTATCTGTTTTGGTTCAATCATTGCACACATCATTTCCAAAGTACATAGGACATATTATGGTGTCATTGGAAAGCTAAGGAGGTCTACTTATCAAGTCTGAAGTAAAAGAGGGCTGGTACAAAGCAGGTTTTAGCAGTACCTACTCAGTCTCTTGGAGCATCCATCCATCTTTCCCAACAGTGGTATCAGAGCAAACTAAGGTAAAATGGGAGATGGTTTTCCTTCATTTATTGATAAATTGGACAGGAACAACTATCAAGCATGGTCTCTAAGGATGAATACCTACTTACAAGGAAGGAGTCTCTATGGATACATCTCAGGAGATGAGGAATTGCCCTCATTCAAGGCAAGAGGATTACCAACCAAGGAAGAACATGAAAAGCTCAACACATGGTGTGCTAAGGATGCATTGGCAAGGTCTTATTTACTGAACTCCATTTCTAATTTTCTTTGCCACATATTAGAAATTGTAAGACATCCCAAGAGACTTGGGGAACCTTGTCATCTTATTTTTCCTCCAATACAAGGGCTATGAAAAATCAGTTGTGGATTGAATTCACAACACTAAGGAAGCAACCTAAGCAAGCTGTTTCAGAATTTGTGACCAAGATTAAAGATGTAGCAGATCAGTTAGCAAGTATAGGAGAAGAGATTGAAGAAGAGCAGATTGTAAGGCAAGTGATCAATGGAATCAAGGCTGATGACAAATGGGAAAGCTTCACCACTGCCATGGATCTTTACATGGACATGCAAATACCAAATCTTACAACTCTCATGGGACAATTGTTTACCCATGAAGCAAAGCTCAACAAGAATGGAGATACATCCAAAGGTAATAACTCTTCTGCCCTATATATTGATAAGAAGTCTAAAGATAAAGGCAAGAGCAAGAAGATGGAAGATGAAGGCTCTACCTCCCAAGCTAAGTATGCAAGGAGAGGTAGATCTTCAAGAGGAAGGGGCAGAGGAGGTAAGCAAGGTAGGGGGAGATCCTATAACTCCTCACCATGTAACATTTGTGGTTTATCAAATCATACTACAGATGAGTGTTTCAGGAATTACAAGAATCAGAGAGGAAGAGGATACCAAAGAGGTGGATATTCACAGTCAGGAGGTAGATTCAACCATCACCAAGGCAACAACAACTACAACAACAATTACAACAATAATTACAATGGCAACTACCAAGGAGGATTCAATTCCAAAAAAGACTACAATAACTACACAGAGGAGCAGGATGACTCTGTTCTGATCATGAACATGACTTCAAAGATAGGTACAAATGATGACCACCTATTCTACATTGACTCAGGATGCTCAAATCATGTAGCTGGCAATGTAGCACTACTTTTTGATCTTGAGGAACCAAAAGGTAAGCATCAAGTCCAAACAGGTGATGATACAAAGCATTCAATAGTTAAAGTTGGAAATGTTAAGACTTGTGATGGAAATCAGGATTTGTTGAGTAGGGTACTCTATGTACCAACCATTACCAAAATTTTGATGAGTGTTGGATAGATTGTGGAGAAAGCTTTGCAGGTTAGATTCAACCAATATGGAGCATTTGTGGAGGACGCAATGCATGGATTTAAGAGGATTGCTAAAGGAGAAAAATCAGGTAGACTTTTCACTTTTGAGTTAGAAGACACAAAGAATATTGCACTATACAACTATAAAGATCAAACACTTTCAGAGCTTGAGATTTGGCACAAAAGGTTAGGACATATAGGAGAAAGAACCTTGAAGCAAATGTGCAGGGACCAATGTGTGCTTGGGATACCTAATGTATCCAAGCAACATATGATCTATAAGTGTGGTGCTTGTCAATTTGGGAAGTCTCACAGGTTACCCTTCTCAAGGAAAGGATACATGCATGAAGACTACGTAGAGCTTGTCCATACAGATGTATGGGGACCAAGCAAAGACCCCTCAGTCTCAGGTTCAAGGTACTATGTGTCTTTCATTGATGATTATAGCAGATGGACTGTATTGTACTTCATGAAGCACAAGGAATGAGGTGTTTAATTGTTTTAAAAAATATCTTGCACTAGTTGAAAATCAGACAGGGAAGAATTTGAAGAGGTTAAGGTCAGATGGAGGAGGTGAGTACTTCTCCAATGAATTTGAAAACTTCTTGCAGGGCAGAGGCATCAAAAGAGAAATAACCACAAGGTATTCTCCTGAACAGAATGGGGTAGCTGAGAGAAGAAATAGGTTGATTGTTGAGACAGCTAGGTCTATGTTGAATGAAAAAAAGTTACCTAACTATCTATGGGCAGAAAGTGTTTCTACTGCCACTTATCTCATAAACAAGCTACCATCTAAGTCTCTTGATGGTATGACACCCTATGAAGCATGGCATGGTAAGAGAACCTCACTAGACCATTGCAGGATATTTGGATGTGTAGCATATGTACACATTCCTTCTCAGATAAGAGGTAAGCTAGACCCAAAGGCTGAAAAGTGCATTTTTATTGGATATGATCTAAATAAAAAAGGTTACAAGTTTTATAATCCTACCAATAAGGGATTCATGGTAAGCAGAGATGTTGTCTTTGATGAAAATGATTCTTGGTATGAGAATGAATGCAGGAAAGTTAAACTACCCTATGATTTGGAAGAGGAGTTTCCAAGTCTTGCAAAGGAGGAATGTTGCAAAGGAGGAATGTTGCTCAAGCACAATGGTGAGAACCACGTTAAGAAGCTTCACCTCCTTAATTGTCAATCCGCGGAAGAGACACAATGGAAGGTGAGAAATCAACTCTATTACTCAAGAACACTATTACAAGCTCAAAAGAACTCTAACCTCAAACAAGCTAACCTCAAAAATGAGCTTTCTAGCTCTTTTTATAGTTTCTAGACTAGTTTTGACCGGTTTCACATCTAGTGACCGGCATAGTTAAAAAATAGGTCCTAGATGCTATTTGAAAGGGTAAACGGTGTCTAAAAATAACGAAAATTGATACGCTTGTTCTACCTAAGCTCCTCAAGCTCGAGGACTCCTCGGCTTGCACAAAATGGAGCGAGAAATTAAGGAAAGGGTTTTTCTATGTTACATATGTTACATTAGTGATAAAAATCACTGTTGGAGGTTTTTTGAAAAGTATTTCTAAAACATGATTCTTTGAAAAAAGATTTGACTGGCTCCCTGCTCCGTCGTTACATGCTTCCACGTCTTCTATGCCTCTGGCTGCTTCCAACACCCCCCTCCCTCTCGCTTCTATCGTCCCTGACAGAACCTTGTTGTGAGGTCTGCCGGATATAGTTCTGTAGGAGGTCATGAGCGAGGGTGTGCTCGGAGATACAAATGCCTCGGGCCAGATCTGCCTCGAGTTTCTCCCAGTTGATTGGTTGCGGTTCTTCCGGTGGCGGGAGCTGATAGTGTGTGGAATAGACCATTCGTTCACAGGCAAATAAGTGTAATAAATGTGTAGGCCTGCTTATGAATACCTCTGAATGGTATTCCCAGAAGCCGGTTGTGAACATCTCTTTGAATGTCTGCTTGTAGCACGCCGGTAGATATTTTATTCTGCAATGCCAGGCATAACACATCCGTAGCGATGGCGTTGTACTCATATCATATACCAGATCGAAATTGCCATGCTCAAAGCCCGGGGTGTTTACATGAGGTGCCTTGATGCGTCGGAAGACTTTAAAAACCATTTGCATCATGTCAAAGATTTTGACAGTCATATGCACCGCTATATCGTCCATATGCTTTAATCTAGGGAGCCAGTGGCGAATTGTAGCCATCATGTAGCCAACAGTTGGTAACTCGATGGGTGGCTTAAAATAGGGGTAATTCAACCAGTCTTGGCACTGCTTATTGTTTTGTACCTTAATAGCAAAGGCAGTCCAGGAGCGGCGTCGTGGTACTGGTCCCCAACATGGGTTGTACTTTAAATGCAAAGGTGCCTTTACCCATGTACTCATCATTTCTGGATACTTCTGTAGTAAATCTTTGCGCCACTCTGGTTGATAGATCTCTCCTTGTTGCGCATCAAGTGGTAGATCGTCCTCCTCGAATTGAGTCGCATGCGATGGTTTCTTACCGGTTTCTTTCTCAATGGCTAACTGGTATTCGACCATTAACATAAAATACGGTTTATACTGTAGCTCATGCCCAGATATGTATCGTCGCGGGGCCAAATGAGCAAAGAATGGAGATTGTAAAATTCGTTCTTCTATCATCGCCATGGCATGTAATTGTGCCTCTACTCTAGCTGAGTGCGTTGTCCCAAGTTCTTCAATTGTCTTCATCCACGCGGGGGTCGGGAGTTCGTAAGTCATCTGGCCTTCGGCCGTGACGCGTCCGCCTGGGATGGGTTGTGGCTCGTATGCCTCTTCAAACGTTTCCTCCACCGGGATGGTGACAGTTTCTTCTTCAACTGGTAGCTCAGGTGGGGAATCTGGCCTTGGTGGTGCTTCATATACTGCAATCCTTGATTCAAGGTTCGATACCTGGGCCCGTAATGCGTTGAGTTCCTCTAAGATGTCAAGAGAGGGGTCCATAGGTGCTGGTATGTCTGGGTGTGCCGGTGCTCGTAACTGGAGTAATTTATGATCTTCTTTGAGTTTCTGTAACTCCTCATTCATGCGGTCATATTCATCTAGCAATCTTACATGATCTTCTAGCAGCATCCTCATCGAGTCTGAGGGAATGGCTTTGAACCGACTAGGACTGAGTGGTTGGTCTGGATGGTCTAGGGCCGCTTCTAAGTTTTCTCGATTCTGGTCCTGTAAGCGCTGGTTTTCCTCCTTTGTTGCTGCTAGATGTCTTCTGAGTAAGCCCATGTTTCTTGTTAGCGTTGCATTGCGAACTGTCTGGGCTCTTAATAAGTTATCCAGGTCAGCAGTGGCTTCCTTGGTTTTTTCTTCGCTTTCTAGTTCTAATTTATGATAGGCCTCTTGTAATTCCTGGTATCGGCTGTTCAGTGAGGCATTCTCAATAGACAATAAATTAAGCTGCGACTGTAAGTCATTGGTTGTCCTCTGTAGCTGCTGGTAATTATCGCCAAGAGATGTGAACTCATCTCTGACTTGCGTCATACACATGAACATCTGTCGAAATGCATTATCTACAGTGGGTGATAGTATTAATGGGGTGCTAAATGAAGATGCAGTGGGTGTAGATGCAACGGGAATGGGGAATGGGGGTGGGAAGGTGGATGCTGTGGTGATTGTGGAAAATTGTGAGGTGCCTAAATATGTTTGTGCCATGAGTGAAGTGAGTGATGGTGCAGTGGGTGGTGAGATGTCCATGTCATTGGACGTGTCCAGTGCAGTGACTGTGAATATGGGTGTGACCGTGGGTGCTTGTGCTGGTGTAAATACGGGATTTACAAAGGTTGAGGAGTAATTTACAGGGGGGCTGGCTGGTGCAGCTTGGTGGAAAGGGGAAATAGGGGTTATAGTGGGTCGGGGAGGTGAGACGGGGGAGAAGGTTAATGGCGGTGGGAATGGGAAAAGGGGTCTTGGAGTTGTGGGGAAGGATGGAAAAGCTGGATGGAGGAATGGGTTGAATGGAAAGGTGGATGTGTGAGGGGGTAGACTAGGTCTAATGGGTGCAGGAATTGTGGGCTGAGTGGTCGTAAAGACGATTTCTGCTACGTTACCAGCGATAGAAGATGTTAATCGGGGGGAAGGAGGGTGAAGAGGGGAGGCTGGATGGATGGGCGGTGATGGAGGAGCGGTTGGGGTGGTCGGTACTTCAGTGACTACTGAGGTATGTACAGTTGTAGCGCGGGGTGGGGAGTCTCCAAGGATGGTTTTTGCTGCCAACGAACTTTCAGGGACAAGGCGTGCCTCCCTGGCTTGTTTTGAAGACTGTGCTCCTGTTGGTACATGAATGTATTCGTCGGGCTTGGAAAGTAGTCGTACTCTGCGGGGGTCAAACTGTGGTAGTGGCTTTCTTTGCAAGTACCTAAGGGCTTTGTTGGAGCCTACTGATTTGACTAACTCTCGGAATCCTTTGATGTATGCGTCTTCGAAACCGCCTGTGACAAGTTCTTGTTCTATTATTGCTTGACTCTCTTCCTCTGTCAACTTTTTGCGTGCCCAAACTTTTTCCATAGTTCTATACAGCTTCTTGATAGCTAGTGTGTAAGCTGCTGCTTCATAAGTTTCATCTTCATGGGTACTTCTATCACCATGTGTGTCTGTTTGTTGGCCTTGACCGTCTGTCTGTTCGTGCTCTTGGGACTCCTGAGTTCCCTGGCTGGCTTCGTCATCGCCTTCGTCGTCATCGGTTGCTGTTCTTTCGTCATCAGAGCTAGACACAATCTGTCCTTGTGGCTGATCCCTGGGTGTGGTAGGGTAGCTAGGCCTTTCAAATCTTGAGAGAACAATTGTCCTTCTGAAAATTGGAACTCATTGGAGAATGCATCGGGCATCTCAAAATCAAACATTGTGTTCAGTGGCTCTGCTTGTTCTGCTTCTAAATGGGGTATTGGAAAAGAGAAAGCTTCCGCACCAATAGTGGTGGGAAGTTCAGCTGCTGTGGTGATAGGTTCTGTGGTTGTGGCTGCTTGGGGTGCAACAATACTGGTGGTGCCCTCCGGCGTAACTGGTCTTGATAACCGTATACGAATTGGTGGTACCGTGGGAGTGGCTGCGGTCAGTGACTGTGTTGGAGATGGTTGTGGTGAGGGTGATTCTGGCACCTGAAGGCAGGGTATGGTTCCTCTCATGCGTTTTCCGGCTCTGCCTTTGCTAGACTTTCTAGCCTTCTTAGTGGTCCCTTTGAATTCTTTCAACTCTTCACTGGTCATGGCACGCTCAATTGGTAAGTCATACGCCAAGCACATATATATGATCCTGGTGAGGGCGCAGCATCCATTGATTACCTTCTTTTGTTCCCATCTATGTTGTGCCAAATAGAGCTGATCAATTATCCAGCTAGCTAGATCAACCGTTTGAGGTCCAGTACATGCTAAGTATAATCCAAACCAGATTCTTTTGTGGGGCATGGTAAAACGATCCTGAGCTGGGAAAGCAAAGTGCTACATGCATATCCGTAATGGCTTAGAGAGCTCAGGTGTTATAGCAGAAATATCCTCCAACTTAGTTACGTCGCCACGTTTCATCTGCTCTGGGACTAGTCGTTCTCGCTCCGTCGGAGTGTGCGTTCCATGTATTTTCAGAGCTGCGCAAATTAAATCTTTAGACAGATAAAACCTTCTGAATGGAGGATCATTTACCAAGGATGGTAACATGAATGTGCCGGGTAGATCCTTGTTCTCTGAAGCTGTCAAGGTAGTTACTAGGTAAAAGCATCTGTAAAAATCGGGCTTAGGCAGAGGGTCGCTAAAATACTCTGTAAATCTCGCTCGTGCCCAAACGTGCGTTAAATCTTGTGTATTCTACAGTCCTTCAAATTCTCTTGAAAAAAACTGGTACTTGGTCCATGTGCGAAGATCAAATGTCAAATTGGCCTCAAATATGAAATCAGCGTCTGCTAAGGGTCCTGCTAGGCCTTGAAACCAGTGAGAGTTACGATGAATCTTCTCAGTATATCCTCTAGGAGGATCGTCTATTGGCATGGGTCCTGGAAAACCTTAAAACTCTGGAGGTTGCATCGTCGGATAAGATTCCGCTAGTAATTCTCCAATATTGGCCATTGGTGTGCTTGGGCCAGCTTCTGATGGTCCTTCTTCGGTTTGCATGATGACTGACGAGCAAATGGAAAAGATTTGCTACAAAAGATTAGCACATTAGTATGGAAATTAATTATGATCCCATTAAGGTGAGACCGCAATCCCTTTCCATAACCAATGTGTAACCCGTGTAGCCAAGTGTCATGAAGTGATTGATGCAATGATTATTTGCAAAACTAATGCAGGTCTCTAGATGCCTACATTGTCAGATTATGCATACATTTCTTGATGAGCTTCTATTATGCATGATGTGGGGTTTTGGTGTATGAATTTATACAAGGTTTGGTTGAGGGTGAATTATTACAAGGGTGGAGTTTAAACGGGGTGGGAGAATTGTTAAATAAGGGGGTACAAGAAGACGTTTGGATACGTTTTGGTATCCATTTCCTAAGAGTCTTTGAGTGGGTGGTATGTTTCTGTTGAGGGACAAAAAGTGGTGTCGGGTTTGGTGGTATTGAAGGATGAAAAGGTTTCTGAGGGGTATATATTACATGGCTTGAGGGTTGGGCTATAATACATTGTTTGGGTACCCAAATCTGCGTGGGTGTGGGTCGATTGATAAGATACTTCTTGGCGATCCAAATCTGTTGAGTATTGGTACTTGTAGAAGAAGATCGAGGGGACTTTGGATGCTGACTCTGCTTCTGTTGCAACTTTGTCCTGTTCTCGTCTGCAGTGTTGCCAATAGCCTGTGGTTGTTGTCCTTTTGGCACCCATATTTGTTTCGTGCCACTTGTTCTATGATGTTGATACTGCTGCTTTCTTTGCCTTGTCTGGTGGTGTCGTCGGTCTGGGTTCCTCTGCCGTGGTTGACTCCTTCGTGGTTGGGTTTGAGAGGTCCATTGGACGCTCTGCTTTGGAAAAGAAGGGAGATCCAACACTTGCGTGACCTGCCCATTAGGAAGTGATTCGTTCTTTATCTTTAATCTAGGCCAGTCCGCAGCAAGTTTGGAAGGATGAGCACCGCAGGGTGTTGTGCTCAATTGGCCGCTGATGCAACCCACCTGACCGCTGATTGTGTCCATCTGCCCTAGCGGTTGGGTAGCTGCCCCTTCTAGTTTGCAGGAAGCCCCAGGGAAGATCTCCTGTCGTCCTTCTGATTGACAACTGTCCCTAGCCAAGCCCGAGTGGGTTGGTGTAGACGTAACGTGACTGATCTGACCCAAGATCTCTCGGTCTTCCGTCGCATGCATTTCATAGGGTCTAGGGTTACAAACCTCAGTTGGAATGCCGTTAGGGAAGTCAAGCGGTATCACTCGCTTCTGTTCTAAGGTTCCAATCTGTAAGGAGCCTTGTCTAAGATTTAGGTCAACTGAGTGATCGTATAGCCAATCTTGGCCAAGGATTAGGGGTTCTATCAGGTCGTCATCATGGCACACTAGTAGCTTCGCTGTCATGGTCACTTCCTTAATGAGGATAGGAAGGTCCACCTCACCCATGCAAGGGGTTTCCATGCCTCCTAGCCCTATGAGGTATGCCTCAATTGGCCGCATTTCTATTCCTGAATCCTTATAGTGGGACCATCTAATCGCACTAGTCGCAGCACCTGAGTCAATTAAAGCCCTGAGCTCTTGGCAAGGGTTGCCGTGCTCTAGCCTAACTGTAATGAATGGTCGCCTGTCCACTATGCTAGGATGAGTTCGTGACTTTACCTCACACATAGCCATGGGATATCTAGGTGTTGTTTCCAAATGGTTATACTGCTCTCTCCCTAGTCCTTGTCTTCTTAACTTCATGCGCTTAATGCGTTCTATTGCTTCTGCCTGAGCTTCAGCTCGTATTCTATTTTCTTCCTCCTTACGCTTCTTTGCCAACGTGAGTCGTCTAAGCATATCCTCAGTAAGAGGTTCCTGATATAACTTGACTCTACAGCCACTAATATAATTAGGCATTACGTCTCCTTCTAAGGTGGCTAACTGTACTGCTCCACTTGTCGAGAGTCTGTTAATGATCATAGGTCCATAACCTCGCTTTTCTAAATTACGTGCGTGTTGTTTCAGCGTATATACTAGAACTAAATCTCCTTCTTTTAGGCCTTTATCTTTCACATGTGCATCAAAATATGCTTTGTGTCGCTTCTTCGCTGCATATATTCCTGCTGCTGCCTTTAGCCTGGTTTCTCCTAATCGTTCCAAGTCCATTATTCTTGCTGATAATTCATGGCCGGTCCACTGATGTTCTTGTGCAACCTTAAGGGTCGGTATCAAGAAGTCCAAAGGAAGCACTGCATTCTGACCAAAAACCATCTGAAAGGGAGTTGCATTGAGTACGGTCTTGTAGGCCACTCGATATGCCCAAACAGCGTGGTGTAACTGTTTGTCCCAATCTGAACGTTTGTTGTTCACGAGTTTCGTCAGTACGTTACAAAGGATCTTATTAGTGCTTTCAGCCTGACCATTGGCCTGAGGATGATATGGTGCGGATTTCTTGTGAATCACCATAAAATCTTGTAACAAATATTCAATGACTTGGTTTAGAAAGTGAGTGCCTCGATCCTCACTAACTCTGTAGGCAGTCCATATCTTGTAAAGACATTCTCAAATAAGAATTTTGCAGTTGTGTGTGCATCATTCTTTTTCGTGGCTTTTGCCTCTACCCATTTCGTAAGATAATCTGTGGCAACAATGATGTATTCAGCATACGTACCTTTTGCAGGGGGGTTAATGGGTCCTACAAAGTCTATACCCCACTTTGAAAATGCACGTCCGCCCATCATGGGTTTCAATGGCATTTCATCTCTGCGAGTAGGAAACTGAGTTCATTGGCACACATCACATCTCTTTACATAGGTATGAGCATCCATGTGAAGAGTGGGCCACCATAATCCTGCAAAGAGGATGGCTTTGATTATCTTATCGGGTCCAAAATGACCTCCTGCAACACCTTGGTGTGCAGTCTCTAGTATGCTCAGATAATCGCTCTCATGAACACATTGTCTTAGATATCCATCTCGTCCTCTTTTGTATAGGTTATCGCCAATAAGTGAATAATCTGGAGCTTCCTGCTCTAGACTGCGTTGTCGTGCTAAAGTCATTCCTTGAGGGAATGTCTTCGTCCTCAAGTATGTCACTAATTGTTCACTCCAGTCTGGTGTGAGAGACACGTGATATAATGTAGCATGCTCTACTGGTGGTCTTTCACAACAAACATTGCATTCCTTACACAACCTGTAGACATCTGCTTCCATCGAAGGCCAATATACTCCTAGTCTATGCAGAGTCTGTATTGTTCGATGTTTTGAATGATGTTGCTTTAATGCACCTATGTGTGCTAATTGCAACCAATTCGCATGTTCTGATTCATCTACACAACAAGCAAGAATCTTTTGATTATCCTGTTTATATATGCTTCCTGCCATTATTTGGTATCTTTGAGACTTGGTAATCTCTCCTTCTTTGATCTTTATCCTAGGATTCTTGGGTCTGTATGTCAGAATAGGGACTATAGGCTTAGCCCATTCTGGTGCTATCTCAAGGTTCTATGATAGGAAGAGGATAACTGTCTCTAATCGTGGCGGCATTAACTTTTTTAAGGTTAATACACACACGCAATTTTCCATTCTTCTTGGGCACAACCACAATGGGGGATACCCATTCGGTATGCTCAATTTCGTAAATGAATCCTGCTTCTATCAAGCGATCTATCTCCTCTTTAATCTTCGCAGCGTAGTTATCATTATACGTGTACGGTTTCTGTTTTGTCGGTTTTGCATCTGGAGTCATAGGGATTCTATGAGAACATATATCTAGGTCTACTCCTTTCAAATCTTTGTAACTCCAAGCGAACACATCTCTATAT
>CM035438.1:107771497-107778997 GCA_020310875.1 Ceratopteris richardii
ATAGCTTTCCTCAGGCTCAAGGGTATTGGTATCCTCTGGCACATTAGAACACCTATCTTGCCTCTCTTGCTCCAAGATTGGCTCTTCAAGGTCAGCCATGTCCCCAGGTTCATCTGCAAGTGGGGGAACAGGCTCCCTTGAAGCTGCTTGGAATCTCTCCGTATCTGCAATGTGCTTCCTTCCAACCTCTTGGTCTTCATCTGGGCATTCATTCAGCCCATTGATTCTCATTCTAATGAAGCTCACTTGAGCATCATCCTTCTCCACAGCTATGCAGTGCCTGAACATCTTTAAGGAGCAAGCCAGAGTCGTTCCTGAAACAGCAGAAAACCTATTAGAGGCTTCAATCAACAATGACTAATGAGAATTGTGAAAATTGAAATTACCTGTGCCCGAAAAAAGGTCTAGGACCCAGTCATCATCATTGGAAAATAGCTGAAGCAATCTCATTATGAGTTTTTGTGGCTTCTGATAAGGGTTAACCAATGTCATGTCCCCAGCTACATGACGAAGTTTCTTGGTAACGGCTGGGAACATGAGCACATTTGAGATCCCATTCTCATTGCAATGCTCCCTGACTCTCCTTTTGCTTACTTCATCATAATAGCCCACTGTAATGCATTCAGTGGCACTCACAAACCGATGCAAAGGAGTGTGATTTACGTTTGTCTTCACCCTGCAAAAAAGAACTATGAGTCACATAGGGCATCATGAAAGCCATGGAGATAGAAAGAAGATTACTTACCAAGTGAGGCACTCGACAGCATGACATCTTGCTTTCAAAGCAGTTGAAACAGAGAAAGACTGGTCTCTGCTATGGAAAATTACTATCCTCCAAAGAGGAGACATAGTTAACTCTGCAAAATCAGTGACCATCTTCCGAATCTGAGGGTGTTTGAAGGGTTCATCATCATTAACTGATCCTAACATCCTAAATCCATAGGGTATGTCCGCTATGAGAAGGGAGAAATGTTTTCTAGGCACAACAGAACAAATATTATTTACATCACTACAGAACACATTGTAATATACAGGCCTAAGGGGGTCTAGGGGATTGGAGAAACATTTAAGATCGGGTTCATCATCAAAATCCATCTCCTTCGCTTTCAGTCTAGATTTCTCATGCCTTGCTCTTTGAATGTGAGCAAGGAATGCAGGGGGGCAGTCATCTAGTACCTCTGTAGACTTACTTTTCCTTGGTTTCTGCAGAACAAATTGGAAAAACAATTAGAAGTGCTCTTCAGTACAGCAAACAGAACATAAAGAACGGATGTATGGCATCTATTTCTTGTTGGGGTAGATGCTAGGCATCGACCTTCTACTAAAAATCGATGCTTGGCATCGACCTAGGGACCTAAGTCGATGCCTGGCATCGACTTTTGCCACGAGGTCGATGCCAGGCATCGACTTTTGTTGCAGGTCGATGCCAGGCATCGACTTATGCTGCAAGTCGATGCCAGGCATCAACTTATGCTGCAAGTCGATGCCAGGCATCGACTTATGCCCCCAAGTCGATGCCAGGCATCGACTTATGCTGCAAGTCGATGCCAGGCATCGACTTATGCTGCAAGTCGATGCCACGCATCGACTTATGCCCCCAAGTCGATGCCAGGCATCGACTTATGCCCCCAAGTGGATGCCAGGCATCGACTTATGCCCCCATGTTGATGCCATGCAATGCATCAAATTGTTTAGTATGAAATATTCTGATAAGAGAATCTACCCAATCACGAAACAGGATGAAATATTCTGATAAGGCTTTGTAGGATGATGTGGTTGGATAGTCTGCTTGGACCTCTGTCCAAGAAAAGCAACCCAGCCTCTTCATCATCACCTCCTGAATCTTCATGTACACTTTATGACTACAGACACATAAATATAAAAGAGACTAGGTTAGACAAGAAGCATGGGAGGAGGGAAAAAGGATCTGAGAATAACATACATACTTATTGAGCTCAGTGACCATCTCCTCGAGGCTCAACTCCTTCGAGATTACCCTTGACAAGGTTGATATGATCAATGTATCATCCTTGATTCCTTGAAGGGCCCTCCATGGGGTCAGCTTCATGTCCTCAGGAGCCTCCTCAATTGAAAGGTCAACTTTCCTTCCCTTTCCCCTCAGATCAATTTGTGGGTCTGGCCTCGACTTTCGTTGCTTCTGGCCCTTGACTTCCTTATGCTCCCACATTGTGAAGATTCTATCCTGAAGATCCCAGATCTCACCTGATCTGAATGCCAGTTGAAACCATGGGTCATATTTCCTCAAAGCATCTGATTTTCTATTCTCATCCAATGCAATTCCAACCTCAATAAGGCATTGCTTTCGTAGATTGGGATGTATTCTCCCAGCTTCCTTCACAAGACAATCTTCGTATTCATGGTGGAAGAACCGAATTCTCTCTATGGAGGACATTTTCTGCCTGTAGTCATTATCGTTGTTGTGATCCCAAGCAAGAAGCTTGGCTTCCTCAGTTGTAAGACCAGCATATATCTTACACTCTGCATACCTAAAGAAAAATGTAGTAGGGTGCTCCTTCACTAACTGTCTACGAGCCTCTGCAGAGTGTGAACCTCCAATCACATAATAAGTGTACTCCTCAAACAAATTCTCATTGAAATCCTCCACACAGCTGCACTCATGCGGATCCACCATTACAAGGAATGGCACAACAGTAGCATGAGGATTAATTTTCATTTTCTTCTTAAGATTTTGGACATGCAAATTATGTGGCTCCCTGATCTCAAGGGGCCTCCTCCCTGTGACTGGATCCACTGGTGGCCTGTGGATAATATTAATAGGCAGGTGGAACAACTGCCCCTTCTTCACAATTTTTCTTCTAGCTATGTCCTCCCTCATCTTATTCTGCTCAGTGCCAAGCACACCAGATGCAAGCTCTCCACCAGGTGCAACAATAATGTCCCTAGAGCTAGAGCTTGAGTCAGAAAAGTCCTCTTCTGCAATTATCTTCTTTTTCTTTTGGGGCTTTTTCTGCACACTCTGCTTACCCCTTGCCTTTACAGGGGTCGTCTTCTTGTGCTGTGTTGGCATGATATTGCCCTGTATCCATGGCATCAGGTCCTTGATGAAATTCACTGAGTCTCTGCACATCTGAGCTAGCTCCTCTGGAACACAGCACTCTGGGCACAAGAATTCCATCTTGCATATGACATTTCTTAATCCCTTGGATGTCTCCACCAAGAAAAGCAGGTTGTCAGAATCTTCATCTTCATAATCCAATTTGTAAACAAGGACATACTGAAAACCTTGTGTTGTCGTGATCTTTCCTCTGCCATAGGCCCCTGCAAACACAAGGAGGACTGCATTCTTCTCTTCCACGTACTGAAGGCACCATTCGAGATTTGTCATGTCCCGAAGTGGACGATCTGTCTTCATGACCTCTGTCTCCCTCGACCTTTCCTTCATACTTGGATCCTCCACAGGAATTTTAATGCTACTCTGTCCACCTGAGGATATTCCTAGTGGGTTGCTGGCCTTCTCAGAGGATAATGGTGCAATAATTTTCTTTGCCTTTGCTTGGTGACCACTGCCTTTGTCACGTTGCTGGTCAGCAGAGCCCATGGTGACTCTGAGCTTCTTAATGGGCCTTTCATCCTTGTACTCCGCATCCCTGAAAGCAATTGGAAATATCAAGCAATAAGAAATATCAGCCCATGTCCATGCAAGGCATGGATTTTCAGCTTCAGGTCGATGCCAGGCATCGATGTTTAAGTGCATGTCGATGCCAGGCATCGACTTTGTGTGCAAGTCGATGCCAGGCATCGACTTGAGGGCCCAAGTCGATGCCTGGCATCGACTTTTGGGCCAAGTCGATGCCTGGCATCGACTTTTACCCTCAAGTCGATGCCTGGCATCGACTTGAACACAAAGTCGATGCCTGGCATCGACTTGGGCACAAAAGTCGATGCCAAGCATCGATTTGGGCCCTCAAGTCGATGCCTGGCATCGACTTGCACCCAAAAGTCGATGCCTGGCATCGACTTTTCACTGCATGATGATGCTGGCAAGTCGATGCTTGGCATCGTTTTTTGGAACCAAGTCGATGCCTGGCATCGACTTGGGGCTGCAATTCGATGCCAGGCATCGACTTGCACCCACAAGTCGATGCCAGGCATCGACTTGCAGGAGCAAGTCGATGCCAGGCATCGACTTGCAGGAGCAAGTCGATGCCAGGCATCGACTTGGGGCTGCAAGTCGATGCCAGGCATCGACTTGCATCCACAAGTCGATGCCTGGCATCGACTTGCTCCTGCAAGTCGATGCCAGGCATCGACTTGGGGCTGCAAGTCGATGCCTGGCATCGACTTGCAATCCTAAGTCGATGCCTGGCATCGACTTACACCTTAAAGTCGATGCCAGGCATCGACCTGTACATGCTTTGGATCCATATTTCGACAGGCAAGAAAAATAGAGACCTAGAAATGAGAAATTTACACAGACATACAGAGGGAATCTTTTTAGAATCTTTTTTCTAGTTATGATTTTGTCTACCTCTTGGTACTTTTGCCAACATTCTTCTTTTCCATCAGGCTTGGCTTGCTGGTATGCTGACCTCTGTGCTCCATGGCTGTCTGTGCTCTGCTGCTCTCTCTTGCTCGTGGATTTTGAAAATGAGAATGATCTCCTCCTCTGGTATTTATAGGCAATTGGGTAACTTGAACCAGAAACTAACTGGATCTAACTGAATGAGTCCACTTGCTAACTAAATCTGTCAACTTATCTAACCAGGGAATAGCACCCACACAAATAGGCTGTTTCAGAGCCACTTTAATGAAATATTCATAGACCCTTACAACTATTTATATACATTTGCATAGAAATTACATTTCAATGGCAAGAGTATGGTATGTCCATGAGGATGTCTCAACTCATGTAGAGATTTGTTTCTAAGAATCTCTTTCTTGGGAGAAAATCAAGTCAAAGTTGTGTTAAATGTGGGAGACTAATGACATCTTCATAGTATTACCCTCCACACTTTAGTTCATATTCACATTTATCTTGTAACTCACTCTTGAAATGGAAAATCACTTTGAATAAACATTCTAGTACAGAACCTTGCAACTATTTATATACATTTGCATGGAAATTAAACTTCAATGGCAACAGTATGGTATGTACATGAGGATTTCTAATCTCATGTAGATGTTTTTTCTTAGATTCTGTTGCTTGGGAGAAAATTAGGTCTAAGTTGTGAGATTAATGACATCTTTATAGTGTTATCCTCCACACTTTAGTTCATATTCACATTTATCTTGTAACACATTGTTGAAATGGAAAATCAATGTATGAATATACTTTCTGTGTGCCTCTTTTACACATAATTCTTTTTCAATATACTTTCATCTACCTCTTTGATATCTAGCCAAGACCACAATAAAACCTAATCCTTGAAATCTTAACCAAATGTAAAATTTCTTCTTGTATAGTGTTCAATGGCATAGCATATTCCAGTTGGAACTCAACTTGGATATATTCCAGTTGTAAAATTTCTTCTTGTAAAATTTCATCCAAACAATTTTATTATATATTCCTATTGGAACACAACTTTGATATATTTTGATTCATTCACAATGCTTAGACTGAATGACTCATATGAAGTTAGAAAAAGATCATTTGAATCAAAAGTGAATCAAATCTTTGGTTCCCTTATTAGTGTATATTTGAGTAATTAAGTGATTTGATGTAATTTGATGTTTTATGTTATTTAATGTACTTTAATAAGCTTTTGATTTCATATCTTCTTGATGTGACATTTGATGTGATATCTTCACTTGATCTCGGATTTCTACTTATTTAAAAAGGTCATTCATCTTCAGTCTTCTCTGAACTCAGTGAAGATGAGCTCAATCTTTTCAGTGGATGCTTGGGCATCAGCTTCCTCTGCTCATATTGATTCATTGTTCTCAGTTGAGCCTTTCCAGAGAAGTGATGATCCCTATGATTTAGAACGTGCTGATGATTCCATGTTTTCTGTTGAGTCATTTAAGTTATCCAATTCACAGTGCAATGCTGCTCATACAAATGCACCTCTTGATCTCCCATCTGATCCAACCATTGATCTCCCTTCTGATTCAAGTGCATGTGGAGCAACGAAAAAGCAAAGCAAGCTCAATCTACGATTTAAAAGAAGGTCTCGTGAAGTAAGTCGAAAAAGATTTAAATTTCTTACTTCAGATAGACAGATTGCATTGGATATTGTGAAGCATTGTTGTGGTTTGAAATGCTTGTATAATTTAGGGATGAAGAAACTAAAGCACATAAGAGAAAAATTCCTCCATTTAGATAGTGAAAGGCAAGATATATACCTTGTTTCTTGCATGCAAATGATTGAGGATAACATGTCAGTAACGCGTGTTGGTTTTGAATATTTCTTTACTCAAGGGATGCCATGCTGTAGGGCTGCATTTAAAATTGCAATGGGTGTAGGAAATTTTAGAATACATAGGGTTCAACAAGGGTTTTTGAATGGGGATCTCATTTTGGATACGTTCCATGTTGGGACCAAAGGATCTGTTGGACGTCATGCAATGAATTGGATGATGAACTATTTTAGCTTGCATTGTGAAGTTATGCCTACAACTGGAAGGTTGCACTTGTCAGATAACTTTACTCGTCGAGAGGTATTTCAAATATATAGAGAAGACATGGAAAATAGAAATGAGAAGTATGTGTTGTATCGTCACTTTACTCGATTATGGAAGGAAGAGTTTAACAATGTTTCTATTCCTCGTAAAGTTAGAATGGGTGAATGTTCAGTTGCGCCACTTTGAAAAACATGGCAAAAGGGGCTACAACACCACAGGAAAAGCATAATTTTAAAAACCTTCTTAACAACCATCATGAGAGTCAAGCATTAGAGAGAAAGAAAGCAATTCATCATCGAAGTAAGGCACTCAGAAATCCGGAGCGTTATATGTGTTTGTTGATCGATGGTATGGATCAGAAAAAAACTTGTTTGCCACATTTTTATCGCATCCCTAAGGACATTGGAGATGAATTCCTTGTGCAAATGCATTTGGTTGGCGCTTTGGTATACAATGGAACTGTAATGTCCAAGGTTTTCTTCACATATCCGAATGTGCATAATGATCCAAACCTTACAGTTACTGTCATTCATCGTGTTTTGCAATCATGGAAGGGTCTTTTGCCACCAACTCTATATTTGCAACTAGATAATACTCCAAGAGAGAATAAAAATTCTACAGTCTTTGGATATTTAAGCATGCTTGTTGAAAAACAGGTATTTGAGAAGGTTAAGGTAAATTTTCTTCTGGTTGGCCACACTCATGATCACATTGATCAAATGTTCAGTACTTTCTCTAAGAAGTTGGCACGTAACAATGCTTTTACTCTTCCGATTTTATCTGAGCTAATTTCAGAAGCATATACTCCAAACCAGAAGTTCAACACCTCACACAGATTTATGACTTTAAGCACTTTTGCTCAATGGGCCTTGATAACAGTGCTAAGGTTTTGGCTCC
>CM035438.1:107786497-107801497 GCA_020310875.1 Ceratopteris richardii
GGGGCTATGCATCAGAAAGACTCTGATTAATCGTTCATAATGTCCATATCCTGCGGGTGATTCTGCAACTATCTTCCAATCCTGAATATGTCGCTGTACGTGGTAGGTCGTCTCTTTCTCCATAATTTCTTCAAACTCGTATAGCTGGTCTAGTTGCCTTAAGGACTCAAAACTTTAGATACTCGCAGCTCTTCCTTTAAATAGTTTTCTGAACATCTAAGCCCTTCTGAAAAACATGTCGATTTATACATATAATAAGAATCTACTCTTGATTTCGTTGTTACTTGGGCCCTCTTTCTTGATCTTGTGCTTTAAGCGCTTCGTGTATGGAATCAAAGTACCCTCTGTGCTGTTGAATCCATGTCTTCTGCAGAAGTCATGTAACCATACAGTATCCTATCACCACCTGGCTGAGATATCCATTTATATTGTCTGTCGGTCCATGCCAGGAATTAACTCCCCAATCCTTTCTGATCGCACTTGTTCTAGTGGCGGAAGAAGTCCACTGTCCCCAGGGTGACTTAGCAAACTGTAGGAGTCCCATCCTCTGGTGATGTTGTCGAAGTTCTTTGATATTCTCCATCAAATCCTCGTCATTATCCTGTCCGTTTCGCCTGTCGTCTTCCGAATCGCTAGCCATGATCACTTCTCCCGAGTCGCTGGAAATGATCAATTCTTCCCCGCAGTTGTATGCGCACTTCATCACTCCCCGTCTTGCTTCGTCTGCATCGGCACCATCCTTGACGCTACCTTGCTTCATCACCCTTTCCGGCCACCATGAAGAGCGTTGTCTTTCAGTCTTGTTCCATACTAAGTCACACAGCGTACGCCTAGTGTCGTGCCAGCTCGATCGAAGCCACTGTGATGTAGTATCGGTTGTAGTCTGAACACCGTTTGGTGTAAGTGTGCGTTCCCGGGTATTCGTATTTATAAGTGCGAGACCTTAAGCTGCCAGTCGCTAGAATGATGGTATTCCATTCTGATATGACATTTTAGGTTGCTTACCGAGATTCTCGAATCAAGAATCATCATTCTGGAGACTGGTGCTGGACTTGGAACGTCTTTTACATGTGTGAAAGTATTATGCACAAAAAATCGTGACTTCTAATACTAACTTTCGGACTTAGTATTATCGGGTCCTCGGGACTCGTACCCGCAATTACCTACGGTTCGGATACTATACCTTCTAAATACATACTTCTGGCAAGCCTAAATGTTCGGGTAATTTTCTTTTTGAGGGTTTCTAACATTTGTACTATGGTGGTAGGTTCTAATAATTGGGCGTCGGTTCTTACTGAACTAAGGGCTATGGCTTGATTTAACAAAATTTCAGCTTGGGTTTGAAGAAACGCCTCCTGGAGATAGAAGTCGTTGGCTAGTGCCGCATCTCGGGCTGTCGTTATTTCCACTAGTTTGTTCTGCATTTCTCTGATGCACTCCTTCTGATTGCGTATCTGGTTGTCGTTGCGTTCAAACTGTTGGTTTTGGAATGCCAGGCTTTTCTGCAGTGAATCTCGTTCTCTGCGCGTCCTTGCAATATCCTTTTGATATTGGCCTTCCTTTATTAATTGTTTTTTGAGAATGCTGTTGACCGCGTCGGCGCATTCTTCGGCTCGCCGTAATCGTTCTTGAACTTCGGCAGCTTCTTTCTGTTGCTCCTGCATCGTCTGGGTGGTTTCTTGTAATTGACGCTTCGTGTCTGCGATCAGTTCTTCGAGAGAGACGTTGATATTTGCTTGTTCTTGAAGGGCGGCCTTCAGTGTCCGAATTTCCTCATGTGCATCGTGTATGAGTTTGTCTTTAGCAGCTATCTGGTCCAGGGCTTCATCTCGTTGTTGTACTAGCGTCTGTTCTATTGAAACTCGTGCTTCGAGTTCTGCTAGCTGTGCCCGCAGTTGATGATTTTCGGTTTTTACGGCATCAATTTCTTCCTGGAGGGGGGCGATGTCGGCTTCCAGGGTGTCTACCTTGTGCTGGTATTCGCGTTTCAGGTGGTCCGTGGCTGCCGAAAATTGGGCGGGTAGCTGGTGTGATAACTGTATGAGGTACTGCCCCATGGCGGCAAGTTCCGAGAGTGCGTTCGGTGGTGGTGGTGGTGGTGGAGGACGACGAGGTTGAGAGGATGTGTCGGTGAGGAGTTGCTGGGAGTTTGGTGGAGAGTAGTTGGGGGAGGAAGAGGAAGATGCTGTGGGTTCATCGGTGGGGGGGAGGGGTTTGGCAGGAGGTGATGTAGGGAGGACGGTGTCTGAGGGGTTTACCTTGGCGAGTGTTTCTGTCTGGTTGATGGCGTCGATGAGTTGTTCCAGAGCTTTGGTGGCCGATTCCTGTTCACCCTGGTGCTGCTCCGACTCTTTTTCTGTGGATACTAGTTCCGTCTCTGCTTGATCCGGCTGGTCTGGTTGCTCCGTCGATGTTTCGATGTGTGTGGTGGTGTCGTGGTACGTTTCTTCTTGGTCGTCTGGCTTGGTCTCCTGATCTTTTCCGGCGGATCCTTGGACTTCACTCTCCGAGGAGCTGATCCGAATTCGCTTGGTACGGAAGAGTTGATTAATTTCTTCGTCTTCTTCTTCGCTGTCCTCGATTGGTTGGGCGGACTCTTCGTGTCGAAGTGTGGGGCCTGCGGGTGGGGGTTGCGCGGCGAGGATGGTAGGGAAGAGGAAGGAGATAATGTGTGGAAGGCGAGAGCGGGGGGAAGAACCCTTTTGGAGCTGTTTTACGATAGCTACACATTCTTTATGGATTCTATGGAAGAAATAGGAGGCAAAATTTACCGGTTCGCGGGCAGCTAAATCTAGGGCGGAGTAGAAGGGGCGAGAGATGCCATAAGTTCGTTTCTGCAGGTTCAGGATGGCTACAAGGAACTGGAGGGCGGATCGCTCGGGTTCGGGGCGACATAGGATGGCGTACTCGTTTGATGAGGAACGGGGAAAGAGTTCGGCCATACGGGCTACAGTGATGGAAGGGCCATTTTCGCGACCTTGCGGGGTGAGGCGGTAGGCGTCGGCGAAGGCTTGGAAGGTGATGACAGTTCTGTGTGGGAGGGAAAGGAAGGCCCACTGTCGTTCGGTGGCGGAGCTTTGGGCAATGGCTTGAATGATCTGTGCGGAGAAGGGATGGGTTTCCACTGAGTGCCAAGGCAACTCAGCGAAGTTGGCCAACCCTCTGCATCTCAGGTATTCGCCTACGTCTGTAGGGATGCCTTCGCGGAAAGAAGCGTAGTTGGCTAGAGCTTCCATGGCGTTCACAGTGCACAGAAAACACAGAATACACAATCACGAAAACACAATAGCGGTTTTTGGCGCAACTCAGGGGTTTAAATATGTAGAACACGGTGTGGAGGTGAGGATCATTGTGTGGTGCGGGAACGATATGGTTTGCATGCTGGCGTGCGTACTGAGTGATCGGTAGGGAGAGGCGGCTGGTATCATAAAGATCTGTACAAAAGACGGCTAAAAGCAAAACGTATAAATTTGTACAAAAACGTGGCTCGTCGCCGAAAAATTAAGGCGTACTGGTAGTGGGATAATACGGTCGCAACTTCGATCCATTAATTACTTTTGGAAGTGGAATTTCGGTCAACGTAGTCAACCGAAAAGTTGCCGGACCTACTCGTGCTGAGATCTTGAAAGGGCCGAACCATCGTAGTTTGAATTTTCCTGCTGCTCTGTCCGATTTTGCATTATAGAAGAGTACAAGCTGTCCTACCGAAAAGATTGGCGTCTTCAAATATCGATCGTGCGTCTTCGCCTGTCTTAGTTGAACTTCACGCATAGTTAAAAAACTGAGCCATCGGTGCTCATCGAGTGCTCTGAGTGCGTCCATTCGTTCTGTCAGTGAAGATTCTGGAAGCATCTTCTGAGTGATTGCTACCCGCAAACTGGGGATGACTATTTCCATGGGAGCGATAGCTTCTAAGCCATAAGCTAACTTGAAAGGTGTCAGGCCTGTGGTTACTTTATATGTAGTTCGGTATGCCCATAATACTGCAGGTAGTAGTTGATCCCATCTTTCCGGTGTTTCCATGATCAATTTCCGGAGGATATTTAACAGTGCTTTGTTTGTACTTTCAGCTAGTCCATTGGCACGTGGATAATAAGGAGAGCTAAATTTATGTGTGACTTGGAAGGACTGTGTGAGAGCCTTCATTAAATTGTTTACAAAATGAGTACCTTGATCTGAGACAATTTCCAGGGGTAAACCAAATCGTGGAAAGACATCCGTGAGCAGGCATTTTGCTACCGTAACTGCTGTAGCAGATCGCAAAGCCCAAGCTTCTGCCCATCGAGTTGCGTAATCTGTGCAAGTCAGTATGTATCGATTGTTACTGGATACTGCTGGGGGTGTAATTGGCCCGATAAAATCTAAACCCCATTTCTGAAAAGGTTCTAATGGTAAGATGGGTTGCAGGGGAAAAAGATGCCGTTGTAAGGGCTGACCAGTTCTTTGGCAAGCATCGCATTGTCTAACAAACTGTGAGATATCTCTGTACATAGTTGGCCACCAGAGTCCTCCTTGTAGAATTTTCCGGTGAGTTAAGTCTGCTGCAAAATGGCCACCGGAAGGAATTGAGTGAGCCAAAGTGATAACTGAGTTAACTTCATGTGGTGGAATACAGCGAAGTAGGATTCCGGTATGATCTGTATAATACAGTTCTCCAGCAACTAACCGAAATCGGCGGCTAACAACTGCGATTTTTCTTCGAACTGCCTTGGCAGTCTCGGTTGGAAGGCGTCCTTCGGTGAGGAAAGTTAGAATCTGATCATAGTATGTAGGTGGTGTTTCTAAGTTGGGTGACTCATCCGGTAGTGGTTCAGCATTATAAATCGCAGGAGTCGTGTCATCTATTCCTATCGGAGCTTCACCGGAATCTAGGCGTGATAAGAAATCTGCTAAGGCGTGTGCATTTCCGGGTCGGTGAATGACATCATAATCGAATTCTTGTAAAAGTAGCACCCATCGTGCCAATCGTCCTCCTAAGTGCTGCTGTCTTACTAGATAAACAAGGGCAGCATGATCCACATGGAAGGTAAATTTACGACCTAGTAGATAATGTCTGAACTTTTTGATTGAGTAGATTAGTCCTAGACATTCTCTTTCCGTGGTGGAGTAGTTCTTTTCTGCAGGCGCAAGTCTTCTACTGGCGTAATAAACAGGGCGAAACCACTTGTCTGTTTGCTGCATCAGAATACTGCCTATTGCAATATCTGAAGCGTCAACAAAAACATGGAACGGATTGTCCCAGTCCGGTGGTTGTAAAATTGGAGCGTGCGTCAGGAGATACTTGAGTCGATCAAATGTAGTTTGACATTCTTCAGTCCATTCAAACTGTCGGGGAGTTTTTGTGATTAGCTTGTTCAGAGGTACTGCTAGGTGAGCAATCCACCGTAAGTGTCTGCCATGCCATCGTATTTGACCCATAAAACGCATTACTTCCTTCGGAGTTGTGGGTATCGGGGCTTCTAAAATCGCTGAAATCTTATCGGGGTCCACTTGAATACCTTGAGCAGATACGATATGCCCAAGTAGTTTGCCACACGAAACGGCAAACACGGATTTGCTAGGATTAAGGCAGAGTCTATATTCTCTACACTTCTGAAAGCAGCATCGTAAGTGAAACAAATGGGCTATCATCTTCCCAAAGATTGAGAAGTCGTCGAGGTAGACTTGCATGAATGAAGTGAGATAAGGAGAAAATATCTCCTGCATACATCTTTGAAATGTGCTTGGCGCATTTCTTAGTCCGAACCACATTACTGTACAGGCAAAAACACCCCAATTGGTAATGAAGGCAGTTTTTGGTATATCTTCTTCAGCCATTCTAACCTGGTTGTACCCGCTGTATCCATCTAAAAATAAATACATTTCATGACCTGCGACTCTATCGAGCATGGTATCCAAAAAGGGGATCGGGAAAGGATCTGGTACTGTTGCTGCATTTAGTTTCCGGTAATCCACACAGATTCGTAACTGCTTGTTTTTCTTTGGCACGATCACGATGGGTGAGATCCATTCAGCGTGTTCTACTGGTACAATGAATCCGACTTTTAATAGTCTATCAAGTTCAGCTTTTACTTGTGATGCATAATGGGGGTTCATTCTATAGCTGGGTTGTCTTTGCGGTTTCACTTCTGGTTTCAACATGACCCTGTGTTGATAGATGCGCGGATCTAATCCTTTCATGTCTTTGTAATCCCATGCAAAGACGTCTGCAAATTCTTGAAGAAGTTTAATCAACTCCGCCTTAAATGTTTCCGGTAAGTTCTGCCTTATCTTCACAGGTCGTGGGTGGTCTCTATCTCCTAGATTGTACGTGATCAGCTGGTCTTCTGGAATATAAAATTGTTGAGGTTTATCTGTATCATCTGTTGGCTTGAACAGTGGTTGTAATTCGTCGTCATGGGTTGAGGAAGTATTTTCCTGGACCGAAATTCCGGTGATAGCTACTACTGTACATATTGACGTGTTCCAGTTATCTATGACCGATTGTAGGTCAACAGTTCCTAGAGTCATTAAATCGGCGTTACTCTTCAGAAATTGCTCTTCTTCATCATCTGACAGTCCATCTAACATGTGAACTGGTTCAGCAAAGTACGGTCGGGCGTGAGGTTCGCAAGATTGCATAGCATCTAGTTTCACCACATATTTACGATGGGCATCCTTGAACGTAAGCTCTTGTGCAGACCAGTCCTGTATTACCTTCGCATGCTTCAGCCAAGGTCGGCCGAAAAGAAGATTGTAATCCAAAGTGGATTCGGGTAGATCTAGTATGACAAAAGTCATTTTGAAGGTTGTACCTTGTAGAGTGATTGGTACATTCCGCACAAGCCCTACAGGATGGACTCTCGATTGATCCGCCATTCGAACAAAGAATTGCACTGGTTCAATTTCGGTCCAGCCTAGCTTTTTGCATAATGCTGCGGTTGCAATGTTTACGCCTGAGCCTCCATCAATCAATACTTGCGTGATCTTTTGGTTCTTATACCATACTGTGATCAAGGGTACTGCGTGGTCAATCGCAGCATCAGGTTCCGGTTGAACGGCGGCTGTCGTAGGAATGCAAGAAGGTACTGGACTGAATTGTTGCTGAAACTGTTGTCGGATCCCAGGCACTAAGGCCAGAAGTTGGCCTAGAGGTAGCGTGATGGATGCCTTGGACAAAATTTCCCAGGCCTGTTGAGCTTGATTGTCTTGTTCTTTTGGACTTGCAGTCTCTACTGACGCAGAAATGTCTGCTGTTGTTCCTGCTGATGATGATGGCCCTACTGATGCATCCTTTTGCGTTGTGTCGTCCTTTGATGAAGAAGCCTGAGTCACCGGAATAGGTTCGGGGAACACTGGTGGTTCTGTTGTGGTCCAGTGACTGGCTTTGTTATACATTCTTCGTTGTTCTTGTATCCCTGGTTCAAAGATTTCTGCTGCCGACTGAAGTTGTTTACCAGAACGGGTCTGGATTGTAGCAGTCTGTGTCTCAAGCGGTGTAATTGTCACCATGTTGGCCATTGGATTCTGGCGTTCCTTCCTTCTCTGATCATACTCTATTGCGTCCTTACAAAACCTTCTAATGTGGCCGAATTCGCCACAAAAATGGCATCGTGGAGGTGGTAACTCAGGTTTTTCCGGTGGTGGTCCATTCTGCCATCGGTTGGCATTATAAGTGTTGTTTCTCTGTCCTCGATAGTTCCGATATCCTTGTTGTTGATTGTTTCTCTGTTGCGGAGGCACATAGCGATTTACTGGTTGGCCATGTTCTTGGATGACTGCATTGACGGTTGCTGTCCCTTGTATCCTAGCGTTGTAGATACAGTTTCCGGTGGTGTGTCCGGTAGTGTTGCAGATAGCGCAAAACACTTGGTTCAGTGCACAGTGGGTACTTGTATGCCCCGAATTTTTGCATGTGGTGCAATATACTTGCCTGGTGATATCTTCAGCCGTATTTTTGTTTGTTTTTAGCCATTCCAAGTCTTCCGAAAATCCACCAACCTTGGATTCTAGCTGTAGAGCCATTGCAATAACGGCATCCAAGGTCATAGCTCCGACACATCTTATGATCATGATCTGCTTCAGTTGTGGGGTTAATCCATTGATAAACCATTGAGAGATGACATCATCAGGTAGATTAGCGTGAGCCTGTGGTATCTGCCGTAAATGTGTTCTAAAGAGGGTAGCGTACTCCTGGACGGTCTGATTTACCTTCTGTCTGTTGTTCTGTAGATACTCAAAGATTTTAGCGGGATTCTTCTTCAGTCTGAATCGCTGTAAAAAGGCGTCTCGTACTGCATCGTAAGTACCGAAATGATTGATATCATATTCCGTGAGCCATCTCGCCGCTTCATTGATCAGTGTCGATTGAAAAACAATGGCCTTATACGCCTGATCTGGTGGGTGGTTAAGAACTGCATAACTTATCTCGAACGTCCGTACGTGGGCGTCGGGGTCGTCTCCTGGGAATCCACCGAATTTCGCGTAGGTTACTCCTGTTGGAGGTGGCCTTGGCGGTCCTAGCTGTTGTTGTTGATGGTGTTGTTGTTGGTGTTGCCCGCTCATTGCGAAGGGTTCAGGGTTTCCTTCTATATCTCGGGATTGATCGGGTGAACTATCGGGACTTGTATCGCCGGATGGTGCGTTTTCCGGTGTACTATGTCGGCTTAAGATGCTTCGGATCTCTGTTTCAAACAGCTTTCCTTCCTTCTGGATGTCTAATATTCGAAATCTTTCTTCCAAACACGAAGGTCGAGTTGATGATTCCGCAAAAAAGGCTAAACCCTTGCCAGCGATCGGTGATTCTATTACCGGAATCTCACCGGAATGAACCGAAATTGGGCCAGAATGCCCTGTTTTACTACTTTTACCGAATTTTTCTAACGTATTTCTGACCGTGGATAACTCTAAATCTTTATCTGATATTGTTAGACTAGGTTCCAACGGCGTTTTGATAGAGTCTGGTCTTGCTATATCTTCGATAGGCTGGGTAGAAGTAGCATCAGAATGTATCAAAGGCGTTGACCGTTCTACCGGAATATGACCGGAATTACTTGTAACGTTTCTACTTTCCTTGACCACTTGGTCAGATTTAATTATGCCTACTTCTTCCGAGGCTATCTTTTGGGATTTTCGTGCTCCAGTCTGACGATTCTTAGGATATGTTTCGCCCGATCGAGTGACCGGCATGTATCATTGCCCAGTGATACTATTCGAGCAGTTCGCAACAATATGGATCTGTTGCTACTGTTAGTGAAGAAAATGTTGCTGGATGTTTGCTTCTTACAAACCGTTAGCACTCTAGTGCCACTGTCTCACAAGTGACTCGTAATTAAATGCTACTTTACCGTAGAGACTGGTAATCAGTTGCCATTTTCTCGCAGGCACCTGGGCCAGAGAGCTGGCAAGCGGATGCCACTTTCCCACAGACGGTGCCAAATGTTAAAGGTTACTTCGTCGTTTATGATTATCGTAACTGTTAATTGCCTACCGCAGTCGTTAATTACTACTTCAACGCAACAACTCTTCGGAGACTCCAGAATCTGGTTCCATACCTATGTACCAGATAATTCCGAGTCTCTCTCCTTTGCTCTGAATTCAATATTAGTGCAGAAAATACACTGCCTAGAGCCACGTGGGTCCTTGGGAGTGGTAGGGGTCTGTTAGACAGAGGCCCTGTACTATTTTCCCAATTCCTTACTCAACCGTAGTTGTGGCTATTCCGTCTTCACTCAGGTTTCGCTCCTGAACAACTTCAATTAGACCAACATACTGGACTCAGAGTTCTCAGGCTATTCTGCCATAGTGGTTGGGCAGTAGTCGGAGATTGCAGTCCAACACTTTTAGTAACTTAACACACACTCCTCCTTATCAGTTCACAAACTTACCGCGTGTCTACCTTTCAACTCGTAATATCTACGGATCATAAGACGTATCACAACCGTGTTGCCATGCTTCGCGTACTTAGGTATTACTGGCGTTACCTTGAACACAGACTACGATACCAACTCAATCCCTTACAGAGAATCATACCAGCTCATGTCCATCCCTCACGCTTACTTATTCCACTACAGGAATAGCAAATAAACAACACTCTAACACCTTACGCATAATCAAGTCACCTCAACTCGTTACCGAACAGACTCTCACAATCGCAGTACCGACTCGTAACACACAGTGTATCACACATACACAGTCGAATGATTACACAGAGAAGGTGCACAGACAGGACAGAACCAAGACACTCTACTCGTTTGCACACAGTAGAAGAAGTAAAAGTAACCCCAAAACGGGAACTCTCACAATATATTCGCAACTTCCCAAAAACGGGGGGGGGGGGGCTGCTGGCTGCTGCCCTCTCTGATCGCTTTAAATAGAGTTTTGTTACAAGGCTTTTACGCGAATCTTTCTTTACCGCGTACTTTCAGAAGGGTTCTTTCTACATTAAAAACCTCTGTCTAAGTACAATTGTCCTTTGTTCGGCGGCCGTCTAACATTGGCACAATACTCAGAATAATAATGGATATAGTCAAAATTATAATGCAAGAGGAAGAGGTGGCAGAAATCAAAGAGGTAATTACAGAGGTAGAGGTGGAAGGAATTACTTTGGAAGAAATGTAGGAAGAGGATTCCAAAGTCAACAATACAACAACACCTACTACAATTATGCTTCAGATCAAAAAGAAGATTCAACATTGATAATGAATGCAACTTGTGAAAGGCAGAGTGAAGATCAAAGAGTCTTCTACATTGACTCAGGGTGTAGCAATCACCTGAGTGGTAACATATCTTTGATGACTGATTTGGAAAGTAAAGTTTTTAATCATGTTGTTCAAACAGGTGACAACACAAAACACAATGTGAAGTCAATTGGATCAGTGAAGGCCAAGGATGGAAGCACCTTATTGAGTAAGGTCCTGTATGTTCCTACAATCCCTAAGAATTTGATAAGTGTAGGTCAAATTGTTGAAAAGGGATATGAAGTAAGGTTCACTAATGATGGAGTATATGTGGAAGACCCTAGCCAAGGGTATAAACAGATTGTTTCAGGAAAAAAGGAAGGAAGACTATTTACATTGAAGATTCAAGGCAACATTGGTCATGCTATGTTCACATATGGAGGACATAAGATCTCTGAGTTAGATCTTTGGCACAAGAGGCTTGGACATTTCAATGAGAGAGGTATTAAAGATATGGTAAACAATGGTTCAGTGCTTGGATTGCCTAATGTTGCAGGTCAACATATGACATACAAATGTGAGGCATGTCAATTAGGTAAGGCTCATAAACATTCATATTCCAAGCATGGTTTTATGTACTCAGAGAAGCTTGAGTTGGTACACACAGATGTGTGGGGACCATCAAAAGATTTCAGTATAAATGGATCAAGGTATTATGTGATTTATGTTGATGATGCTACTAGGTGGATCACTATCTATGTGATCAAAGATAAGTCAGAAGTGTTTAATACATTTAAACACTATCATGCATATGCAGAAAGAATTACAGGTCATAAGTTGAAAAGACTAAGGTCAGATGGAGGGGGAGAGTATTTCTCAAATGAATTCAGTGATTACTTATGGAATGCAGGTATAAAAAGGGAAATTACTTGCAGGTACTCTCCTCAACAAAATGGTGTTGCAGAAAGGAGAAATAGAACTATTGTTGAGTTTGCAAGATCCATGATGAAGGAGAAAAATTGCCCTAATTATTTGTGGGCTGAGGCTGTAAATACAGCCACTTACTTGGTCAATAGGCTACCATGTAAAGCCTTGCAGGGTATGACACCAAGGTAAAAGACCTACCTTGGATCATTGCAGAGTTTTTGGGTGTGTGGCATATGCATATGTGCCATCACAATTAAGACACAAATTGGAACCCAAAGCTGAAAAGTATGTTTTCATTGGCTATGATGACAAGCAGATGGGCTATAGGTTGTGGAGTCCATCAACAAAACAATTTATGGTTTCTAAAGATGTTACGTTTGATGAACAAAACACTTGGTATGCAGGTACAATCAATATCAATACAGATGATGAAGAAGAGGTGAGTCAAAGAAAAGGTAAATCAAAAGTTCAAATATTTGATGAGCAAGAGAATAATGAAGTGCAGGTTGAAGTGGAAGAGACACCAAGATTTGATCCTGAATGTGAAGAGCCAGAAACCTCAAGGAGTGGAGAACTCAGAAGGTCTACAAGAAATAGGTGGCAACCTACAAGGTATAGTTATGATACTTCATTTCTAGCCACAAAAGATTATGCTTACATGGTGAATACAGATGAAGACCCTTCTACATATGAAGAGGCAAAAGGTAAGGAAAAATGGGAGAGTGCTATGCAGGAAGAATATGATGCACTATTGGAGAATCAAACTTGGGATTTGGTTCCTAAACCAAATAGTCAGAAGATTATTGGATGCAAGTGGGTCTACAAGACAAAAAGGTTTGCAGATGGAAGTGTGTCTAGATACAAAGCTAGACTTGTTGTCAAAGGTTTTGCTCAGACATATGGTATTGATTATGATGAGACCTATAGTCCTGTGGCAAAGATGACAACCATAAGGACACTTATTGCTATTGCTGCATGTAAAGGTTGGAAGCTATGTCAACTTGATGTGAAGAATGCTTTTTTGAATGGTTACATTTCAGATGATGTATTCATGGAGCAACCTCAAGGGTTCAGAGATAAAAGGTATCCAGATCATGTGTGTAAGCTCAAGAGAGCTTTGTATGGCTTGAAGCAGGCCCCAAGGGCATGGAACTATAGACTTGTGAAGTTCCTAAAAGAACTTGGATTTCAGGTGTCTAAAGCAGATAGTAGCTTGCTTGTCAAGGCAAGTGAAAATGGTTTCTTATACATGTGCATATATGTTGATGATATAATTCTTACAGGTACAGATGAAGAAGGGATACAAAGGCTCAAGAGGCAAATGGAAAAGGAATTCAAGATAAGTGACTTGGGAGACTTATCATACTTCTTGGGCATGGAGATAACATATACTCAACATGGAGTATTTGTGACCCAAGAAAGGTATTTGAAGAACTTGTTAATCAAGTTTAAAATGGATGATTGCAGGGTAGCACCTACACCAATGGAGGTGAATCACAAATTGAGTAAGTATGGAGGTGAAGAATTCAAGGACATGAGACAATATCAGAGTTTGGTTGGTAGCCTTATCTATGCTACTCTAACTAGACCTGATTTATCATATGCAGTAGGGGTTTTGTCTCAATTTATGCATTGCCCAAGGAAAGAACATTGGATTGCAGGACAAAGGGTGTTGAGGTACATTAAGGGTACACTCAATGAAGGTTTGTATTATGGGTTTACCTCAGATACAAATATCAAAATTTATAGTGATGCAGATTGGGCAGGTAATCCAGATGATAGAAGATCTACATTTGGATACATGTGTTATGTGGGAGATAAACTTATATCATGGTGTTCCAAGAAGCAACATACAGTTGCTTTATCTTCTACAGAAGCAGAGTATAAAGGCATGGTTGAAGCTGCAAAGGAAGTAATTTGGGTCAAGACATTGATGAAGAGTTTTGACATTGTGCATGGGATACCAATTATATATGGAGATAACATGAGTTCATTGTATTTAGCTGCTAATCCTGTTTTTCATGCCAGGACCAAACACATTGAGATTCAGTATCACTTTCTAAGAGAGAAAGTGATGGACAAGGAGATTGAAGTTATACATACTTCAACAAAAGATCAGATAGCTGATATGCTTACAAAAAGCTTGGATGGACCAAAGCTACAGAAGTTTAAAGACATGGCAGGTATAAAGAAGAAAGGAGAAGACCTCAATTGATGATTGAGGGGGAGCTGTTGGTGCAGACCAATCACCAATTGAAGACTTGGAAGGTTAAAGAGTGAAGGAAGGATCAACCATTGAAGCTTGGAAGAAAGACATATTCAGAGGATAAGAGAAGTGTACACATATGTACATTAGTATAGTCATAGGTGACTCAGATCTTTGTTTGAGTAATAAACTTGTACAAATTATCTATAAATACTTTGAGAAAAGTCGGGGCATGTATGAGAGCATTTGTAGAAGTCAAGATTGAGGAAGTTAGGAGTCAAGAGATAGAGAAAAGTTAGTTGAGTTAGCTCTCATCACTCAGTTGTAAATTTCTGAGTTAATGAAGAAATTTTGCGCCCGATCTTTTCGTGTCTGCTCCTTCTGTGTTTGATCAATTGTGAAATCCTTTTGTGGATATCTAAGTTGTTAGTTAATGAGCCTGTGACCTGAATTTCAGAGTCTAATTGTAAACAGGCTAGGAGAATTGTGAGTAGGAACATTCATATGTGTTGAGTGTCTACAGTTCTCTGAAACAGGCGCAAATTTCGTGTTTAATCTTTTGATCAGTGCTCACTCCATAGTTTAAAGTTTTGTGCAAGCAAGCACTTAATCTTTAAGTTGGAAGGTGATCTACTCGTGGCTAAAAGCATTTGGCAAAACGGGTTAGATATTGTGAGAACTAAAGTTAAGAAGTTAGGGGTGTCTAAATCGACTTCTCAGAAGTGCAGATTCAGACATAGGTAACTTGTGAAGACAATTTCTCAAGTTATACTAAAGCTTTTCAAGTGATTCAACTTGGAGGTGATGCGCAATCTCTAGGAGAAGATAAGTACAAAGTTTCATCAAAAACTTTACTCATTTGATAAGTCAATGTGAAGAAATTCTGCAGCAGACTTTTCTGTGTTTCACCTTCTTCACATATTTTCTCAGATTTGATAATTTGGAGATTGAACCTATAATTTAGTAAAAGTTTTGACTTACTCTTGATATAGAGGTGTTCTAAATTCAAGAGTAGGTTGTTCTTTTGGAGATTAACACTCTCCATCATATATATATATATAGATAGATAGATAGATAGATAGATAGATAGATAGATAGATAGATAGATAGATAGATAGATAGATAGATAGATAGATAGATAGATATATAGATAGATAGATAGATAGATAGATAGATAGATAGATAGATAGATAGATAGATAGATAGATA
>CM035438.1:107811497-108186497 GCA_020310875.1 Ceratopteris richardii
AATTTTTAACTAGGCCAGACACTAGGTCTGGACAGGGCCAAAGCTAGTCAAAAAACTATAAATAGAGCTAGAGAGCTCATTTTTGAGGTTAGCTTGTTGTAGAATTGAACTTGTAAGAGCACTTTTGAGTAATCTAAAGAACTCCATTGTCTCTCTCTTTGTTCTTGCCTTGTGTGCACGTGTGTATGTATGTGTGTGCATGTTAGTGTGCTTCTCACTCACACACTTGTGCCATCACTTGTTCGAGGTCTTCATACCATCCTCACATTTTCTCAGATTGACATTAAAGGAGGTGCTACTCATCACTGAGCTACACCAAATTTTGGCACCGTTTCCAGGGAACGAGCTTCGAGGACGAGCGTGTGATGGTAAGATGAAAAGTTGAGACATTAGAGTCATAGGTAATTTCTTCACTTTTATCTACTTTCTTTGCTTTTCTTCATCACCATTATCATCATCACCATCTCCCATCTCCATCTCCATCATCGCGAAAATTTCAGTTTTTTGGTCATATCACCATACCCATACCATTTCCCCTCATTTCACTTGTGAGAGAGAGTGAGAGAGCATTTGTGTGCTTGTGCTTTTTTGTGTTTTTTTGGGATTTTCTGCAGGAATCAGCAGCTGCACCAGCTCCAGTAGGTAAAATTTTTGACTGTGCAGGTCCCGAGGCATTGATCTTTGTCAATTGCGACCGACATAAAAATTGACCGTTTTACAAAACAAAGTGCATAACCATGATGTGTAGACCTAGGGCATCCTAAATCTATATTAGAAATTTTGAAATTCCTCTGTTTTCTATCAATTGTGGTCGACATGTCAATCGCGATCGACAAGCGACGACGGACACTTGCCGATGGACCTGTGAATCGCGACCGACACGTCTATCGCGATCAATAGAGTCAACGATCGACTGACCACGACCGACAGAGCCTACACGTGCCACGTGTCAATAGTGATCGACCCATCAATCACGACTGACAGCCCCGACAGACCTGTCAATCGTGATTGACCCAATCAACGATAGTTTGACCATGATCGATAGACCCCCCCGTGCCACGTGTCAATCGCGATCGACCCATCAATCGCGACCGATAGAGTCAATGATCCTTTGTCCATGATTGACTGAAATTACAGGCCATGTGTCAATCATGACTGACCCATCAATTGTGACTGACAGGCACGATGTACCTATCAATTGCGATCGACATGTCGATCGCGACTTACATATCAATCGCGATTGACAGACTAATCGATCGCAATTGATGGCCAAATTCAGCCATTTTTTTTAAGGGCAAGAAATATTGGATCTATTGCTGGCCAAAATATGGGAAACATAAAGGGTCATTAGAACATAACTGAGCCCTAGAACACACTATGAGATATTCGTGTTTGCCTGTTAGCTTGTTTTAACCCTGTTTTAGCCCTAGAATCCTGAATTGGCATAACTTTCTCATACGAAATTTGTTTGCCATGATTTTGGGTTTGTTGGAAAGCTCGTAGGGAGTACTACCAAAACTGAGGAATCTTTAGAACTATTTTCCATAAAACCAAAGAACAATTGGATCTCTGAATTGCATGAATGAAGATGGTTCGTTGTCTCAATTGAATTCAAATCCTCAGTTAACTTTGGGACTTTTATAGGTCCATTGAGAGCATCGAAGGGCATTCTAAGCAAGAGTAAGTGCAAGCTTGGGAACACGCTTCCTGGGCACACAAGGGCAACCGAGGAGAGAAACTAAAGGTTGGAAATTCTCAACACCCTCTGTCAATTCCTAGCTTAGGCTAAGTACAAATAGAGGTCTTGATCAATTAGGGTTATGTTAAGCATGACCAAGTCCAAGAACTCTAATCACTCATGTGCAAGTACAAAGAAATTACATTTTCGAAACAAACTAAGAGAAAAGAATGTAAATCAAGTGACCAAACTCAAGTACGATAAAACCTAAGTGTTCCGTGCGACGAAGACTATTTGGACAAGAAGTGACATCTTAAGAAAAATTAAAAGAACAAGTGATTAATACAAAAGAACTCAGCAACGAACTTGTACTTGGGAAATTTGGGGTTAGTCAATTGGGCATATGAACCTTAGATCAGGACGACACCTAGGGAGAGATATATAGAGTCTTAGGTCTTCAGAGGCTAGTGTCAATCATACTGCTAGGTCTTGGGCCTAGCAGTTGAGCCATTATTCGCACTACCCTAACTCTGAAACTAGCGAGTCCAAGATGTCTCATGGTATGGAGAGACCCATAGGAAGTTCAGGCATGCCATACTTACAAAGGGTTGAAGGCCCCTACAAGACTCAATTGGAATACCTTAGGACCAACCGATTAGGTGCTTGCATCAATGAGGACGGCCTAGGAGGATTTGTGGTCCAAATTAAAAACCCTGACCAACCCATTGGACTTGAACATCCAGCAGTCAAGTTTGAAAATGGAGCATACCTGGACAAAGAAGGAACCATATACGTAGTCACCAGCCACCCACATAGGACAGACGAATTTCGTAATGTGATCCCTGAAACAGACATAGGTGACTAGAGCAAGGGAACATAGGGGGAGATCCTAAAACCCCTCAAGGCAAATCAATTCTCACTAGGATTATCACACCAGAGTGGGTTCCCAGGACAATAAGAGCATAGATCTGCTCTTGAACCGAGAGACTGATGAAGCCTTTTGGAGGTATAAGTATGATCAACCGAATGAGGTAGGAATGATCACAATCTATGAGTTCAAAGATCCGAATAGTCTAGGCAAAGTGACTTACCTAGACAATATGTCGGAGAGGATCTTTGTGGTCTCAAAACATGGTAGACATGCCTACACTTGAAAGGGTGAACTTGTTTTTCCCCAACCAAGATCTAATGTGTCTTATGGCCACCCAAGAGCTAGAACATCCCAAGTTCATGGAGCTCAAAGAGACAGAAGTAGAGATAGACCAGAAGTAAGCTTTGCCAACCCCTTAGGAAGAGAACGAACTAGAACAGAGATGAATAGAGAAGAAACTGAGAGACCTAGAGCCCCAAGAAACCTAAGAAATGCTGATGATTTTCCTTTGCCAAGGCCTAGAGAACACACTAGAACCTTGAGGCCAACTCAGCTGGTTAAGTCCATGAAAAATTACTTCGATGGCACGGGAGACCCATACGATCATGTGGCCGAGTTTAGTCAAGTCTTGAGAGCTGAACAAGTTGAGGACCTATTCACGCAATACAATGATTTTGGTCTAACCCTTAGGAACACAACCCTTACATGGTTCCAACCACTAAATGAGAGCCACTTCAGGAACATAGACCAACTTCTGAGGCTTTCATTACTGAATTTTCTAAGAGTGGCATAAGGCATAATACTTCCTCATTGATCCATAGCTTCAAGCAGACCCCTCAAGAGATGGTTAGACTTGCAAGAAGAAGGTTTAGGCAATACCTAGAGAGATGCACTGTTCCAGAGTTACCCACACTAGCAAAACAAGTGGCTTTATTCTTGGATGGACTGCTAAGTACCAAATTGAGATCATATGTGTACTTGAAGGACCCCAGGACCATAGAAGAGTGCATACGTATGTGCAGAGATATAGAGGATAATCAGGGGAAAGAATTGGAGCTTTCCAAAATTTACAAAGATTCAGATAGCTCCACCAGCATCTCTTCTAGACAATCCATATCAATTGAGGAACTTGTAGAGAAGGTAGCTAAAAAATTAGGTGTCTCAAGCAAACAGATACCCCGATTTACCCAAGAGAGACGATGCTACACATGTGGAGGTGACCATTTGACGAGTGCATGTTCTATTATGGTGCAACCCCAAGTGAATCCTAGTAGCTAGTATTGCATGACAAAGCCAAGATACACCAACCACGCTGCACAAGACTTCCCTTATAACAAACAAGCTATCAGACAAAATTACCCTCTGCCACATCAGCAACAAGGAAGATACCAAAACCAGTACCCACCCCAATAGTATGCTAGGCCTCAACACACCTACCAACCACAATATCAGGCCTAGGAAATACCTCAACCAGTTCTAGCCTAGCAACCTCCTGCTCCAGCCAATGTGATTCCCATAAAGTATGCAGTTGCAGAAGAAAATTTAAATAGAGCCATAGTCCCAGTCACTCCATTGCTTTTAGAAGGTGACCCCAGTGATTAGAGTTTTGATTCTACACATATCGATAGCCCCCAGGCTTACTACATGGAGTCTCCTAAACATGGTGAGTCCTACTATAGTGAGGAATCGAGTGAAGCTAGTTGGGAGCCAGAGTATACAAACATCATGTACGCCAACCCCAACTCTAGATCTCAGCCTAGGCAAGTAAGACCCCCATTTCCTAGAGGACCATGCTATAGATGTCAGGGAGATCACCTCATTCCTGATTGCCCGATGCCTGCACCAACACAACCCCAATCGGTGACAATTCAAGGCTTTTGTCAAGATTGCGGGAAGGAGTATCTCTCACGAGACTGTCCAAAGAACCCCAATAACATACCAAAGATCACTCCTATCAACGTTATTGGGCTAGTCGTAGACTCTACAAGAAGTGTAGCCTCGACTGCACCAGTGCAAGTGGTCACTAGAGCTGAGGCTTTGCAGCAGAACCAAGGTCTAGGCCAAGAAAAGAGTGCCGAGGTTAGTGAAACTGAGAGCGTAACCAAGAAACGAACAAGAGCCTGGAAAGATAGCCGAGAAAGAATAAAAAGACAATGGTCTAAGAAGATGAGTGAATTAGAAGAAAGCATAAGAGAAACAAAAGCCAAGATTGTTGAGCTCACCTCTCAAACAAACTCTCACATACCACAACCACCTTTATCCCTATCACCATCTAATCCACCATCTTTCAACCCACCTCATACCAATCCACCACCCCCTAGAGTAGGATCAGTATTGGCTGACCCCACTCTTGAAGACATAGACATGATGCTTAAGGCATATCAGGCCAGAATCCAAGAAGGGCCAAACGTGGCATATCATGATAAATGCTACCCTAGAGCTGATCTAGAGATAGAGAGAACGAAGCTTTGTGCTAAAATGGTAGCGTTGGCTCAGAGCATGTTTGAAGCCAATCGCCTTTTCAACTACTCTTGCTCAGCTAAGGCACAGTTGCACTTTGATGGACTCTTAGAGAAGTTGGAGAGCATAATTGCAAGATATGTTAAGGAAGTTGTGTACCTGAGCCAAGAAGACTCAAGGACTTGTGCCAATGAGACTAGACCTCATTTGCAACACAAGTGCGTATAGTGGGAAATTGACACACGCTTACTTGTCAATCCGATCAAATGACCTAACCAAGTGTATGAGGACATGTGCACACATGATGGAGAATGAACTTGAGGCTCTTTTTGTGGTATCTTGATTGACACCTCTTTTGTAGGTGTTGTCTCCTTAATAAGAATTGTGGAAGTCTAATTGATTTTTATCACATGCGTCCCTTCTTGGTTTGCTTCCTTGCTTGCGGTGTCCTGATCAGGGTGGCTAGTGTTGTCATCCACCTTTGTGCCCTCTTCTTCTTCATTGTAGTTGACTGCATTCAATCCCTCCCATTGTCCATCACTTTGAATATCCACATTCAATAATGAAGTGTCAGGTTCTTCTTGTGCATCCGAAGATGAGCTTGAATTATCCAACCCGATTTCTCTGTAACGGTGTACTTTGGTGAGTTTCTTTTTCACTTGCATCTCTTGTTGGGCCTATTGATAATGGTGCCCTTGCACTGGTAAATTGACTTGCCCTTCTATATTGATGTGTATCTTCCATGGCCTTAGTTAAATCTTCTTCTGTAATCGGCCTTTGCTCTTCAATTCTTGTCTTTGGAAGCACGTGCGCTCTTTTCGTTGCTAGAACTTCCTCTTGTACTTGCTTTACCTCCCTGAGTCTCTTCGTGCCTCTCATTCTGGGTTGAGAGCTAGTTTCTGCCTCTGCCACAATCTTGACTGCTTTTTTCTTTTTTGGTACTCTCGCGACTTTGACATATTTAACCAGAGCAGTCGATGATGACATTTCTTGCAGGTGCTCTCTGATGCCTAAAGCATGGTAAATCAATATTGTCAGAGCTACACTGCCATTGAGGAACTTCTTATTATTCCATTGCTTCTTCGCTTTGAACATTCATTCTTGGATATATGGAGTCAGATTAATTTGATTGTCAATCTGCTTGATGGCATGTGAGAGTAGCTGGATAAAAATCTTCTAAGGGGTCGTGTACCGATTCATATTAGGGAAGCAGAAGTGTTGATGAATGAGTCTGACTTCCTCTTTTATGTCAACTCTACTGATGTCCGTGAAGGTTCTTGTCTTTGCCCCTCGACTCTCTTCCTTCACGATGGTGATACCATCCCTCTCCCATTCAAAAGCTTCCTTAATCAAATCATGTGTGAATTGGATGACTACCCATTCACCTATTCCATCCATTACTCTAGCCTCTGGCACTAAGGGGTCATGTAATGCAGGCTGTAGTGTATTCATGACTTGAGTACATCTTTGAAAATCCGGTTTATAGATTGGCAGTTCAAAGTATTTGTGGATGCTTGCTTTCTTCATAATGTCAATTGTCAAAGGTAGTTCATGCACCACTCTAAAATCTTGGGACATGATCGGGAATTGATGCTCCGTATCCATTATCTTGATTGTTGCCAAGAAAAGATACTCCCTGGCTGGTTGATCTTCTCTAAACCAATGTCCCTTTGCCTTGGTGATACTCTGGAGAGGGAATTGCAATACCTCCTCTTGAATCGTTGTTTCCGAATCTTCACATGCCATCTGCACTTGTAAGGAAAAGTGCATTAGCTGCAATGGAAAGCATAGAAATTGTGTAGTGCATTGTAGTTATAAGTTGTCATTCCGTCACTCCGTTTCCTTTGGTCCATAAGTGAGATCTCTTACCACACCTTTTTATTTCTTTTCCTAAAAGAAAACAAGCATCAGTATAGCTGAAGCATCTATTTATTTACATAGTATGTCCATTCCTAAAGAAGTTGAGGCTATGACCTATTCCCCATTGGAGAATGTGCACCACTAAATTTATCATGTACATCATGTGCCGAATGCTTGGCCTTGTAATGTGGCCCTACAATGCATACTTTAGGTGCATCTAATACTTCATGAGTGCAATTGGAATCTTTGCTGTTTTGATGGTCCATGCTTTGTGGTATCTTTCGCTTCCAAATCCACTTTGTTGTCATGATATTCCATGTCTTCTCTCTGGTCCATCGAACTTCATGTTTTTGTTTTGATGTCCTAGTGATTGAGGTTTTGCTCTTCATGTTTCTATGATGAGTTTGTTTTGGCTGCATTGCGTGAATGTCGCGATGTAATGTATCCATCTGTTTGCTTATCTCTTGCTTGGCTATTTGTCTGAACTTCTTGGGAATCCATATCTGTTGTCGTACCCTCTGAGCTTCAATCAAAGGCTTAGGGAGCCATATTTGAAAGAGTCGTTTTGTTTCAGATTTTAGTGATGCTAATCTCTTGCTCTCCTTTTTCTCCTCATGAGTTGGTGTTGGCATCGCTGATTTCTGCACTTGATCCTTGCGTACCCATTCGAATTTGTTCTCCCCTTGATGTGAGTATCTGAATGTTGTCTTCCATATTGGTAATCCTTCTGTCCTATGAAAGACTTCATGAGAATTGGTTTCCTTATTGTCTGGCCGTTCATCCACTGAATAGGGTGATATCACCTCTTCCTTGGACACATTAGGGTTTAAGCTTCCTACTTCTTCTATACTGGTTTCTGAAGTATTGGGGCTGGAATCATGTTCCACTAGCTCTTTTTTGCATTCTTTCGCACTCTCGATGGTTTTTGGTTGTGGTAAAGGCTTCTCTCCTAATAGACTAAAAATTTCCTTGTGCCCTATCTTGGCTGAAATATAACCTTGAGCTAGGTTGATGCTGACTTCATTCTCAATGATCCAATCCTGTCCTAGGATCAACTCTTCTATTAAATTTTCATCTCTACACACTAAGACTTGTTGTTCCATGGAAGAATTTCCTAGGTGGAGGGATACGTTAGTTACTCCCATGCATTCTATGATTTGACCTCCAATTCCTATCATTTGGGCTTTTGTGGGACTCATAATCATTTGAACATCTTTTATGACAGTATTACGTATGCAACTAAGTCCTGTTCCTGAGTCATCAAGGCATTTATCAATTTGTACTCTGTCTTGCCAATTCCTAGGTTTAAATAAGGCTTTGACTTTTAGGAATTTGTCGTGTCAGATTTATGGACTTGGTAATTAGCCATAGGGATCGGCTCTTCTCCTTGGAGATACAGTTCATCTCTTTGCCTCATCCATTCTTTCCTTTTCTTGATGCGTTCTAGGGCTTCTTGTCGAGCCTCCTCTCTAATCCGTTCTTCCTCTTTCTTCCTATTTTGAGCACCTACTAGACGTGCTAACATTTGATCCGTCAATGGCTCCATGAACCGTTTCACTCTGCATCCACTTATGTAGTTAGGAAGAATGTCTCCATCTAATGTGGCTATATTAACTGCTCCACTAGTAGAGATTCTATTGATGATCAGAGTTCCATATCCACGTTTTTGTAACTTCTTGGCATGTTGCTTTAAGGTGTAAATCAAGACTAAGTCTCGTTCTTTAAGTCCTTTGTCTTTGATATGTGCATCATAATATGCCTTTTGTCTTCTCTTGGCTGCATATATTCCTACTACCACTTGTAACCTAGTTTCATGCAGCCTCTCTATTTAGTCTAGTTGTTCACATAATTCATGTCCGGTCCATTCATACTGTTGGGCTACTCTCAAAGTTGGGATTAAAAAGTCAATTGGAAAAATTGCATTCTGCCCGTACACTAAATTGAATGGGGTAGTTCCAATGGCAGTTTTGTATGCTACTCGGAAGGCCCAAATTTCATGATGCAATTGTTTGTCCCAATCAGACCTCCCATTATGGACAATCTTTGTTAATACTGTGCATAATACCTTATTGGAACTTTCCGCTTGACCATTGGCTTGGGGATGGTATGGGGCTGATTTTTTATGGATCACTAAAAACTCACTCATTAGGGATTCTATTACTTCATTAAGGAAGTGTGTTCCTCGGTCACTCACAATCTCAATTGGTAATCCAAAACGGGTGAATATATGCTCAAAGAGAAACTTGGCCGTGGTTTGAGCGTCATTCTTTCTAGTAGCCTTCGCTTCTACCCATTTGGTCAAGTAATCCGTGGCCACTATGATATTCGGCATGTGATCCTTTGGCCGGTGGGTTAATGGGTCCTATGAAGTCAATACCCCATTTAGAGAATGCTCTCGCACAAACCATAGGTCTCAATGGCATATCATCTCGCCGAATTGGGTATTTAGCCCTTTGGCATGTTTCGCAACTTCGCACATATGTTTCAGCATCCATATGTAAAGTTGGCCACCACAAGCCTACGAAGAGAATCATTTTTGCGGTTCTCTCGGCTGAAAAATGAACTCCTGCTGCACTTGCGTGTGCCATCTCTAATACGGGCAAATATTCTCCTTCATGCACACATAATCGTAATTGGTTGTCTTTTCCTCTTCTAAACAAATTTCTTCCAACGAGTACATAATCCTTGCTCATCTCCTCTAGGGATCGTTTTCTTGCCAAGCTAACTCCTTCCTCATGCTCTCTTGTCTTTAGGAATTTTACCAATGTTTTGCTCCAATTGGGCGCTATCGTTGAGAAAGGTATGGACGTATGATCCTCGGGGATTGTCTCCTGGCATTCTGTGCAGTTACTCACATGATCGTGGACATCCTTAGGCATGTCTGGCCAGTATACTCCTAATCGTTTTAATTCCCTAATAGTTCCATGAGTCCCTTGGTGTGTTCTCCATTTATTCACATGTGCTTGTTCAATCAACTTCAATTGTTCATCCTCCTCAACACATCTTAGCAATACTCCATTGGGTTCCTTATAGTACACACTTCCCGCAATAATATGCAAGTTTGTGGATTGTAAGATCTCCTTTTTGCTTTCCTTATTAATTGAGTGTTGTGGATCATGAGTAAGTATAGGAATTAGTTTCTCTAACCATTTTGGAAAAACTTCTAGATTAAACAAATAAGTGTCTGGCAGATCATCGGTTACTCCACTTGGTAGTTCTCCGTGTGTTAACCTTGAAAGGTGATCCGCTCTTACGTGGGTATTTCCTTTTTTCACTATCACTTCAAAGTCCAACTCCATTAATAATAGGAACCATCTTACTAATCTTATCGTGTTACAGGGCTTATTGACTAGGTACAGTAAAGCTTGATGGTCTATGAAGAACTTAAATTTGTTGGCTAAGAGATAGTGTCTAAATTTTTTAACTGCATAGACCATTCCTAATCCTTCTCGCTCGGTAGTGGTATAATTCCTTTCAGCTTGATTTAGTTGCCTGCACGCATAGGCAATTGGATGATCTAATTTTCCTTCATCGGCTGGTTGGGCTAATATACATCCTATTGCGTAATTAGATGCATCAACATGAATATGAAAAGGCTTGTTCCAATTTGGTGTTTTCAGAATTGGAGTCGTGCTAAGCCTCTTCTTTAACTCATTGAATGCCTTCTTGCACTCTTCTGTTCAATTGAATTGGGTTAAGAGACCATACAGAGGTTTGGCGATTATGGCATACATGTGGATGAACCGACGGTAATATCCACAATGTCCCATAAATGCTTGCACCTCCTTCGCATTCTTAGGTCTAGGGAGCTCTAAGATGACCTTAATCTTTTCCTCATCCGTGGATATTCCATTCCTAGAGACTATGTGTCCTAGGATCTTTCCTTGTCTTACCATGAAGACACACTTCTCTGGGTTCAAGCAGACTCTGTACTGTCTACATTTATTAAATATCTTTCTCAACTCAAGAATATGATTTTGTCTTTGATTAGAGTATGTACATAGGTCATCTACATATACTTCCATGCTCTTTTTTAGGAACTCTTTGAAAACATGACACATTAATCGTTGGAAAGTAGCTGGTGCATTAGTGAGTCCAAAAGGCATCACTCGAAAAGCATAGACTCCCCATTCGATTGCGAATGCAGTCTTATGTTGATCCTCAGTAGCACTGGCTACTTGATTGTAACCTGAGAATCCATCTAAGAAGCTATATACTTCTTTTCCTGCTACTCTTTCCAATAGATGGTCTGTAATGGGTAATCGGTAGCTATCACCTATGGTGGCTACATTCACTTTTTTCAAGTTAATGCACACTCTCAACTTTCCGTTCTTCTTAGGCACAACTACTAGTGGCGATACCCACTCGGTATGTTCTATCTCATATATGAATCTTGCTGCTAGTAACTTGTCTATTTCTTCCTTAATTTTAGCAGCATAGATCTCATTGTATGTATAAGGGTGTTGTTTTGATGGTTTTGCATCTGCTGTCATTGGTATCCTATGAGAACAAATCGAGGGTTCCACACCCTTGAGGTCCTTATATGTCCATGCAAATACGTCTCGATATTCTTGGATCAGTTGTATGAGTTCTTCTTCCTCTTCTACTGATACGTCTTTGCCTATGTATGTGCATCTTTCTTCTCCATCTTCCACTGTTACTATAATCTTTTTTGTTTTTTCTTTGTTATCATACGCTTCTGCGTCTCGAGCCTCTCGTTTAGGCATTTGAATTGCTACCTTTCTCTCTTCTACTTCATATTTTTTAAAATGTTCAAGAACTTCAAATAGATCTGGATCGGGTCTGATTTTACTCATTCCCGCCTCTTGTTCTTGTACTCTGGGAGAGGCTTCTATTGCCATGATCTTTGTCGGTTCCTGTCTCTCTTCGGTTGGAATGGTGTCTAGATAGCTCTCTTCAGAATCGAATTCTGGTTCCATTTCTATACTCTCATATTCCTCTTTCCATTCTTTTTCTAAGATTTCCCCTTCTTCTACTTCTTGAAGGACAACCATATAAAGATTTACATCATAGCCTTCCTCATCTATGCACTCGTTCATTGTCAAGACTTCCTCATTCACACACACATCTAAGGTTGCTAAGATTTCCGTCCATCCATGCGGTTCAAAGGTTTCATCAGGAAAGATTTGAGGCATGTACCTAGGGTCCTCTACAGGTCGGTAGTTAGGATGTCCTATTGGCCATATCTGTCTTTTGTCTTCTTCTTTCTTGGCTTCCTTACACATCCATAACTAAGCGTCCTCGTGCTTCCATGATTGATCGCTCGATCCAGCACTATGAATGGATAGGTCATCTTCCTCCTTGTGTATGGGGTTCCATTGTAGTGGGGGAACATCTCGATATGCAAATGTATGCAAGTTTATCTTGGTTGTATTTCCTTGATGTTGTAGGTATAACGAATCTCTTCCCCAGTCTTCTACTACCTCCATTTGTCTCATGAAAGGTTGTCCTAATATCATTTCGTAGTTGTTAGCCTTTTCAAATTTACAGATGGCTAATGTGTGTTCAAATTCAACTCCACAGGTGGTTATTTTGATTCTTTCTAGTATTCCTAAAGGTTTTTCCACATGACCCTCTGCTAATTGGAGCTTCATGCGTGTGGGTCGTAAGGTAGACTTTCCCCATTTCTCCCAAATCTCTTTGGTGGCAATTCCTACTCCAGCTCCTGTGTCTAGTATAGCCTTGGTCATGTACCCATTGTAGGTGATAGGTAGACATGTATTACCTTCATCTCCTTCACTAAATTCTCCCACCTTATAAACTGGAATTTGTATCTTAGATGAGTTTCCTTTTACCTTAACTTCTTCCTCTTCCTTCTCTTGCCCTAATTCCATTTGGCTCGCTAATTGCTTCCATAAATGTGGCTTAATTTGAAGTAATTCTTCCACGTTCAGTTTGCATTGTACTTTTGTCTTCTTTAGTTTCGTTAGATTGTGTGAACTCTTTTCTGAGTTTTCTTTTCCCTTTCCATGTACGGTGGGTGCTCGGATTATCATAGATTCCTTTTTCGTATTCTCCCATGTAATTAGGTAAAGTTGAAATTTTCTGAGCTTCTTCTCTATTTCTGTCTAGCCTGGACACTTCCTCGTATACTTCTTCCAGATTGGGATTGGGTTGATAAACTTCCACCTCTAATTCCTCAAAGGGAGGTTTCATCATTCCATTCTTCTTCCATTGTTCTTCTCTGATTCTATTCCATAACTCCTTTGGCCATCTAGCCTCTAGATCAGGTATGGCTGGCATTGGTTCATCCTGGGTTCTAGTTTGCTCCCGCTTGTCATCCTTCTTCCTAGGTCCTTTATCCTTGGCTTCGACATACTCTTTGTATTGATCCTCTACTATCCTCATTTTGAGAAGGGTTGGGATAGTCTTTTCTAGGGTTGCTTGTGCTATCTCTATCAGCTTTCGACATATTGCAAACCTCTCTTTTTCTAATTCTCCTTGTGGGTAAAGTTTTTCATGTTGCTCTACTTTCGGTCCAGTCTTAATTCTAGCTTGGTAAGCTTTTAGCCACATGTCTAGGTCGTCGGATTTTGGGTCAGCTAAAATGGATTCTAGTTTCTCTGCTTCTTGGATAAGTGGTGGAATGGGAACCTTTTCCTGAGTCCCATGTTCGTTATGTTGTTGTTTGCTTCTGAGTTGTTTCCTATTTTCTTGACTCTTTTGTTTTATCCATTTATCTTTAAGCTTATCTCTTCTTTCCTTCCACTTTTGTGATTTAGTGCTTTGAACACTCTCACATGGGTCCTCAGCATCTTCAACTATTTGAATTTTGGGACTTACCATTCTTTTGCTCTCTCGTTTCTGTTCTGGTTGTTTTCCTTTTTGTTCCTTTGTTTGAGCTCTTGTAATGGCCTTTAAAGGCACTGTGTATTCCTTATCACTTCCAGATGCTTCTATCACTTCAATAACATTAATTGGTGCAGTGTCTTGGACTTTGGTTGGATTCTTAGGGCAGTCTCTGAAAAGATGTTCCTTTCTGCATTCATTGCAATATCCTTCCCAAGTCCTAGGGGGTGGTGGATTGTAAGGCCGAGGACATTCTCTAATAAAATGGTCTCCTCCACATATATAACAAGGTCCTCTTGACATGAGTGGTCTAATAGGTGGTCTCATGGGTGGTTGTGCTTTAGGTGTAGTATACATCAAAGTTGCTACCTCCGTTCCATAAGATTGATCATATCCTTCATATCCATAATAAGCCGAATCATAAGCTGATTCATACTCTAACATGTTGGCTTCATATGGATAATAATCTCCTAGGGGCAGCTCGTATCCAAGGTTAGTTGATTCCACATTGATCGTGGTCGATGCTGGCACTATGGCTCTTTCCAAATTTTCTTATGGCTAAGCATACTTCACAGGTACCATTTGTTGAGGTTGTGACAGTTGTGGCCCTAACACTGGTTGGGGTGGTGGATATGGTGCTTGTTCATAAGGTCTCGGTGCTCCTGCTAGTGTTAGATAGGGATTGTATCTGGGCATATCTCTGCCTAGCTCTCTAGGTGGATATCCGTATGGTCGATACTGAGGTGGTTGTAAAGGGCGTGCCTGCCTATTGAATGGGCAGTTTTATGTAGTGTGGTTGGTGTATTTTTGTTCTATGCAGTAGTACAAGGCAGTTCCTTGTTAAGCTGTCGGTTGTAAGGATATGTCTGATGTGCACCGGTCCCTCCTCTCACACACATGTGTGTGGGGTGATCTCCTCCACATAGACTACATCTCCGTAACATGGGCATTCTTAAGGCTGGGTGCTGGTAAGTTCTCTGCCCTTGGACTCCTAGCTTCTTTGCTAATAGTTTCGCTAATTCTTCCACATTACTCGAGTTGGATGTAATGGTACTCCGAGATTCTTATGATTTAGTGGGACTGGGGTTGCTCTTGAGATCCTCCGCTAGATTGTCTTCTAGGTCAATGCATTCTTGAAGACATTCACTCAGGGTTTGTAATCTCTTCATGTAAACTAAAGTTCTTAAGGTTCCATTCGTGAGTCCATCCAAAAATAATGAAATCATTTTTTGCTGAGTGGGCCTCTCGGCAGCTGGGCATCTATCCACATACTGATTGAATCTCTTGGTGGCTGTTTTCACTGTTTCGTTAGGGTTTTGTTTAAAACTATGGATTAAAGATGCAGAATTCTGTTTAATCCCTCTCTTAGTGAATTCCCCAATGAATTCTTGAAAAATTTGCTCCATGTTTCCAAACTGATTAGGATCTAATGGCTAGAACCAAGTCAGAGCTGTTCCTATGAGGGTGAGTCCAAAAGACTCATACTGCACAAAGAAGTCGTCTACTTGTTCTGCCCTTAGAACTTGTTTAAATTCAGCAATGTGATCGTAGGGTTCTCCCACTCGGTCATAATGATTTCTTACGCATTTGGCCATTTGGATAGGTCTCAATCTTCTCATTGGTTCTGGAGGTCTAGGCATTACGGGAAAGGCCGAAACTGTTGGTCTAACGGGGGGTATTCTAGGCTGCCCTCCTACTGGTGGTCGTGGTCTTACTGGTGGCGGGTATTGATTACCTACTCTCAGGTGGGTCTGATTGTGTGCTTGCACTCCTGGAGTCGCAAATTGCACATGAGTACGGTTTGGAACACTCCGTTGACTAGTTTGTCCTGACATGGTGTGTTCTCTCTCTTGTTGATTTCCAAAGGGGTTCTGCGAAGTAGTTTCCTCATCTCTCTGAGGGAATACAGGCAAACCCATGTATTTCAGTCGAGCTCTGTCCAAGGCACTAACCAACCAATATGTTCTCTGATTTTTTTCTAGGTATGTGGCTCTAGTTTCGTCTTTTGGATCCTTCAGCTCATAAAATGTCATCAGGCTTTCCTCTCTTCCTGGAGCTGGTGAGTCTGTTTGAAGTAATAAGTCTGATCCATGGATCATATAGACTTCCAAAAAGTAGTCATCTTGAGGTATCAAGTATCCTCTCAAGACTCGTGTCACCTGGGACCTACCTCTAGGGTTCTTCACTGACTCCTTAGGGTGGGTTTGGTCTTCCTGAGTTTTCTTGTTCCACTAACTCTCCCCTTTCATTGATCATCTTGAGAAATTTAGTTACTATGTATATGTGACCTATCTTGTCCATGTACGCTCCTCCCTCATACTTAACAGCCGGTCTGGGTACAATTGTTGCCTTGAAAGAAGTGACCATCCTTGCCACAGATCGGGTTAAGCCATCCAGGTAGATGGGGATCTCTTGGGCATTAGTGGAAACATATTGTAAGGAGGTACGCTAGTCTCCTTCTACAATGGTCATGAGGTTTCTACCTGGAATTGGACCCTCCATATCTTGAGAAGCCATGGGCATCTCCTCCTCTGAGTCACTAGAGGTATCTGAATAGACAGAGTGGTGGCTGACCTGAGCGGCACTCCCTATAGAAGATATGATGCTTCTTCGGCTACTTAGCACTCTCCCTGACCTCAAGTTCATTCACCGTCCTAAGGCTCTCTTGGTCTCTAATACTCTCGTTGAGTGGCTCCTCAAATGCCTCAAGTTTGCCCTACAAATGCTTCACAAGATCTGGACGATACCACACTAGGTGATACTACACCAGGCGATATTGCCCTGGGTGATACTAAACTGGCCACGATACGATACCAGAAACCTAGGCGATACGATACTCGTAGCAACAGACTACCGCACATGGGAACGATACGATACCGACTTCCCTGACGATACGATACCACCCGAGTAGATGATACGATATCAATGTCCAGTCACGATACGATACCTCAGGGGTCCACGCGATATGATACTAAACTTTCAGACAATATGATACCAAATCTTTGATACGATACCAGGCACACCACCGATACGATACTGAAACAGTCAGGTGATATGATACTAGAAACCTAGACGATACGATGCCACTTTTTGGACGATACGATACCAAAAAGGGCACGATATGATAGTGGAGTTTGCCCCGATACGATACCTGAATAATGGCCGATACGATACCAGTCTCCTCGGTCGATACGATACCACTTGCAAGGGGACGATACGATACCAACTTGGTACCGCGATACGACACTAGAAGGTGGGACGATACGATACTGGGGAACTGGACGATACGATACCAGAGTGGGGCACGATACGATACCTGAATAATGTTCGATACGATACCAATCTCCTCGGACGATACGATACTAGAATGGTATCGTGATACTAAACACGGAAGCGGGCGATACGATACCAAAAGTGGACCGTGATACGATACCACTTTGGTAAAGTGAGATCACGATACCAACCCGGCGATACGATACCATGAGTGGTATTGCGATACCAGGGCTGGTAACCGGCGATACAATACTTCGGCGAGTATCGCGATACAAGGGAATTTTTGGTATCGCGATACCAAAACTCAACCGATCGCGATACTCAAGCCAAAAAACCTCAAAAGTCAAAAAAATTTTGTTGCCCCCTACTCTTTCCTCACCCCTCTTCACTCCTAGCCCACTCTCTCACTCCAAGAAGTCCCAAAAAACACACAATCCCTCCCCGCGATACCAATCGGAACCTTAATCACGTGTAGATGAGGATTTTCACAACTTCGAGGTTAAAGATTGCAGGTATCTTACCCTTAGATTGCACTAATCAAGTCTTGAGGTCACCAGATGAGTATGAGAGCTCAGGTGGCACGATACAGCTTCGACAATACCGGTCGCTGTGCTAAGACGATACCAGACTGAAATAAAGTGTCAAATGATTTCAAATTTTTGGTTTTTATACTTTTTGGTGACAGAAACTAAACTTCACTACTTTTGGCAAATTTTTTTGGGCTTTTTTGGTGATCTTGGCCTACTCCTACTTCACTTCTCTTCTCCTCTCCTCTCCTTCTAACCTAACCCTAACTCCTCCTTCTCTCCCTTCCTACTAACCCTAAACCTAGAAACTCATACCTACTAACCCTAAACTTAGAAACACATTACACACACCTCCGGGATGTGAAGTAACAAGTGCTGAAGTGATTGACTACTTGCCACGGAATGAGTTCACTTCTACAAGTACGATTTCATCACACTCGATCTATAACCATCACGAAGGCACCTTGGCTGAGTGTTCCCCGACAATGGTGCCAAAAACGTGTGTACTTGAGCCAAGAAGACTCAAGGACTTGTTCCAATGAGACTAGACCTCATTTGCAACACAAGTGCATATAGTGGGAAATTGACACACGCTTACTTGTCAATCCGATCAAATGACCTAACCAAGTGTATGAGGACATGTGCACACATGATGGAGAATGAAGTGGTTCAGCTTACATGCATGAGAAAAGACTAACCCACCTCTCAAACTCACTGAAATACTGAAAGTGTCTGCCGTGATGCCTCTTACAATAGTTTTCAATAAATCGAGGATTCCTCCCAGCTCTGAACTGCGAATATAGTCATTAGGGTACTCCTTTCGAATCTCTTGACGAGACACATCTATTGGAAGTTGTTTCACTCAATTTTGACAACTGTGCTTCAAGTTATGACCACATTAGTGAATGGCGGGAAGCACCCACACTCATGCCACAACTTCTACAAGCTCACACACACATCTCAGTAGCTCAAAAATAGTGGTGAGGGGTAGACAACAGTCTTACACACACATTCCAAGCATTACACACACATTGAAGATCAAAGAGAAGATGGAAATCTGCAGGAAAGAAGCAAATTCGAAATTCAGGATCTATCCTTCTTCACAATGGCAAAAAGTCTCTACAAAGAGTCACAAAGTGACTTATATACATGTGCCCTAAGTTTGGTCCTTTCACACAAGAGACCGGCAGTTTATTACTAAAAAGTGAATTTCCTACTAATTTACAAGGGATATTTTACAACAAGTTGGGGTTAAGCAACTAGAGGACTCCTCTAGTGCATTTACATGGCGTGAGGGAATTCTCTAAGACTTTGAAGAAGAAAAATCATGCCCATTAATTTGAAAATTTTGGGGCTCTTCTCTTGTGCTTCTTTGCTCTGCAACAAAAGCCATATCCCAACGAAGAGCCAAGGCAAGCGAAAGAATAAGCATTCCTCCCTAGGAAGCTTATGTGTCTAATTCCACTGAGCCAGACACCTCTTCTTCTATGAATAGGTATTCTCCAGAGTTCTTGCGAGAAATTCAAGAAGAGAAATGGGCTAAAGAAAGTGAAGTCCCTCGTTTTTGCTTGCGTTATCTCTTTCTTGATTTTCTTCTTCCTTGGCAGATCTTGCAATTATGCCCTCTAACTTCTCTAGAAGTCCATCCAAGTGTAATTGCGTCTTGGCTGAGCCCGAGTAATTGAAAAGGCGACTGGCTTCAAACATAGTCTGAGCCAATGCGACCATTTTCGCGCAAAGCTTGGTTCTTTCTATCTCAAGGTCAGCTCTAGGGTCGCACTTGTCATGATCCGTGACATTTGGCCCTTCTTGGATTCTGGCCTGATATGCTTTAAGCATCATGTCTATGTCTTCAGGAGTGGGATCAGCTAGTATTGATCCTACTCTAGGGGGTGGTGGAATCGTATGAGGTGGGTTGGAAGGTGGCGGGTCGGATGGCGATGGGAATGGTGGTGGTGGGGTAGTGTGAGAGGGAGTTTGAGATGTGAGTTCAGTTATCCTGGCTTTGGTTTCTCTTATGCTTTCCTCAAGTTCACTCATCTTTTTAGCCCATTGTCTTTTCATTCTTTCCCGACTATCTTTCCACGCTCTAGTCCTTTTCTTTGTCATGCTCTCGGTTTCACTAGCCTCTGGGTTCTTATCCTAGTTTACTCCTTGGTTCTGTTGCAATGCCTGAGCTCTAGTCACTACTTGTACTGGTGCGGTGGATGTCACACTTCTTGTGGAGTCTACCACCAACCCAATAACGTTAATAGGAGTGATTTTTGGCATATTATTAGGATTCTTAGGGCAATCTCGTAAAAGATGCTCCTTTCCACATTCTTGGCAAAAGCCCTGGATTGTTACTGACTGGAGTTGTGTGAGTGGAGGTAAGGGACAATCACGAATGAGGTGATCTCCCTGACATCTGTAGCACGATCCTCTTGGGAATGGAGGTCTTACTTGCTTAGGTTGAGGCCTAGGGTTGGGGTTTGCATACATGACGTTTGTGTAATCTGAATCCCAACTAGTTTCATTTGGTTCTTCACTATAGTAAGACTCGCTATGTTCAGGAGATTGCATGTAGTAAGCATGGGGACTATCGACATGTGTAGAATCAAAGCTATGGTCACTGGGGTCACTTTCAGAAAGCAATGGTGTTACAGGGACTATAGCTCTATTCAGGTTTTCTTCTGCTGCTGCATATTTTACTGGGATCACATTAGCTGGGGCAGGGGGTTGTTGTGCTAACACAGGCTGAGGCCTTTGTTGGTTTTGGTATGGCTGCTGATAGGGTTGTTGTGGCCTGCCATATGGCTGTGGAGGGTACGGGTTCTGGTATCTTCCCTGCTGAGGGTATGTCTGAGGGTAGGTTTGCCTAACTGCTTGCCTGTTGTATGGGCAATCTTGCGCTGTGTGATTTGTGTATCTCCGTTCTATGGTGCACTACTGGCTACTAGAATTTACTTGGGGTTGAGCCATAATGGGACAGACATTTGCCATATGGTCGCCTCCACAATTATAACATCTTTTTACAGGGGCGAACCTTGGGATTTGTTTACTAGAGACACCTAGTTTCTGAGCAACTTTCTCTGCAAGTTCCTCAATCGATGTGGATTGCGTGGAAGAGAGGCTAGAGGCACTATCTGAATCTTTGTATATCTTGGAAAGCTCTAACTCCTCCCCTAGGTTATCCTCGATGTCAATGCACATGCGTACACACTCTTCTATGGTCCTAGGGTCCTTCAAGTACACATAAGATCTTAATTTGGTACTTAGCAATCCATCCAAGAATAAAGCCACTTGCTTAGCTGGTGTGGGTAGCTCAGGGACAGGGCATCTCTCCAAGTATTGCCTAAATCTTCTTCCTGCAAGTCTCACGGTTTCTTGAGGGGTTTGCTTGAAGCTGTATATCAATGAGGAGGTATTATGTCTTATGCCACTCTTAGAAAATTCAATGATGAAAGCCTCTAAGAGTTGGTCTATGCTCCTGAACTGCCTCTCATTTAGTGGCTGAAACCATGTCAGGGCAGTGTTCCTAAGGGTCAAACCAAAGGCATTGTACTGCGTGAATAGATCCTCCACTTGTTCAGCTCTCAGGACTTGTCTAAACTCAGCCACATGATCGTATGGATCTCCAGTGCCATCGAAGTAGTTCTTCATGGACTTAACTAGCTGAGTTGGTCTCAAGGTCCTTGTGTGCTCTCTAGGTCGTGGTAGAGGGAACTCATCCGCATTTCTTTGATTCCTGTGAGCTCTAAGCATCTCAGGTTCTACTCTATTCGTTTCCATTCTCGTTCTTTCTCTGCCCCCTGAGTTGGCAAAGCTCACCTCCGGCCTTTCTCTATGTCTGTCTCTTTGAGTTCCGTGAGCGTGGGAGGTTCCAGCCCCTGGGTGACCAAAGGACACGTTCGATCTCGGTTGGGGGAAAACGAATTCACCCTTCCAAGTGTAAGCATGCCTATCATTTTCTGTAACCCCAAAGATCCTCTCTGAGGCGTGATCTAGGTAGGTCACTCTGCCTGGGCTATCAGGGTCCTTAAACTCATAGATCATGATTGTTCCTATATCAGTTGGCTGATCATATTTATACCTCCAAAAGGCTTCGTCAGTTTCTCGATTGAGGAGCAATTCTATGCTCTTGTTATCCTGGAGAATCCACTCTGGTGTGATAATCCTAGTGAGAACCGATTTGCCTCGAGAGGTTCTAGGTTCTGTACCCATGTTTGCTTGCTCTAGGTCCCCTAAGTTCGCTTCTGAGATCACATTTCCAAATTCGTCCGTCCTATCTCGGTGATTGGTGACTACGTATATGGTTCCTTCTTTGTCCAAGTATGCTCCGTTTTCAAACTTGACAGCTGGGCGCTCTAGTCCAATGGATTGATCAAGATTCTTAATCTGTACCACAGATCTTCCTAGGCCGTCCTCATAGATGCTGGCACCTAATCGGTTGGTCCTAAGGTATTCCAACTGCGTTTTGTAAGGGCCTTCTACCCTGTGCAAGTAAGGCACTCCTGAACTTCCTGTAGGTCTGTCCATGCCTTGAGACATCTCTGATTCACTGGTATCAGAGCTAGGGTAATGAGAGTGGTGACTCAACTGCTGGGCCCAAGACCTCGCAATATGATTGACACTAGCCTCTGAAGACCTAAGGCTTTGTCTATCTCTTACTAGGTGTCGTCCTGATCTAAGGTTCATATGCCTAACTGATTAACCCAATTTGTCCCAGGTACAACCACGTTTCTGAGTCCTTTGTATCAATTACTTAATTCCCTTTTTATGTTGATTATCGTGTTTATACTCTTGTCTGATATCACGTCGTTAGGAATACTTAAGTTTAATTCCGCACTTTAGTTTGGTCGTTTCACGTTAGGTTCTTTTCCTTTAAGGTTGTCGTTCACACACACAGGTTATCTCTTGACTTGAACTTGATTTCTTAGATAGTCTTTGATTTATCTCGTGCCTATCGTTGCCTGGAATTACTTCTAACACTACCCGCACTTAGCCTAAACTAAGAATTGATAGAGGGTGTTGTGGGTTTTCCAACCTTGAGTTCCTTTCCTTGTGTTGTTGCCCTGGTGTGCCCAGGACGCGTCTTCCCAAGCCTGCACTTACTCTTGCTTTGCGTACCCTTCGCTGCTCTCAAAGGACCTGTAAAAGGCCCACCGTTAGCTCAAGACTTAAATTCAAAAGACAGAACCAGGCACTTTCATTCATGTAACACTTCACCAATTTGCACTATGACTTTTTGGACACAACTCTAGAGATCCTTGAATTTTGTTCCCCCCGGGTATGGTCAACTTCAAAATACCCTATCTAATATTCCTGATCTTAATTTAACCGTAACCAGTCGATGTTTTTGTTGTACTCCCTGCGAGCTTTCCAACAAAACAAGAATCACAGCAATCGGATTTCGTATGATGAAGTTATGTCAGTTCAGGCTTCAGGGATTAAAACAGGGTTCAAAACAGTTTAATCAAGCAGGCAAAAAATTCTTGAATTACTTGGGTTGCAGCCTCAACATGCAATGCTAACCCCGAGTGTTTGTCCCACACTTGGCCAAAATTTAGACCAATATTTTTGCCTTAAAAATTTGACCTAATTTGCCCTTCTAACCTATTCGCAAAGTCTGTCGGTCGCGATGGACAGGTCAGTCGCGATCGACGTGTCGATCGCGATTGATAGGTCCGTTGTGGCTGTCAGTCGCGATTGACGTGTCGATCGCGATTGACAGGTGACTCGAAAAGTCAATCAGTCGTGGTCAAAGGGTCGTTGACTCTGTCAGTCGCGATTGATGGATCGATCGCGATTGACAGGTCGATCGTGAGGGTCTGTCCGTCGTGGTCAAACAATCGTTGACTGTGTCGGTCGCAATGGACAGATCAGTCGCGATCGACGTGTCGATCGCGATTGACAGGTCCGTCGTGGCTGTCAGTCGCGATTGACGTGTCGATCGCGATTGACAGGTGACTCGAAAAGTCAATCAGTCGTGGTCAAAGGGTCGTTGACTCTGTCAGTCGCGATTGATGGGTCGATCGCGATTGATAGGTCGGTCGCGAGGGTCTGTCCGTCGTGGTCAAACAATCGTTGACTGTGTCAGTCGCGATTGACAGAGCCGTCGCGGGCTGTCAGTCGCGATTGATGGGTCGATCGCGATTGATGACTCAATCGCGATTGACACGTGTCACGCGTATGGTCCGTCGATCGTGGTCAATCGGTCGTTGACTCTGTCGGTCGCGATTGACAGAGCCGTCGTGGGCTGTCGATCGCGATTGACTAGTCGATCGCGATTGACAAGTCTGTCCGTCGTGGTTTGTCGATCAGGATTGACAGAAATCTGATGAATTTCAAAATTCTAAGCACATTTTTGAGAAGCTCTAGGCCTGTAGATCATGGTTTTGCACTTTGTTTGGCAATTTGAGCATTTTTTCTGTCGGTCGCGATTGACAGAGGTCGGCGACACACAGACAGTTATTGCGAATTCCGTACCTGCGCAGAGTGCTGGGGATGATGATGCGGCTTGTACTTGCAAGACAGCTCAAGAAACATGCAAAAACAGCGCACACAATTTCGCTCTCTCTCACATGTGAAATGAGGGAAATGAGGTGGAGAAGGTGATATGATAAAAAAACAGAAATTTTCGCGATGATGGAAATGGAGATGGAAAATGATGATGATGATGATGGTGATGATGGTGGTAAGGTAAGAAAGAGAAAAATAGGAAAAGTAACGAAATTACCTACAACGCCAACGTCTCCAATCTACGTCTTACCATCACACGCTCGTCCTCAAGGCTCGATCCCCGGCAATGCGCCAAAATTTGGTGTAGCTCAGTGATGAGTAGCACCTCCTTTAATGTCAATCCGGGAAGACGTGAGGATGGTATGAAGACCTCGAGCAAGTGGAGGCACAAGTGCGTGAGTGAGAAGCACACAAGCATGCACACACATACACGCACAAGCGCACACACGGCAAGACAAAGAGTGAGAAGCAAAGGAGTCTTTAGATTACTTTCAAAAAAGCTCTTACAAGTTCATTTCAATTACAATCCAACCTCAAAAATGAGCTCTCTAGCTCCTTTTATAGTTTTTGACTAGCTTTGGCCCTGTTCAGACCTAGTGTCCGGCCTAGTTAAAAATTAGGTTCCAGGACTTATTAGAGGGCTCAAACGAGATCTAAAAAATATGAAAATTGGCAGGTAGATACTTCTAAAGCTCCTCAAGCTCAAGGACTCCTTGGCTTGCACAAAATGGAGCTACAAAAATACGAAATGATATTTACAATGGTTTTTAGTGATGAACATCACTATTTGTGTAGGGATTTTCTCTGTTGATTTGTCATACACCTCTTTGAGCTCCCTACTTGCTCTTTCTTCTTGTGTGCTCAACTCCTTGATGTCTGAAAAATTAGATGGCCTACTTGCCAGATCTTCTTTGACTGCCATGTCTACTTGTGCTGTCCCTTCGCTCTGACTCTCTTCGTCTTGTGGCTCCTTCGGTTCCCTGACTGCTGTCAACAACAAGACATGGAAAAAGAACCTTCTAAATAGGAAAAATGTGCCTCAATGGTCCTAAGTGTGTTCACATGCATCAATACTGAAATATATCAACAAATCCCCCCTGGAAGTGATGAAGTGAACAAGGAGCTAGCACTCATGTATAAGGAACTATGAAGCTCTGTGGAAAGAGATCAATCCATAAAAGGAAGTAAGCCCAAACCTTTGCAGAAAGCTTCAAACTTCTCTTGAGGTAGAGCCTTTGTGAAACAATGTACAATGTTATCCTGTGTGGGCACATATGCCAAATTGATCACTTCAACAAAGAACCTCTTCTTCACATAATGATAATGCACCTCAATGTGCTTTGTGTAAGCATGAAACACAGGGTTCCTTGCAACTGCCAATGCGTTCCGATTATCAATGAAGATGGTGGTGGTAGAAGATTTATCCACACCCAAATCAACCAAAAGGCATCTAAGCCACACACACTCAATAGTCATTATGAAAGGTGCCCTATACTCAGCCTCACAATTGGTATTTGCCACAATAGGTTGCTTTGTGGTCAACCAAGATATGCATGACCTACCAAGCATAAATCAAAAACCAATAGTGGACACATGAGTGTCATAGCAACTAGCCTAGTTAGATTAAAAAAAGTCATGTAAATCTGGTGGTAATGATCCTGCCTTGGGATAAAACAATCCAAATAGTTAGGTACCACTCAAGTAGAAAAAGATGCACTTAATGACCTGCCAATGCTTGACACCTCAACAATGCATAAACCTACTCAGTAGATTTGTTCTCAAAACCATGTGCAATCAAGTAGGCATGTATCTTTTCATACCAAGCACGTGGTGCACAATATAATGTCTTTTTGAGGAGTGATTTTTGGCATATTATTGGGGTTGTTAGGACAATCTCGCAAGAGATGCTCTTTCCCACAATCTGGGCAAAAACCGTGAATTTTCAGAGATTGGGGTTGTGCCAGTGCAGGCATAGGACAATCACGAATGAGGTGATCTCCCTAACATCGGTAGCATGGACCTCTGGAAAATGGAGGCCTTACCTGCCTAGGGTGAGGTTTAGGGTTGGGATTTTCGTACATGACATTCATATACTCTGGCTCCCAACTAGCTTCACTCGGTTCTTCACAATAGTAGGACTCATTATGCTTAGGTAACTGCATGTAGTAAGCCTGGGGACTATCAATATACGTAGAGTCAAAAATATGATCATTGGGGTCACCTTCTAAAAGTAATGGAGTTACTGGCATTATAGCTCTATTGAGATTTCTTCTGTAGTTGCATACTTCAGTGGAATCACATTAGCTGGAGTGGGGGGTTGCCGTGATAGAACTAGTTGAGGTCTCTGCTGCCCTTGATGGGGTGGTTGATAGGGTTGCTGGGGCCTACCATATTGTTGTGGTGGGTGCTGGTTCTAGTATGTGCCCTGTTGTGGATATGGCTGAGGGTAATTTTGTCTAACAGTTTGTTTGTTATAAGGGCAGTCTTGTGTGGTGTGGTTGGTGTACCTTCGCTCTATGGTGCAGTAGTGGCTACTAGGATTCACTTGGGTTTGAGCCATGATGGGAAATACACTCGCCATATGGTCACCTCCACATGTATAGCACTGCCTCACTGGTGTAAATCGAGGTATTTGTTTGCTTGAGACACCTAATTTCTGAGCTACCTTCTCTGCAAGTTCCTCAATAGACGTGGATTGTTTGGAAGAGAGGCTCGTGGAGCTATCAAAATCCTTGTAGACTTTTGAAAGCTCTAGATCCTCTCCTAGATTAACCTCTATGTCTATGCACATGTGCATGCATTCTTCTATGGTTCTGGGGTCCTTCAGATACACATATGATCTTAGCTTGGTACTCAGCAATCCATGTAAGAACAAGGCCACTTGTTTGGCTGGTGTGGGTAACTCAAGGACATGACATCTCTCCAGGTATTGCCTAAACCATCTTCTTGCCAGTCTAACTGTCTCTTGAGGTGTCTGCTTGAAGCTATGAATCAGTGAGGAAGTATTATGTCGTATACCACTCTTAGAGAATCTGGTAATGAAAGACTCTAGAAGTTGGTCTATGTTCTTGAATTGCCGCTCATGTAGTGGTTGAAACCATGTAAGGGTTGTGATCCTAAGGGCTAGACCAAAAGCATTGTATTGCGTGAATAGGTCCTCAACTTGTTCAGCTCTCAAGACTTGCCTAAACTTGACCACATGATTGTATGGGTCTCCAGTGCCATCGAAGTAATTCTTCATGGACTTAACTAGATGGGTTGGCCTCAAGGTCCTAGTGTGTTCTCTAGGCCTTGGCAAGGGAAAATCATCCACATTCCTTGGGTTTCTTGGGTCTTTAGGTCTCTCAGTTTCCACTCTATCCGTCTCCATACTCATCCTTTATCTTCCCAAGAGGTTGGCAAAACTTACACTTCTGTCCCTATGAGCTCCAGGAGCTTGGGAGGTCCAAACTCCTTGGTGACTGTAGGAGACATTAGATCTTGGTTGGGGAAAAATAAATTCACCCTTCCAAGTGTAGGCATGTCTACCATGATCTGTGACCATGAAGATCCTCTTTGAAGTATTGTCTAGGTAGGTCACTTTGCCTGGGTTATCTGGATCTTTAAACTCATAGATTGTAAGCATTCCTACTTCATTAGGCTGATCATGCTTATACCTCTAGAAGGCTTTGTCAGTCTCTCGGTTTAAGAGTAGATCTATGCTCTTATTGTCCTAGGGAACCCATTCTGGAGTGATGACTGTGGTCATGAGTGATTTGCCTCGGGGAGTTCTCGGCTCTCCTCCTAAGTTCCCTTGCTCTATGTCACCCATGTCAGCCTCTACGATCACATTGCCGAACTCATCTGTTCTATCTGGGTGTGTGGTGACCATATACATCATTCCTTCTTTATCTAGGTAAGATCCATTTTTGAACTTGACTACTGGATGTTCTAGTCTAAGGGGTTGATCTGGGTTTTTAATCTAGACCACAGATCTTCTCAGGTCATCTCCGTAGATGTGAGCATCTAGACGATTGGTCCTGATATATTCCAATTGAGTCTTGTAAGGTCCATCTGGCTTTTCCAGGTATGCCCCTCTTGAGCTACCTATTGGTCTCTCCATGTTATAGGACATCTCAAAATCGCTTGTTTCTGAACTTAGAGCGTATGGATAATCACTCAACTGCTTGGCCCAAGACCTAGCAATATGATTGACACTAGCTTCAGAAGATCTGAGGCTTTGTCTATCTCAACCTAAGTGTCTTCCTGACCTTAGCTTCATATGCTTGGGTTCTCTACCCCCTGGTCCCAAGTGCAATCTCGTTGCAGGTTAGTTTCTATCAATCAATTTGTTCTTTTTAATTGATTATTGTGTTAAGCCCTTGTTTGAAATCACGTCCTCAGGAATACTTAAGTGAATTTCACACTTGATAATTGATCGATTCAAGTTTACTTTTGTCCCTTAGAGTTTTTGCACTTCAGACCCACTTAATGCTTGTATTTAGTTGATTAGTTCTCTTATACTTGATTCCTACCTAAAGTCACCCTAATTAATCACCACACCTAAGTCGTACTTAGCCTAAGCTAGAAATTGACAAAGGAGGGTTGAGAGAACTTCCAACCTCAAATCACTTGTTGTTCAGACCACTACACAAGCCCAGGAAGCCTTCTCCCAAGCTTGGTATTCACCCTTGCTAGCTTGCTTTGAATGCCTTGATTGCTCACAATGTTCCTGCAAGGGTTCACAAGTTAATATTGCCCTTTATCACAATGAATTGATAGACACACATTAAGAAGTATAGCCCCCTTTTGGAATAGCTCACTATACCCCCAAAATCCTATGACCACCTAATGGCCAACTTAAAAATACATGTTCTAAGACTCCACATATGATTCTTACAAAAAGCAATGGAGCTCCACGTAGAATTCTCAAAGAGCTTTCCAACGAGACCAAAATCTCATCAATCGGAGTTCGTATGGTGAAGTTATCACCATTCAAGCACTTGGGGTTCAAAATAGGTTCTCAGGGTTTCAAGAATTTATCTAAGGTTGTCTAGGTGTTTGCCCACTTATAAGACTCTAGGGTAGCCCCAATTTGTCAAAAATCATGCCCAAAATTACCAAATTAAACACCCAAAAATATGCAAAAAATTGGTTTATCACGATAGATGGCAGTCTGTCGTGATAGATGGTGGTGTGTCGTGGATAGTGGTCTATCGCGATACATGGGTGTCTATCGCAAAAGTGGTCTATTGCGGAATTCTGACTATCACGATAGATGGCAGTGTGTCGCGATAGGTCGGGTTGGTCTATCATGCAGGGCCAGTCTACTGTGATAGCTCGTGTCTATCGTCTATCGTGGATTGGTCTATCACGATAGGTTAGGTCGGTCTATCGTGCAGTTTGGTCTATCACGATAGATGGGTATGTGTCATGATGGTTTGGTCTGTCACGATAGCTCATGTCTATCATGATAGATGACATGTGTCATCTGTTGCTGATTTGGTCCGTCGCAATAGCTCAAAATATGATGAATTCTTGTGATCAAGCTAGTGATCATGGAAGCTCTCAACATTGTTGTGTCGTAGTGCACTCATAATCGTGATAGGGACAACTTTTCAGTCTATCATGACAGGTCAAGGTCGACGTCTCGGGGCTTGAACAGACAGAATCCATACCTACAGAGCTTGCTAGAGATGGTGATGATGCTGAAACCTGCAAGAACATGCAAGAAAAGCACACAAAAACAGTAAAGCACTCTTGCTCTCTCTCAAACTCTCACTATGCAAATGAGGTGAATGAAATGGGAGTGGGAAATGGAGAGGGAGATGAAGAAAATAGTGAAAAAAATAAAGAAATTACCTACTACTTACCTTTGCAATGCGTCCTCTCTATGTCTTACCATCACACGCTCATCCTCAAAGCTTGATCCTCGAAAACAGCGCCAAAATTTGGTGTAGTTAGTGATGCGTAGTACCTCCTTTAATGTCAATCCGGGAAGACATGAGGATGGTATGAAGACCTCGAACAAGTGATGGCACAAGTGTGTGAGTGAGAAGCACACAAACATGCACACACATACACACACATGCGCACACATGGCAAGAACAAAGAGAGAAACAAAGGAGTCACTTCTATTGCAAAAGAGTTCTTATACAATTTCAAATCTACAACAAGCTAACCCCCAAAAATGAGCTCTCTAGCTCTTTTTATAGTTTTTAACTAGTTTTGGCCCCGTCCAGACCTAGTGTCCGACCTAGTTAAAAATTAGGTTCTAGGGCCTATTTGAGGGCTCAAATGGAGTCAAAAAAATATGAAAATTGATACGTAGGTACTTCTAATGCTCCTCAAGCTCAAGGACTCCTTGGCTTGCACAAAATGGAGCTACAAAAATAGGAAATGGTATTTACAATGGTTTCTAGTGATGAGAATCACTTTTAAACTAATTTGGGGATTGCAAAAATTTTGATTAGTTGCCTTAGTGCTAGATCTGTGTGTATGCTTGTACTTGCTTCTTCCAAGATGCCAACAACTACACACATATATTCTCTACAGATAGAGATTTACATGTGAACTCATGCTTGTTGATATTCATTGTATTAACCTTGGATAAATGTAAAAGATAAAGTGAGATGAACGAAATATTGTGATATAAGAAATTCCATTCCATGAACCTAGTAGTTGGATTGTAATTCAAATCATTCCCCAAATGTAGGATCACTTTTAGGTGAGCTATGTACCAAATTCAAATTCAAATATGAGGATAAATACTCATATCTCTTAGTCACGAATAGATCAGTAGATCTGAGTGAAACTAAGCTACAAATCCAAGTATGATCTCACATCCTCTAAGTGTAGCCCTCTACACTCCCTCTATATCTATGTGCAATAGCATTCATAAATGAATACATTTCATTAAGTAAATTCTTCTCTACATGCTACTTTAGTACTTTCATGTACACATTAAACTTGTTCAATTGATTTCTCTAAATGTAAGCATCCATTTGCTATAATTTAACTTGGGATATTTAGAGTGAAGTGTCTTGTATCTATTATCTAATTTCATCAACTTTGGTATAGTAAATTGCAATATATGAATCTCAGAAGTTGACCACGTCTCCAGATCTTCTAGATCCTAGAAAATTGGGGCGACCCCCCAGACTTGCTAGATTTATTTCGCCTTGTATGGTGCAGATAAAATCATCAAATAAATTGATTCAGTTAGATACATAATTCAATTAGATGTGTGCAAAAACACTCTAATAATTCATACCAGGTTGTGAGCTCTATGCATAAAATTTTTGGGAATGATGGATGGACACTCCATGAGAATGAGTAGGTACTACCAAATCTTGCTTTGTACTAGCCCTTTGATGTTTCATAGTTGATAAGTGGACCTTCTTAGCTTTCCAATGACACCATAAAATGGCCTATGTACTTTGGAAATGATGTATGCAAAGACTGAATCAAAACAGATAACTTTGAACTTCAAGCTTTCAAGAAAACCTTCTATTTTTGACTTGACACCTGTTGTATGTTTTGCTCAGTATGACCAACACAGTAGGAATTGGAAAAATTCCTTTTAGGGGTATCTACGTAGCTTAGCAAGCTAATTATTCCAAGTGATATCACTTAAAAAGAGTAACTATGCTAAGAGAAATCAATTTAGCAAGTAAACCTTTACCCCCGATATTTTAGGACTGTTGCAGACTTTGACCAGTGATCACCTCGACGACCTTTTCTCTGAAATGGATGAATTTAAATCCTTCAAATTTGGATAGGATGTAGCTGACGTTGAGCAGGTTCCAAGAAGCTATAGATCTTTGAATTTGGTGGAGAAATGAGTGAGATATGATCTCCACAAGTTGACAGACTTTCAGATACTATGACAGAGAACTCAGAAATGAACAATGTAGATATATGTATTAATGAACACTTGTATACAATGCCATAGGCATGAAGATCATTGCCTAATGGTGTAGATAGGTGTGGGCTAGAGTGTAGGTCTCACACACACTAAGAAATGATAATGATGAGCTCGGGATTGATGAGTCTTACCCGTGACATTTTGATGATCACTTTTTATTGTAGTTGAGTTCAAAGTTCGAATTTGAATTCAAACTTTTGGCTCTCTATAATCATGCTCCTACATCCTAGGAGATATTCCATCTATCAAAGCTGCATGTTGGTTGATACATATGTTAATTGAATGTCCTTGCTTAATAGCTTCTCTCTCACATAATGTTAATGGATCTCTATATACTTGGTCCTAGCATGATAAATAGGATTAGCTGCAAGGTGAAGTGAGCTTGTATTATCTTCAAATAGCAATGGTGAGCTAGTATACAAACCCGATTCTGTATACAATAACTTGAGCCATATGGATTCTTGGGTGGCATTTGCCAATCCTCTATACTCTGCCTCTGTAGAAGATAAAGCAACAGTAGGTTGCTTCTTTGAAGACCATGATATTGGTTTATCACCTACAAATGAAATGTATCCTGAAGTGGTCCTCCTATCATCCTTGCATTGTGCCCAATCTACATTTGAATAAATCTTGATATCCAAGTCTGAAGTGTAAGGGAAATACAAACCATGATGTTGAGTACCCTTGAGATACTTTAGAATTCTTTTGGCAGCTTCTAGGCGAGGTACCCTTGGCTTGTGCATAAATTGACTTAGCACACTAACTCCATATGCAATATCTATCCTTGTTAAGGTAGCATAATTCAAGCTACCTACTATACTTTGGTAACCTGTAATATCATCAATTTCATCACCTTCATGAGCACTTAGTTTTAGGTTTACCTCCATTGGAGTACTTGCAACTTTGGCATCCTGCAATTGAAACTTCTTCAACATATCCTGTATGTATTTTTTCTGAGTAATGTAGATTCCAGAGTTAGTATAAACTAACTCAAGTCCAAGAAAATACTTTAATAGACCAAGATCACTGAACTTGAACTCCTTCATCATCTGGTTTTTGATTTGTCTGATTCCATTGACATCATTACCTATAAGTATGATATCATCAACATATACACATAGGTATATTACCTCTGAATTACTTCTCTTGATGAATAGGGAAGTGTCTACCTTGCTCATGACAAAACCTTGGTCTTGAAGGTATGTGGTCAACCTATGATTCCATGCCCTAGGTGCCTGCTTGAATCCATAAAGAGCTTTATTCAATTTGCATACATATGTTACCTTGTTTGGATCCTCATATCCAGGAGGTTGTGACATATATACCTCCTCTGAAATCCATCCATTCAAAAAGGCATTTTTTACATCTAGCTGATACATGTTCCAACTTTTAGAAGCAGCCACACTCACCAACACCCTGATGATTGGCATCTTGGCCACAAGTGAGAATGTTTCTTCATAGTCAATGCCTTGGGTTTGTGCAAAACCCTTGGCCACCAATCTAGGTTTGTACTTGTTTATTGACCCATCAGAATTTCTTTTGAGTTTATAGATCCATCTGGATCCAATTACCTTCATGGACTCTTTCTTTGGTACTAGTTCCCATGTGTCACTTTCTTTGAGGGCTTCTTCTTATGATCCTGGTTCTTCAATTGACAAGTCTTTGGCAAGATAAATAGAATGTTTAGTAACAAGAGAGGTATCATACCCATATCTGATAGGTTTTTTGCTCTCCCTTTGTGATCTTCTGATTGATTGATTTGAAGATTCAGGTATGTCTTCAAGTTTCTTCATCTTGAGTTTGCCTTTGGACTTCCATGCCTTGAATTCTTTAAGATTGATAATTTCTTCATCATCTGAAGTGGTGTCTTCACTCTGAGTAGGTTCCTCATTAGCAAGACTTGAAAACTCCTCCTCCAAGTCATAGCGTAGTTTAAACTTCCTGCATTCATTCTCATACCAAGAATCATTTTCATCAAAGACAACATCTCTACTAACCATGAATCCCTTATTGGAAGGGTTGTAGAACATGTACTCTTTCTGATTCTCAGCCTTAGGGCCTAGCTTACCTCTTATCTGAGAAGGAATGTGTACATATGCTACACATTCAAACATCCTACAATGATCAAGTGAGGGTCTCTTCCCATGCCATGCTTCATAAGGAGTCATCCCATCAAGGAACTTAGATGGTAACTTGTTTATGAGATAAGTGGCAGTAGAAACACTCTCTGCCCATAGGTAGTTAGGTAATTTCTTTTCATTTAACATTGACCTAGCTGTTTCAACAATCAACCTATTTCTTCTCTCAGCTACCCCATTCTATTCAAGAGTATACCTTTTGGTGATTTCTCTCTTGATTCCTCTGTCTTGCAAGAAAGCTTCAAACTCATTGGAGAAGTACTCACCTCCTCCATCTCATCTTAGCCTCTTTAGATTCTTCCCTGTCTGATTCTCAACAAGTGCAAGATACTTTTTAAAACAGTTGAACACTTCATCTTTGTGCTTCATAAAGTACAATAGAGTCCATATGCTATAATCATCAATAAAAGATACATAGTACCTTGATCCTGAGATTGAGGGGTCTTTGCTTGGTCCCCATACATCTGTATGGAAAAGTTCTAGGTAGTCCTCATGCATGTAGCCTTTCCTTGAGAAGGGTAACCTGTGAGACTTCCCAAACTGACAAGCACCACATTTATATATCATGTGTTATTTGGAAACATTGGGTATTCCAGTTACACATTGATCCCTGCATATCTATTTCAAGGTTCTTTCTCCTACATGCCCTAATCTCTGATGCCAAATCTCGAGCTCTGAAAGTGTTTGATCTTTATAATTGTAGAGTGTAATATTCTTTGTGTATTCTAGCTCAAAAGTAAAAAGTCTACCTGATTTTTCTCCTTTTGCTATTCTCTTGAACCCCTGCTTGGGATCCTCCACAAATGCTCCATATTGGTTGAATCTGACCTGCAAACCTTTTTCCACAATCTGTCCAACACTCATCAAGTTTTTTGTAATGGTTGGTACATATAGTACCCTACTCAACAAGTTTTGATTTCCGTCACAAGTCTTAACATTTCCATTTTTAACTACTGAGTGCTTGGTGTCATCACCTGCTACTTGATGCTTACCTTTTGGTTCCTCAAGGTCAGAGAGTAGAGCTACATTGCCAGCTACATGATTTGAGCATCCTGAGTCAATATAGTAGAGATGGTCATCATTTGTACCTGGTTTAGAAGTCATGTTCATAATCAGAAGAGAATCATCTTGCTCTTCTGTATAGTTGTTGTAATCCTTTCTGGATTTGAATCCTCCTTGGTAGTTGTCATTGTAGTTGTTGTTGTACTTATTGTAATAGTTGTTGTTGTATCCTTGATGACGGTTGAATCTGCCTCTTGATTGTGAGTATCCACCTCTTTGATATCCTCTTCCTCTCTGATTCTTGTAGTTCCTGAAACACTCATCTGTAGTATGATTTGATAAACCACAAATGTTGCATGGTGAGGAGTTATAGGATCTCCCCCTACCTTTCTTACCTCCTCTGCCCCTTCCTCTTGATGATCTACCTCTCCCTGGATAGTTGGCTTGAGAGGTAGTGCCTTCATCCTCTATCTTCTTGTTCTTGCCTTTATCTTTAGACTACTCTTATCAGTGTATAGGGCAGAAGAGCTATTACCTTCGGATGTGTCTCCATTCTTGTTGAGCTTGGCTTCATGAGTGAACAATTGCCCCATGAGAGTGTTAAGATCTAGAATTTGCATGTCCATGTATATATCCATGGCAGTGGTGAAGCTTTCCCACTTGTCATCAGCTTTAATCCCATTGGTCACTTGCCTTACTATTTGCTCTTCTCCAATCTCTTCACCTATGCTTGCTAACTGATCTGCTACATCTTTAATCTTAGTCACAAACTCTGAAATAGCCTGCTTAGGTTACTTCCTTAGTTTGGTGAATTCAATCCACAATTGGTTTTTTCTGGTCCTTGTGTGGGAAGAAAAATAGGATGACAAGGTTTCCCAAGTCTCTTGGGATGTCTTACAGTTTCTAATATGTGGCAAAAGAAAATTAGAGATGGAGTTGAGTAAGTAAGACCTTGCTAATGCATCCTTGGCACACCATGTGTTGAGCTTTTCATGTTCTTCCTTTGTTGGTAGTCCTCTAGTTTTGAATGAGGGCAATTACTCATCTCGTGAGATGCATCCATAAAGAATCCTTCCTTGTAGGTATGTCTTCATCCTTAGAGACCATGCCTGATAGTTGTTCCTGTTCAATTTATCAATAAATGAAGGAAAACCATCTCCCATTTTACCTTAACTTGCTCTGATACCACTGTTGGGCACTCCAAGAGAATGAGTAGGTATTGCCAAATCCTGCTTTGTACCAGCCCTTTGATGTTTCAAAGTTGATAAGTGGACCTTCTTAACTTTCCAATGACACCATAAAATGGCCTATGTACTTTGGAAATGATGTATGCAAAGATTGAATCAAAACAGATAACTTTGAACTTCAAGCTTTCAAGAAAACCTTCTATTTTTTACTTGACACCTGTTGTATCTTTTGCTCAATATGACCAACATAGTAGGAATTGGAAAAATTCCTTTTAGGGGTATCTAATTAGCTTAGCAAGCTAACTATTCCAACTTATATCACTTAAAAAGATTAACTATGCTCATAGAAATCAATTTAGCAAGTAAACCTTTACCCCCAATATTTTAGGACTGTTGTAGACTTTGACGAATGATCACCTCGACGATCTTTTCTTTGAAATGACTGAATAGAAATCCTTCAAATTTGGAAAGCATGTAGATGACTTTAAGCTGGTTCCAAGAAGCTATAGATCTTTGAATTTGGTGGAGAAATGATTGAGATATGATCTCCACAAGTTGACAAACTTTCAGATACTATGACAGAGAACTCAGAAATAAACAATGTAGATATATGTATTAATAAACACTTGTATACAATGCCATAGGCATGAGGATCCTTGCCTAATGGTTTAGATAGGTGTGGGCTAGACTGTAGGCCTCACACACACTCAGAAATGATAATGATGATCTCGGGATTGATGAGTCTTACGCGTGACTTTTTGATGATCACTTTTTATCGTAGTTGAGTTCAAAGTTTGAATTTGAATTCAAACTTTTGGCTCTCTATAATCATGCTCCTACATCCTAGGAGATATTCCATCAATCAAAGCTAACTTTTCTACGAGTTCTTTTTGGTAGGTGTTTACAAAGATTCCAAGTCAAATATGACTTTACAAACAAATAAAATGGTAATTAACCATTAGCATTGATTCCTATGCATCTTCATATGTATATGGACTTCAAGCCCAAATATGTAGGCTTGTGAATTGCACCAACAAAAATGAGACCTTCTCATCCCAAAATACAAGGTTCTTCCATAGACAAATCGGATCGAGGTAATTACTTAGCTTGGTCACTCAAAATGGAAGCTTATCTTCAAGGGAGGAACCTCTATGGTTACATATATGGAGATGAGATGATAGCAATCCTTAGAAGCAAGGGCCAACCAACACAAGAAGAATAAGAGAGATTGAATACATGGTGTGTTGAAGAGTAAAGAAGCACAAAAGAGGAGCCCCAAAAAATTTTCAAATTATGGGCATAATTTTCTTCTTCAAAATCCTATGAAAATCCCTTGAAGCCATGTAAATGCACTAGAGGAGTCCTCTAGATGCATAAACCTCAATCATTGTATCATAATCCTTGTAAAATATTAAGAAATTAGAGTAAGGCAATAAAAGTGCCGGTCTCTTGTGTGAAAGGACCATTTTTAGGGCACATGTATATAATTCACTTTGTGACTCTCGTAGAGAACTTTTTGCCATTGTGGGAATTGAAGAAGATTTTCGAATTTGCCTCTTTGCTTCTGATTTCCTTCTTCTCCAAGAGCTTTTAGGTGTGTGTAAAGCTTGAAATGTGTGCAAAGGACTATTGTCTACCCATTCCCATCGTTTTTGAGCTGTTGTAGTGAGTGTATGTGAGCCATAACAAGTTGTGGAGTGAGTGTTGGTGTTTCTCATCATTCACTATTTTGCTCATAACTTGAAGCATGTTTGTTAAGTTTGATTGAACCCATGAATAGATGTGTCTCATTGAGAGCTTTGAGTATCGTATCATGAGGATTGGTATCATATCGGCCCTAGAACTCCCTGGTATCCTATCATCCCTACTACCGATATCGAATCGTGCACCGATCAAGTATCCTATCGTTAGCCATCCTTGTATTGTATCGTGAGGTTGGTATCATATCATGTTTATTAGAGGTACCGTATCGAGTGCAAACTCAATATCCTATCATGCCACTCAGTGGTATCGTATCGTATTAGGCCCTCGGTATCGTATCATGCCAAGTGTGATATCGTATCGCCAGTGAGGTATCATTAGGATGGTACTGTCTAGAACAACCCAAACAAACTAAAAGTAAAACTTTTAGTGATTACGGACATAGTTAAGGGATAGAGGAGAGAAGATATAGACCTAAAGGGTGAATGAACTTAAGATTAGGAAGGGTGCTAAGTAGCTAAAGAAGCATCATCTCATGGGTAGGAAGTGCATCCCAAGCGATCCATCACTCAATCTACTCGGACACATCTAGTGACTCAGAGGAGGAACTACCCATGGCCTCAGAGGACATGCATGGTTCTGTTCCTAGAGAGAATTTTATGTCGGCCATAGAGGGTGAATACCGCATCTCTTTGCACTATGTGTCCACTAATAAATAGGGAATCCCTATTTACCTTGATGGCATAAACAGGTCAGTAGCGAGAATAGTGGTCTACAGATTCAACAATAGTTCCAAGACCTGCAGTCAAGTACGAAGGAGGAGTCTACATGGAAAAGTTAGGCCAAATCTACATAGTGACTAAAAACCTAGATGAGATCAATGAGAGAGGGGAATTAGAAGGACAAGGCACGTTTGGAAGATCTACCCATGAAGACACTATGACTACCCCAAGGGGCAAGTCTATGGTCACTCAAGTCTTGAGACGGGATTTGATACCTCAAGATGATTACCTATTGGACGTATACTTGATCCATGGGTCAGACCTACTTTTCCATACTGATTCACCCACCCGAGGACAAGAAGTAAGCCTAGTGACTATCTATGAGTTGAAGGATCTAGAAGATGAGTCTAGAGTTACATACCTAGACTAGAACCAAAGAAGGTACTGGCTAGTAGATGAAATCGATAGATCTCAATTGAAATACATGGGGTTGCCTGTATTCCCTCCTCGAGAGCAGGCCACTACCTCGCACAATCCTTTTGGAACCCACCAAGGAACAGAGAATACAATGTCAGGACAAACAAGTCAAGGAAGTATCCCCAACTGAACACATGTGCAGTTCACAATGCCAGGAACACATTCACATAACCAAACCAACCCAAGGATAGGTAACATGAATCGACCACTCATTAGACCAAGGCCACAACTAGGTGTGTAACCAAGAATGCATCCAAGTAGACTAGCAATTCCTATAATGCTCCAAACCCTAAAACCAATTAGAAGGTTGAGACAAATTCAAATGGCTAAATGCATGAGAAATCACTACGATGGTATGAGAGAACCTTATGACCATATAGTGGAATTCAAGCAAGTGTTATGAGCATAACAAGTGGATGAATTGTTTGTCCAGTATGAGTTCTTTGGACTAATCCTCATAGGAATAGCTTGACTTGGTTCCAACCATTGGATCCAAATCATTTTGGAAACATAGAACAATTTTTCCAAGAGTTTATTGGAGAATTTACCAAGCGAGGGATTAAACACAACTCGTCATCCTTAATTCATAGTTTCAAACAAAGCCCAAATGAAACCGTAAAAATAGGTGCCTGAAGGTTTAACCAATATGTCGATAGATGCCCAGTAATAGAAAGAACCTCCTAGAAAAAATGATATCGCTATTCTTAGATGGGTTGACTAATGGAATGCTAAGAACCTTAGTTTATGTAAAACGGTTCCACAAATTGAGTGAGTGCGTCCAAGAATGCATTGATCTAGAAGACAAACTAGTTGATGACCTCAAAAGTACACAAAGCACCTCTAAATCATAAGACACTAGGAGTACTGCGACATCTAGTTTTAGTAATGTGGAGGTACTAGGAGAACTAGTAGCTAAGAAGTTAGGAGTTCACAGGTAGAGAAATTACCAAAACCCACCAATGAGAATGCCAATGCTAAGGAGATGCAGCCTGTGTGGTGGTGATCATCCATCTCATATGTGTACAAGAGAAGGTGTAGGCATACAACAACCCTATCCATACAATAGGTAGCCACCCCAAGGAACCAAGCAATATTGTCATATTGAGCAGAAATATGCCAACCATACTACCAAAAATTGTCCATTTAATAGGAAACCAAGGCCAGTGGATCAACCCCAATATAGACCTTACGGATACCCCCCAGAGAGAAAGAAAGAGAGATACCAAGATACAACCCTTATCGAGGTCCACAAGGAGCACCTAGACCTTATGCAAAAGGGGCATATGGAAAACCATAGCTAGTGTTAGGACAACAACCACCCCATCCACAGAATCTAGTGCTCAACTAGAAGAAAACATGGAAAGAGCTTTAGTACCAGCTATGGATGAAGAAGAAAAATAAAGAGGACAAGAAAGATATAAAAGGAAGTAGGAACCCTTGGGAACAAGAAGTGCAACATAACACACCACCTAAGTCCCAAACCTAGAAGCCAGACAAATCAGGATGATTTCTAGCACATCCAGTACTAGAAGACCTGGACATGTGGTTGAAAGCCTACCAATCTAGAATCATGACTGCACCAAATATGGAACAACATGAGAATCTCTACCCACAAAGAGAGCTAGAGAAGGAGAGATTAGCGATATGTAGAAAGCTCATAGAGGTAGCCCAGACCACTTTAGAAAAGCCTATCCCTATCCTTCTGGAGACTAGGATACCTGAGAGCCAATTCAATGAGTATATTAAAATTAAGGATTATGCCTCTAAGACCCATGATTTGTATGAGACCTTCTCAAAATGGGGCATTGGTTTCAGCCCTCCAGCCAAAGGATCACATGCTGAATATATAATAGTGGAAATGGACTATCTAACAAAATGGGTAGAAGCAAAAGCAATAAGAAAGAATGAATCACAAACTATAGGAAATTTTCTCTGTGAGAATGCCTTTACTCGTTTTGGACTACCTATAGAGATAGTAAGCGATAGAGGAACGTACTTCATCAATGAAGTAATAGAATCTTTCATGAAAGAATTCTTAGTAATTCATAAAAAATCATCCCCCTATCATCCCCAAGCTAATGGTCAGGCAGAGAGTCCCAATAAAGTGTTATGTAATGTGTTGACAAAGATAGTCAACAACAGGAGGTGAGATTGGGACAAACAATTGCATCATGCAATTTAGGCCTTTCGAGTGGCTTAAAGGACAACCATTGGAACTACCCCTTTTAACCTAGTTTACGGATAGAATGCGATCTTACCAATCGACTTTTTAGTACCTACTCTACGTGAAGCACAATAGTATGAATGGATAGGCCATGAACTATCCAAGCAATTAGATCAAATTGAAAAATTACACAAAACAAGACTACAAGTAGTTGCGGGAGTTTATGCTGCTAAACGGAGGTAGAAAGCATATTATGATGCACATATCAAAGACAAAGGCTTAAAGGAAGGAGATTTAGTCCTTTTATATACATTGAAGCAACATGCCAAGAAACTACAACAATGTAGATACGGACCACTATTGATTAATCGAATCTCAATAAGCAGAGCAATAAATCTAGCAACATTCGATGGAGATGTATTTCCCAACTACATAAGCAAATGTAGAGTGAAACGATATATGGAGCCATTAATAGATCAAATGTTAGCATGACTCGTATGAGCATCGAATCCAAAGAAGGAAGAAGAGAGGATTAGAGAAGAAGCATGCCACGAAGCCTTAGAGCGTATCAAGAGATGGAAAGAGTGGATACGACAAAGGGATGAATGATATCTATTTGGAGAGGAACCTATACTCATGGCCAACTACCAAGTTAACAACATAAGTAATACAGGCTATAACATCTCCCAACCATACTTAAACCTAGGAATAAAAAACATTGAGTATCAACTAGTGGATGCTCTAATTGACTTAGGAGCCACCTTAAGCTATATAGGAGTGTCGTTAACCACACACCTCCAAACAACCATAAACCCCACTAAAGCATGTGTGATAGGAATTGGAGGTCAAGTTATAGACAGTGTTGGAGAAGCCCTAATATCAATGCACTTAGGAAATTCTAGTATGGAGCAAAAAGTTTTGGTATGCAAAGATGAAGACCTGATCGAAAACCTAATCCTAGGGCAAGACTGGATTATTGAGAATTAAGTGAGTATACATCTTGGACAAAGATACATATCAACTAAAATAGGGCATAAATAGATCTTTAGTTTGTTGGAAGAAAGGCCATCTTAAATCCATAATGTCATCAAACCTAAGGAAGAGAACTTAAAGCAGGAGAAGGAAAATGATTCAATAAAGAGTGTATCCCAAGAATGCCTTAATCTAGAATTGCCTGCAAATAGGAAAGTGATGCATGATGGTGTGACCACCTCACCCATGAGAAATGAGCCTAAGAGAGAGAGTGAGGAAATTACCTCTCAACCTATCTACATTGTGAGAAGAAAACCCACGTGGATGTCTACTGTCCGAACACCACATCCATGCAATACTCGCCTACAATGGGTACAAAAGGATTGAATGACTCAACTAGTCAACTTAACACAGAAGCAAAACTTCCATTCAGTGGACGCACGAAGGGACAACCACCATGCGCAATCCCAATCAGATCCCCAAAGACTTCTTCGTGTATGGATTCCAAAGTCATTAGTAGAAGCCCATAAATCACAACAACAAATATGGATCCCGATGACAGTCTTACAAATTGAAAATCAAGAAATAGGAAAACTCAATGAGATATCATATCTACGGCATGAAGCAAAGAAGCCAATAAAGACTCACCAAGGGTGTGTTAGTCGGCCGTCGGATTGGGATAGATGTAACGGAAATCTTGGCAGGACACGCGCGAAAGGTGGTTACGCACCTATTTGTACTTTCTATATAAAGCAATGAAAAGAAGTGCTCAGAAGAGGGCGATGTGATTTTGGGCCTATTGTCGTGTTATCACGAGACTGTTCGTCTGGTTGTTTGTCTGAGTATTGATGTAGTGTTTGTTTTGCATAACCTCTGTGTTCTACGTTCTTATTCGTATCTGGCTTTGTCTATCGTTCTTGTGTCTACCGATGATCTTGGTACTGTTGATAAACGTCATAACGTTCGGGAGATAACTATACTATTAGTCTGAATGTTACTATGTAACGATTGGAGTACGCAGAGTATCTTGGCGATCTTCTACGTAGACTAATGGTACTGTGTGTATCTGTATTTGTTACCTAGTGAACTCTGTTGAGATTGCGAGTTCCATTACTGTTGTCTGAGTAAGTTGTTTAGGTATCTCTGTTGGATTGTGCTCACGCACTGTGTACGACGACTTCTTGAACATTTTTGGTCAAGAATTGGCGAAATCCGAGCAACTATGTTTGTGTTTTGATATTCGGATTTACATTATGTTGTTGTAAATATTGGAATCTGTCTGCCTGTGGCAAAGTTAAGTACAGTAAGGATCGGCTAAGTTGATTACTGAGTTTCTAGTACTGTGTGTTGAACTCTCAAATTCTTTGCGTTACGGTGTTGTTTGATCGTTGAAACTCGTTCTGTGAAGTTGATCGAATACTCTTGTTTCTGGTGCTTCCAGTAAGTTTATGCGTAGAAGCAATATGGCATCTTAGTGCATTTGGTACGTTTGGTTGAGCTAAGACTGTGATGCTAAATTCTCAGTACGGCAATTCGATAAAGTTCTCAGCATTATTACAGTGCTGAGTGTGAACAGTACCTTTGGGAACTAAGTACAGGGCCTCTGTATAACAGACCCCTACCACTCCCAAGAACCCCCCCCCCCCCAAGAATCGGTTAAATGCCCTTCTGATAGTTAGAACGAAGCGTTTAGTAGTTAACACTTGGCGCCATCTATGGGAAAGTGGCATCAAGATCGTCATTCGTCTGCCAGAATTAGACATCAAGATTACCGTTCGTTTGTCGAAAGTAGCAACAGAACCAGATTGTTGCAAACTTGCTGTGGAAACATGATTATAAAATTTTAATTGGTAGTGATACTACGCGATTAGTGCAAAAGATGATACATGCCGGTTACTCGATCCGGTGAAACGTATCCCAAGAACCGTCAGTCTGGAGTACTTAATTTACTAAAGACAACTCCGGGAGGTAGAAGTACAACTAGGGCTGACCCAGTTGTCAAGAAAGTCAAGAACGTTAGAAGTGATTCCGGTCATATTCCGGTGGAACGTGATACGCCTCTGGTGAATTCCGATACTATTTTGGCACAGTCTACCGAAGATATAGTAACTCCAGAATCTACTAGGACGCAGTCTGAAGTTAGTTTAACAATCTTGCATAAAGATTCAAAGTTGTTTACGACTAGAAACACTTTAGCCAAAGAATTTTGCGAAGGCGAAAAAACACCATATTCTAGCAAAAATTCGGCACATTCCAGTGATATTTCGGTAACAAAATCATAGTTTTTCAGCGATAGTTTACCCTTTTTTGGTGAATCTTCAGCCCAGCCACCGCTTTTTGGAGTAAGTTCCCCTACACTCGACATCAGGAAGCAAGGACATTTGTTCAAAACCGAGATTCGAAGCATACTCAACACGATTATCGAACCGGAAAGTGCACCGTCCAACGATACAGATTCCGATAGTTCAGATATTCAACCCCGAGATACAGAAGTTAGTCGCAATACACTCGCCATGAACGGGCAACAACAACAATAGCAGCAGCAACAACAAGTATGCCCACCAAGGCCACCTCCAACAAGAGTGACGTATACTAAATTTGGTGGATTCCCAGGAGATGACCCGGATGCTCATGTACGCACATTCGAGATAAGCTACGCAGTTCTCAACCATCCATCGGAACCGGCGTATAAGGCTATTGTTTTTCAATCGACATTGGTCAACGAAGCAGCTAGATGGCTTACAAAATATGATATTAATCACTTCGGCACCTATGAAGCAGTACAAGATGCCTTTTTGCAGAGATTCAGGCTAAAGAAGAATCTAGCCGAAATTTTTGACTATCTGCAAAACAACAGACAGAAGATAAATCAAACTGTACAGGAGTATGCTACTTTATTCAGAATGCATCTAAGGCAGTTACCACCAGCACACACCAACCTACCAGACGATGTTATTACTCAGTGGTTTATCAATGGATTGACCCTGCAACTTAAGCAGATTATGATCATACGCTCTGTAGGAGCTATGATGCTAGATGCAGTAATCGCAATGGCTCTACAGCTGGAAAACAAGGTTGGAGGATTTACAGAGGATCTGGAATGGTTAAAAACCAATAGAAATGTCACTGAAGATATGACCAGACAAGTATACTGCATCACATGCAAGAATTCAGGTCATACTAGTGCCACTTGTGCACTTAATCAGTTATTCTGTGCTATCTGCAACACTGCCGGACACACCACCGAAAACTGCGCATACAACGCCAAAGTGAAGGGCACCGCAATTGTCAATGCTATTATACAGGAACCAGGACAACCAGCCAATCACTATGTGCCTCCGCAAATGAGAAACAACCAGCCACAAGGATATCGAAATTACAGAGGATAGAGAAATAACAACTATAATGCAAACCGCTGGCAGACCGGACCACCACCGGAAAATCCCAATCTGCCATCACCGCGCTGTCATTTTTGTGGTGAATTTGGTCACATTAAAAGATTCTGTAAGGATGCAGCTGAATATGATCAAAGGAAGAAGGAACGTCAAAATCCAATGGCTAATATGGTACAAATTACACCAGTGGAAACACAAGCTGCAGTAATTCAGACCCACTCCGGTAAACAATTACAGCCTGCAAAAGAATTATTTGAACCAGGTATACGCGAACAACAAAGGATGTACAACAAGGCTAGTCAATGGACCACCGCAGAACCTCTAGTCTTCCCAGATCCTATTTCAGTAACCCAGACTCCGTTAACCGAAGAAGGAACACAACAACAGGATTCCAATTCAGCAGCAGGTACATCATCAGCAGCAGACACATCTTCTTCAGCAGACGCATCATCTTCAGAATCTGTGGAAACAATCCAATCACAAAGGGCCTGGGAAATTTTATCTAAAGCATCCATCACTCTTCCTTTGGGCCAATTACTTGCACTAGTACCGGGAGTTCGACAGCAATTTCAACAACAGTTCAGTCCTGTGCCTTCCTGCATTCCGGCGACAGCAACAGTGCAATCGGAACCCGATTCTATGGTCGATCATTCAATTCCTTTGATTACGGTATGGTATAAGAATCATAAAATCACACAGGTACTAATTGATGGAGGATCTGGAGTCAACATTGCTACTGCTGCACTATGTAAAAGGTTACCACAACTGAGAGAGAAGGCCTAGGGATGGTGTACGCAGTGAAAAAGTTCAGACATTACCTGTTGGCAAACAAATTCAAATTCTTCATTGATCATCAAGACCTACTGTACTTAGTCAATAAACCTTGCAATACAGGAAGATTAGTACCATGGTTTTTATTGCTAATGGAATTTGATTTTGAGGTAGTAGTCAAGAAAGGAAATACCCACATAAGAGCAGATCACTTATCAAGAATGACCCATGGAGAACCACCCATAGGAGTACTAGTTGATCTGCCAGATACGTACCTATTTAACCTGGAAGTATGTCCCCAATGGGCAAAAAAGTTGATTCCTATACTCACGCATGGACCTAAAGATGGGATCACACCAAATCGAACCCAAGACCTTTGGAAGACTAAAAACCTTCATATCATTGCAGGAAGTTTGTATCACCAATATTCAAGTGGATTGCTAATGAGATGCATTGAAGAGGAGGAACAGGAAATGTGGCTTCAGAAAGCACATGTAAATCAGTGGAAAACTCATTTGAATGCAAAGGGAACATGGCAAACCCTGAGGAGATTAGGCATATATTGGCCAACCATGCAGAGGGATGCACATAACTATGTATCAGCCTGCCAAACCTGTCAAGAACAAAATCCAGAAGAGAACTCCACTCTATGCTACTACACAGTAGCACCAAGATGGAGCATGCCTCTGGTAAAATTCTTAAAAGAATACCAAGAAGGAGCCACTTCAGCGAGGAAATGTGCACTTGTAGAACAAAGCAAGGATGATGCCATTATAGGAAAACAACTTTTCAAGCGAAGGAGAGATAGTCAATTACGTTTGTGCATTCATGAAGATGAATATCTTGTTGTTTTAGAGATGGCACATACAGGAGCTGAAGGAGGGCACTTCTCTGCAGATAAAACAGCAAAAATGATCCTCTTTGCTGGCATGTGGTGGCCAACTCTACATCAAGATGCCGTAACATATGTGCAACGATGTGATACTTGTCAACGAACAAAATATCCAATTAGAAGAGATGAGATGCCACTGAGACCCATGATGAGTGCGAGAGCTTTCACTAAATGGGGAATAGACTTCATAGGACCTATTAGCCCACCAGCGAAAGGATCCCATGCCAAATATATAATTGTAGCCACAGACTATCTGACCAAATGGGTTGAAGCCAAAGCAACCAAGAAAAATGACACAAGAACCACGACCAAGTTCCTCTTTGAGAACGTTTTCACTAGATTTAGACTACCAATAGAAGTTGTGAGTGATAGAGGTACGCACTTTGTGAATGAAGTTATAGAAGCCTTACTGAATGAATTCCTGGTAATTCATAAGAAATCAGCTCCTTATCACCCACAAGCCAATGGACAAGCAGAAAGTTCGAATAAAATCTTGTGCACTGTTCTCACAAAAATTGTTAACAATGGTAGATCTGATTGGGATAAGCAATTACATCATGCTTTATGGGCATTTTGAGTAGCCTACAAAACCACCATAGGCACTACTCCTTTTAACTTAGTGTATGGACAAAATGCTATTTTGCCAATTGATTTCTTAATTCCCACTCTCAGAGTAGCAACCACTTACGAGTGGACGAGACATAAACTATCAGCTCAATTGGATCAAATAGAAAAGCTTCAGGAAACTAGGTAACAAGTAGTAGCAGGCATTTATGCTGCTAAACAGCGACAGAAAGCCTACTTTGATGCTCACATTAAGAACAAAAATTTGAAGGAAGGAGATTTAGTTTTGGTATATACCTTGAAACAACACGCTAAGAAATTGTAGAAGAGAGGATATGGCCCATTAATCATCAATCGTATATCGACCAGTGGAGCCATCAGCTTAGCAACCCTAGATGGGGAAGTATTACCAAACTATATCACTGGTTGTCAAGTGAAAAAATATCTGGAACCGTTGACTGAAGAAACAATGTCTCGATTAGTCAAGGGCAAGAATAGGCGTATTGAGGAAGAAAGGATACGAGAAGAAGCGAGACAGGAAGCACTAGAACGAATTAAGGAACGGAAAGACTGGATGAGAGAGAGAGATGAGAGATATCGACTAGGAGAAGAACTCATCCCAATGGCTAATTTTAGAGCCACTAAAAACCTAGGTCCACAAAGAACACAACCATATTTGAATTTGGGAGCAGGTAAAACGGAGTACCACTTAGTGGATGCTCTCATTGACACAGGAGCCGCCATAAGCTGTATCAAACTTTCTTTAACTCAGAAACTCAAGGAGGAATTACATCCATCGATGGCACAGTTGATAGGAATAGGAGGAACAATTACTCAATGTATAGGTGAAATCACCTTACCTTTGCATCTTGGCAACAACACTATGGAACAGAAGCTATTAGTGTGTCATGATCAAGATTTACTCAAAGATGTAGTGTTAGGTCAAGACTGGATATACGAATATGAGGTGACCATTCAATTGTCTTTAGGATACATCTCAGCCAAGATAGGACATCATGAAGTATTCAGTTTGCTAGACGAACGACCAATCAAAGCCGCAAGCATAGAGCCAAAAATTCACTCTAATGGACACAGTCATGAATGTATGTTCACTAGCACTATAGAAACCCCTTCACTAAGTACTTCATGTGAGGACACACTGAATCTTGCTTGCATACCATCTTCTAATCTAGCAAGTGATGAGTGTCATTCTATCTGAAAACAGCCATAGTGAAGAACCATGCACAAGAGAGACCAGTCCTCTGAGTAATCCAAAGTCTGTACCTATTAGAATATACCCTATTCCGTACACTAAACAAGCTTGGATAAGAAAGGATCAAAGGGATGCATATTTTCAACAACAGAAACATCTTCGACATCAGAGCAACCAATCAAATAAGAAGGCAAATCACTTTGAGCACCAAAGTCAACAACGAAGTGCTAGGATATGGATTCCAAAGAAAGTAGTAGCCGCCCAACCAGATCGAGCAAATATGGATTCCAAAATCATGTGCTCCAAAGACGCTAAACCGAAACGATGAACCACACCATAAGGAGAACCAATATGGTCTACGGGCAAAACAACCAAAGAAGACTAGCTACAGGAAAGAAAAGAAGTCTGCAGTTGCAACAACAGCCAGTCCAAGATTCAAAAAGCAGATGGAGCAGACGTACAACATGAGAAGCACCACATTCATCACGAATGTTCGGGATACAATACGTACCAACGGAATGAAGCAGATTTGGATGCCGAAAGACAAAACAAACTGCATGCATCATCCAACTACTTCAAGTTGCACACATTTGGAGTTATCAGGACCCAAAGTATGCATGATAGGGCCACATTACAAGGCCAAGCATTCGGCACATCTTTTTTCTATTTCAGGATAGTTGAGCATAGTTTCCTCTTGGGAAATAATAGAGCACTTTTACATACATTAAGAAAATCACTCAAAAAAAAAAAAACCGCTTCGGCTATGATCTAACTTTTCTGTTTTTCCTTTCAGATGAAAATATAAAAATATCTAAAATATGGAGAAATCCAGGTATTACCTTTCTCACACCCATGGGGAAAGGGACGACACCATTCACGTGGAGAGTCGCCAATTTAATAAAGGATAACTGATGGATGAATTCTAAATACTATTCAGTGACTAATTACTGCCCTCAATTGAGCTCAGATGGCATCTACCAATTCTGAAGCCACGCAAGAGGAAGATGTGGAATCTATGAATGAGGAGATTGAAGCACTCAAAGATGACACATGGGAACTAGTACCAAAGAAAGAATCCATGAAGGTAATTGGATCCAGATGGATCTATAAACTCAAAAGAAATTCTGATGGGTCAATAAACAGGTACAAAGCCAGATTGGTGGCTAAGGGTTTTGCACAAACCCAAGGCATTGACTATGAAGAAACATTCTCACCTGTGGCCAAGATGCCAACCATCAGGGTATTGGTAAGTGTGGCTGTAGCTAAAAATTGGAACATGTATCAATTAGATGTAAAAAATTCTTTTTTGAATGGATGGATTTCAGAGGAGGTATATATGTCACAACCTCCTTGCTATGAGGATCCTAACAAGGTAACACATGTATGCAAATTAAAAAAGGTTCTTTAAGGATTGATGCAGGCACCTAGGGCATGAAATCACAGGTTGACCACATACCTTCACGACCAAGATTTTATCATGAGCAAGGCAGACACTTCTCTATTCATCAAGAGAAGTAATTCAGAGGTAATATACCTATGTGTATATGTTGATGATATCATAATTACAGGTAATGATGTCAATGGAATCAGACAAATCAAAAACCAGATGATGAAGGAGTTCAAGATCAGTGATCTTGGTTTACTAAAGTATTTTCTTGGACTTGAGTTAGTCTATACTAACTCTGGAATTTATATTACTCAGAAAAAATACATACACGATATGTTGAAGAAGTTGCATTTGCAGGATGCCAAAGTTGCAAGTACTCTAATGGAGGTAAACCTAAAACTAAGTGCCCATGAAGGTGATGAACTTGATGATATTACAGGTTACCAAAGCATAGTGGGAAGCTTGAACTATGCTACCTTGACAAGGATAGATATTGCATATGGAGTTAGTGTGCTAAGTCAGCTCATGCACAAGCCAAGGGTACCTCACTTAGAAGCTGCCAAAAGAATTCTAAAATATCTCAAGGGTACTCAACATCATGGTTTGTATTTCCCTTACACTTCAGACTTGGACATTAAGATCTATTCAGATGCAGATTGGGCAAGATGTAAGGATGATAGGAGGAGCACTTCTGGATACATTTCATTTGCAGGTGATAAACCAATATCATGGTCTTCAAAGAAGCAACCTACTATTGCATTATCCTCTACAGAGGCAGAGTATAGAGGATTGGCCAATGCTACTCAAGAAACCATATGGATCAAGCTATTGTATACAAAATTGGGTTTGTATACTACTTCACCATTGATATTTGGAGATAATACAAGCTCACTGCACCTTGCAGCTAATCCTATTTATCATGCCAGGACCAAGCATATAGATGTCCATTACCATTATGTGAGAGAGAAGCTATTAAGCAAGGACATTCAACTAACATATGTATCAACCAACATGCAATGTGCAGATTTGTGAACTAAAGCATTGGATGGAAGCAAACTTTGATTGGATTGCAGGATATACATGAAGACTAAAGATAAAGACTAAGCCAAAATGTTTGGCTTGAGGGGGAGCTGTTGGTGCAATTCACAAGCCTACACATTTGGCTTGTAGTCCATGATAGAGAGTGTTAATCTCCAAAAGAACAAGTTGACCTTGAATTTAGACCACCTCTATATCAAGAACAACTTCAGACTCCACCAAATTTAGAGAACATTCACCAACTTATCAGAAAATTGATTATTCTGAAAAATTCAACTTCTCAGAAAAGTCTGCTGCAGATTAATCCTTGATTGACTAATCATTTGTGTAACGTTTTTGATAAAACTTTGTAGGTTGCTTCGCCTTAAGTTTGCGCATCTTCTCCAACTTAAATCTCTGCAAATGATTCAGTATACTCTGAGAAATCACACAAACAATTTACCTATGTGTAAATCTCCTTCTCTGCAGTAGTGACTTTGACACCTGCAACTTCTTAGCTATAGTTCTCCCAATGTCGAACCCGTTTGGTCAAATGCTTTTAGATGTAGATAGCTTATCTCTCAACTTAGATTTTGAGCTATCATATGTGTAAAACTTTACACTGTGCACTGAGCACTGTTCATTTCATTGAACTCGAAATTTGCGCCTGTTTCAGGAGACTGTGAACATTCTTTACATATGAATGTTCCTACACACAATTCTCTCAGCTTGATCACAATTAGATTCTCAAACTCTAGCCATAGATTGATTAACTATGGACTTAGATATCTCCAAAAGGAATTCACAAAAGATTTACTACACGAAGAGAAAACACAGAAACATCGGGCGCAATTTTTCTTCTATTTCTCAGAGATTTACAACTGAGTGAGGATAAACAATTCAACTCACTTCTAAGAGACTTAATGACTCTTACAACTCAATACACTATTCTCATGATCTCCTATTGTCTCCTCTTGTCTTTCCTCTCTTGCCCCGTCATTTTTCCAAAATATTTATAGGCAAATATGTACAGACTTATGTCAAAGCATAAGTATAAGTAACCTATGTCTTAACTAATGTACATATGTGTACATGTCTTTAACTTTGTGAATGTATCCATCTTCTATGCTTCAAGAATTGTTCTTATCTCCATTCTTTGTCTTTCAAATCTTCAATTGGTGATTGGTCTGCACCAACAGCTCCCCCTCAATCATCAATTGAGGTTTCTCTTATCTTCTTTATGCCTGCCATGTCTTTAAGCTTCTGTAACTTTGGTCCATCCAAGCTCTTTGTAAGCATATCAGCTATCTGATCTTTTGTTGAAGTATGTATGACTTCAATTTCCTTATCCATCACCTTCTCTCTTAGAAAGTGATACTGTATCTCAATGTGTTTGGTCCTGGCATGAAAAATAGGATTAGCAGCTAGATATAATGAACTCATGTCATCACCATAAATGATAGGTATGCTCTGTATAGTGTCAAAACTCTTCATGAGAGTCTTAAGCCAAATCACTTCTTTTGCAGCTTCAACCATGCCTTTGTACTCTGCTTTTGTAGATGACAAAGCAACTGTATGTTGCTTCTTTGAGCACCAAGAGATTAACTTATCTCCCACATAACACATGTATCCATAGGTTGACCTTCTATCATCAGGATTACCTGCCCAATCTGCATCACTATAGATCTTGATATTTGTATCTGATGTAAAACCATAATACAAACCTTCTTTGAGTGTACCCTTAATGTACCTCAACACTCTTTGTCCTGCAATCCAATGCTCTTTCCTAGGACAATGCATGAATTGAGACAAAACCCCAACTGCATATGATAAATCAGGTCTAGTTAATGTAGCATAGATAAGACTACCAACTAAACTCTGATATTGCTTCATGTCCTTGAACTCTTCACCTCCAAATCTGCTTAATTTGTGATTCACCTCCATTGGAGTAGGTGCTACCTTGCAATCATCCATTTTAAACTTGATTAACAAGTTCCTCAAATACCTTTCTTGAGTCACATACACTCCATGTTGAGTGTATGAAATCTCCATGCACAAGAAGTATGACAAGTCTCCCAAATCACTGATTTTGAACTCTTTCTCCATTTGCTTCTTTAAGCTTTGAATGCCTTTCTCATCTGTACCTGTAAGAATGATATCATCAACATATATGCACATGTAAATAAACCCATCATCACTTGCTTTGACAAGCAAGCTACTATCTGCTTTTGATACTTGAAATCCAAGTTCTTTTAAGAACTTTACAAGTCTATAGTTCCATGCCCTTGGGGCCTGCTTCAAGCCATATAAAGATCTCTTGAGCTTACACACATGATCTGGATATCTTCCATCTCTGAATCCTTGAGGTTGCTCCATGAAAACTTCATCTGAAATGTAACCATTCAAAAAAGCATTCTTCACATCTAATTGACATAATTTCCAACCTTTGCATGCAGCAATTGCTATAAGTGTCCTGATGGTTGTCATCTTTGCCACAAGACTATAAGTCTCATCATAATCAATACCATATGTCTGAGCAAACCCTTTCACAACAAGTCTAGCTTTGTACCTAGACACACTTCCATCTGCAAATCTTTTTGTCTTATAAACCCACTTACATCCAATGATCTTCTGACTATTTGGCTTTGGAACCAAATCCCATGTTTGATTTTCCATCAATGCATCATATTCTTCCTGCATAGCTTTCTCCCAATTTTCTTTACCTTTTGCCTCTTCATATGTAGAAGGGTCTTCATCTGCTTTAATCATGTAAGCATAATCTTTGGTAGCCAAAAATGAAGTATCATAGCTATACCTTGTAGGTTGCCATTTGTTCCTTGTAGACCTCCTAAGTTCTCCACTTCTTGAGGTTTCTGGTTCTTCATATTCAAGATCAAATCTTGGTGTTTCTTCCACTTCAACCTGCACTTCATTATTCTCTTGTTCATCAAATATCTGAACCTTTGATTTACCTTTCCTTTGGCTCACAATTTCTTCATCATCTGTATTAATATTGATAGTACCTGCATACCAAGTACCTTGCTCATCAAATGTAACATCTTTTGATACAAGAAAATGTTTTGTGGATGGATTCCACAACCTGTATCCCATCTGTTTATCATCATAACCAATAAACACATATTTTTCAGCTTTAGGTTCTAATTTGTGCCTTAATTGTGATGGCACATATGCATAGGCCAAACATCCAAATACTTTGCAATGGTCTAGTGTAGGTCTCTTACCCCACCATGCCTCATAAGGTGTCATACCCTGCAAAGCTTTACAAGGTAGCCTATTGATCAAATAAGTAGCTGTGTTTACAGCCTCAGCCCACAAATAATTTGGGCAATTTTTCTCCTTCATCATGGACCTTGCAAATTCAACAAGAGTCCTATTCCTCCTTTCTGCTACACCATTTTGTTGAGGAGAGTACCTGCAAGTAACCTCTCTTTTTATACCTGCATTCCACAAGTAATCACTGAACTCATTAGAGAAATACTCTCCCCCTCCATCTGACCTTAGTCTTTTCAACTTATGTCCTGTAATTCTCTCTGCATACATATGATAATGTTTGAAAGTATTGAATACTTCGGACTTATCTTTGATCACATAGATAGTGATCCATCTGGTAGCATCATCAACATAAATCACATAATACCTTGAACCATTGATACTGAAATCCTTTGATGGTCCCCACACATCTGTGTGTACCAATTCAAGTTTCTCTGAATACATAAACCCATGCTTAGAATAGGGTTGCTTATGAGCCTTACCTAATTGACATGCCTCACATCTGTATGTCATATGTTGACCTGCAACATTAGGCAATCCAAGCACTGAACCATTATTAATCATGTCTTTAATACCTCTTTCATTGAAATGTCCAAGTCTCTTGTGCCAAAGATCTAACTCAGAGATCTTATGTCCTCCATAGGTGAACAAGGCATGACCAACATTACCTTGAATCTTCAATGTGAACAATCTTCCTTCTTTCTTCCCTGAAAGAATTTGTTTATACCCATTGCTAGGGTCTTCCACAAACACTCCTTCATTAGTGAACCTTACTTCATAACCTTTTTCCACAATTTGTCCTACACTTATCAAATTCTTAGGAATTGTAGGAACATACAAGACCTTACTCAATAAGGTACTACCATCCTTGGCCTTCACTGATCCAATTGACTTCACATTGTGCTTTGTGTTGTCACCTGTTTGAACAACATGATTAGATACCTTATTCTCCAAATCAGTCATCAAGGCTATATTACCACTCAAGTGATTGCTACACCCTGAATCAATGTAGAAGACTCTTTGATCTTCATTCTGCCTTTCACAAGTTGCATTCATTATCAATGTTGAATCTTCCTTTTGATCTAAAGCATAATTGTAGTAGGTATTGTTATATTGTTGGCTTTGGAAACCTCTACCTGCATTTCTTCCAAAGTAACCCCTACTACCTCTGCCTCTGAAATTACCTCTTTGCTTTCTGCCACCTCTTCCTCTTGAATTATAGTTTTGATTGTATCCTCCATTACTTTGATTATTATGCCAACAATCATTAGCTAAATGATTTGTCTTACCACAAATCCAGCATGCTTTGGCTCCATCTTTGTTGTTCCTGCCTCTTCCTCTACCTTTGCCACCTCCTCTACCTCTTAGGAAGTTGGCTTGACTAGTTGTGCCTTCATCTTCACCTGATTGTTGCTTTCCTTTGTTAGCTTTCTTCTTGTCCTGAGTACATTGCATGACCTGTACTTTTGTCACCATCTCCTTTAACATCCTGCTCAAATGTTAGCATATGACCTAGCAACTGATTTAAATCAGGAGTGAAATGATCAAGTGATAATTCTGTAGACAAAATGAATGGCTTCCATTTGTCATCACCTCTCAAACCTGTAAGTATTTGCCTTACCAATTTATCCTCCTCAATATCTTCATCAACAGCTCCTAATGCATCTGCAATGTCTTTCATCCTTGTCACATAATCTGAAATTGATTGAGAGGCCTTCTTCTTGAAAGTTGTAAATTCTGCCCATAAGGATGCCTTCCTTGACTTTGTGGTGTTTTGGAAATGCTCTTCCAAAGCATTCCATATATCACTTGCACTTTCAAGACCTCTAATATGAGGTAGCAAGTAATCATTGACTGCCATATAGATAATGCTCCTAGCTTGAGCATCTTTCTTCATCCAATCCTTCAAATCTGTTAATTCCTCCCTAGTTGGAACACTAGGATCTCTTAATTGTGGCTTTTCTTCTTCACCTGTAATGTAAGCTATCAAATCTTTGCTCATTAGATGAGCTTCCATCCTCATTGACCATGCAGGATAGTTTTCTCTATCCAACTTCTCTATTTGAAGAGAATCTCCCATCTTCCTTCACCTGTATTAACAGATCTTTAAGCTTTATGAGGAATAAATGTACCTTGACTTCGAATATTACTTCTTCTGATCCTTTTGACAACTTCAATGTGTCTTCCTTCAAGCTTTCTTCAATCTTTGTCCTTTTGATCCTTCAAGATATAAAGTTTGTATTTCTACAGTAGTCGGAGTCTCCCTTTCCTTGATTCTGATGCTTCCTGCTCTGATACCACTGATGGAGAGTGTTAATCTCCAAAAGAACAAGTTGACCTTGAATTTAGACCACCTCTATATCAAGAACAACTTCAGACTCCACCAAATTTAGAGAACATTCACCAACTTATCAGAAAATTGACTATTCTGAAAAATTCAACTTCTCAGAAAAGTCTGCTGCAGATTAATCCTTGATTGACTAATCATTTGTGTAAAGTTTCTTATAAAACTTTGTAGGTTGATTCGCCTTAAGGTTGCGCATCTTCTCCAACTTAAATCTCTGCAAATGATTCAGTATACTCTGAGAAATCACACAAACAATTTACCTGTGTAAATCTCCTTCTCTGCAGTAGCGACTTTGACACCTGCAACTTCTTAGCTATAGTTCTCCCAATGTCGAACCCGTTTGGTCAAATGCTTTTAGATGTAGATAGCTTATCTCTCAACTTAGATTTTGAGCTATCATGTGTGTAAAACTTTACAGTGTGCACTGAGCACTGTTCATTTCATTGAACTCGAAATTTGCGCCTGTTTCAGGAGACTGTGAACATTCTTTACATATGAATGTTCCTACACACAATTCTCTCAGCCTGATCACAATTAGATTCTCAAACTCTAGCCATAGATTGATTAACTATGGACTTAGATATCTCCAAAAGGAATTCACAAAAGATTTACTACACGAAGAGAAAACACAGAAACATCGGGCGCAATTTTTCTTCTATTTCTCATAGATTTACAACTGAGTGAGGATAAACAATTCAACTCACTTCTAAGAGACTTAATGCCTCTTACAACTCCTCAATACACTATTCTCATGATCTCCTATTGTCTTCTCTTGTCTTTCCTCTCTTGCCCCGTCATTTTTCCAAAATATTTATAGGCAAATATGTACAGACTTATGTCAAAGCATAAGTATAAGTAACCTATGTCTTAACTAATGTACATATGTGTACATGTCTTTCACTTTGTGAATGTATCCATTTTCTATGCTTCAAGAATTGTTCTTATCTCCATTCTTTGTCTTTCAAATCTTCAATTGGTGATTGGTCTGCACCAACAGTCCATACATATTTGAACAAGCATAGGTTCAAATCATTGATTGGATTGTAGGATATACATGAAGAAGATGAAGACTAAGCCAAAATGTTTGGCTTGAGGGGGAGCTGTTGATGCAATTCACAAGCCTACACATTTGGCTTGTAGTCCATACATATTTGAACAAGCATAAGAACCAATGCTAGAAGATAATTACCCTCTTTATTTTTTGTAAAAGTCATATTTGACTTGGAATCTTTGTAAAGCACCTACCAAGAAGAACTCATGGAAAAGTTAAGAGTTGATTGATGGAATATCACCTATAATGGAGGATCACTTTTAGAGATAGCCAACAATTTGAATTCAAATTCAAATTGGAAGTGAACATCTATATATACTTCCAAGAAAAAGTCGCATGTGTACAAGTCACTTTCCGAGCTTCTCACTATCATCTCTGAGTGTGTGTGAGGCCTACGCTCTAGCCCACACCCTCCTACACAATAAGGCAATGATCTTCATGCCTATGGCACTGTACAACATTGTTCATTAATACATATATCTACATTGTTCAATTCTGAGTTCTCTGTCATAGTCTCTGTAAGTCAGTCCAATTGTGGAGATCATATCTCATGCATTTCTCCACCAAATTCAAAGATCTATAGCTTGATGGAACCAGCTCAAAGTTATCTAAATGCTGTCAACATTTGAAGGATTTCTCTTCAGCCATTTCAAAGAAAAGTCGGTCGAGGTGATCACTGATCGAAGTCTGCAACAGTCCTAAAAAATCGGGGGTAAAGGTTTACTTGCTAAATTGATTTCTCTGAGCATAGTTAATCTTTTTAAGTGATTCCACTTGGAATGGTTAGCTTGCTAGGTTAATTAGATACTCATAAAAGGAAGTTTTCCAATTCCTACTGTGCTCGTCATACTGAGAAAAAGATGCAGCAGGTGTATGGTAAAAAATAGAAGGTTTTCTAGGAAACTTGAAGTTCAAAGTTGTCTGTTTTGATTCAATCTTTTCATACATCATTTCCAAAGTACATAGGCCATTTTATGGTGTCATTGGAAAGCTAAGAAGGTCTACTTATCAACTCTGAAGCATCAAAGGGCTGGTACAAAGCAAGATTTGGCAATACCTACTTATCTTCCTGAAGTATTCATCCATCATTCCCAACAGCTATAGTTAAAGTTTCATGTCCTATTTCCTTTGAGAGTGTGTTTATAGTTCATAGGAACATTCATATGTCAACTCTCTGAATTGCAAACTCAAAAATGGTGCATGTCATTGATTAATGTTTTGCTTAGATATTAGTGATGTGTGAAACATTTTTTGTATTTAAGCACTAGAAATAAGTTGAGAGATAAAAAAAGATGTTTCCAAGAATTTTTCAAAATGGGTTTTATTTTGAGAGAAATAAGAGATTGAAGTCACCTATGTCAAAGTCATCATTTTTTAACATTAGTTTCAAACATTCTTTTGATCTTAGTGATTGATCAAAGTTTTAATCACTCTAATCAAAGGTTTATTGTACCTCAAGGTTGTGTAAGGATCCTATAAAGATTCCTATGTAGTTTGGAGCATTAAAATCTATGAAATTTGCAGGTAATGAAGTTGAATCTTGAGGAAGACTATTGAAAAAGAACAGAAGTTCAAAAATTGAAGAAGAAAGTATATTTCAGTCTTGAACTTGAAAAGATTTGAAGTAATTGATGTAAAGTCTTGTCTATACTTGACATAGAGGTGTTCTTAAGTCAAGGTAGATTTGAAATTTGGGATTTGAAGGTCTCCAGCACTGGTATCAGAGCTAGAGAAGAAGATCAAGGCAAAATACGGAAGAAGAAAGTCTCGGATAGTACATATTTTCAAGTTGGAGTTAAAGAAAGCATTTGACGGCTAAAGTTTTGCAAACAAACTTTAGAATGATACAAAAGGCATTCAAACGGATTAGAAGAAGTCAAAAATTAACTTGAAAGGTATAGTCTCTAGCTATTAAAGACTAATTTCTTAACAGAAGTAATAGAAGAATGGCGAGATAGAGAAGCTTGGTAGAGAAAACTATCCATCACGATCTATGAAAATGGAATCTCATCTTATGGGCAAAGATCTGATGGGATACATCACAAGAGAAGAAGAAAAGCCAGATTTAAATATTCCATTCTTCCAACTAGGGAAGACCTTATAGATTTAAAGAATTGGATGAAGAAAGATGCTCAAGCAAGGAGCATGATGTACATGGCAATCAATGACTATCTCTTGCCACACATAAGAGAACTAGAGAGTGCAACTAATATATGGAATGCCTTGGAGGAACATTTCCAAAATACAACTAAGTCTAGGAAGGCCTCACTATGGGTAAAATTTACAACTTTCAAAAAGAAAGCTTCTCAATGAATTTCTGATTATGTAACAAAGATGAAAGGTATTGCAAATTATTTAGGTGTAGTTGATGAAGAGATTCAAGAATATAAATTAGCAAGACAAATCCTTAAAGGACTAAGAGGAGATGAAAGGTGGAAACCTTTCATATTGTCCACTTAATTATCATTTGATCACTTCACTCTAGTCTATCCGAATCAATTGTCAAGACACCTGCTAACATTTGAACATGATATTAAAGGTGAGAATGAGAAAAGTGCAAGTCAAGTCATGTATTCAAAGGAAAAGAAGAAGAATTCTAAGGGCAAGCAATAATGAAAAATTATGGAATGCAGGTATAAGGAGAGAAGTAACTTGTAGGTACTCTCCTCAACAAAATGGAGTTGCAAAAAGGAGGAATAGAACATTTGTGGAATTTTCTGGATCTATGATGAAGGAGAAGAATTGCCCTAATTACTTATGGATAGAAGTTGTTAACACAACAACCTATCTTGTAAATAGATTACCTTGTTAAGCTTTGGATGGTTGTTGCTCTAGCACAATGGTGAGAGCCACGTTAAGAAGCTCCACCTCCTTAATGTCAATCCGTGGAAGAGATAGGAGTGATATGAAGATCGTGAATGTGAGGTGAAGTGAGAGTGAAGGTGAGAAGCAAAGAGATTCACACACACATACACACACACAATTAAGAGACAAGCAGGACACAATGGAAGGTAGGAATTAGATTCTATTGCTCAAGATCTCAATTACAAGCTCTAGCTCACTCTATCTCATACAAGTCTACACTAGCTAACCTCAAAAATGAGCTCTCTAGCTCTTTTTATAGATTCTAGACTAGTTTTGACCGGTTTCACATCTAGTGACTGGCATAGTTACAAAATAGGTTCTAGGTGCTATTTGAAAGGGTAAACGGTGTCTAAAATAGCCAAAATTGGTATGCTCATTCTACCTAAGCTCCTCAAGCTCGAGGACTGCTCGGCTTGCACAAAATGGAGCATATAATTACAAAAAGGGTTTTTTCTATGTCACATATGGTACAAAAGTGATGAAAATCACTGTTGAAGGTTTTTGAAAAGTATTTGAAATATATTTGTTTGAAAAAATGATTCGACTGGCTCCCCACTACTTCATTGTGCTCTATCTCTACATGCTTCCTCGAAGTCTATGCTTTTGGCCACTGCCAACACCCCCCTCCCTCTCGCTTCTGTCGTCCTCGATAGAACCTTGTTGTGGGGTCTGTCGGATATAATTCTGTAGTAGGTCATGAGGGAGGGTGTGTTCTGAAATGTGGATACCTCTCGCAAGATTGGCTTCAAGCTTCTCGCAATCGATGGGTTGAGGTTCCTCTAGTGGTGGGAGTCTGTAATGTATTGAGTATACCAGTTGTTCACAGGCAAATAATTGTAGTAGATGGGTAGGCCTCCTTATGAACACTTCTGAGTGATACTCCCCGAAACCGGTAGTGAACATTTCTTCGAAGGTCTACTTATAGCACGCCGGTAAGTATTTGATTCGACAGTGCCAGGCATAACACACCCGGAACGATGGTGTCCTACTCATGTCATAAGCCAAATCTTGGTTTCCATGCTCGAAACCCAACATGTTCACATGTGGTGCCTTGACGCAATGGAAGACTTTGAATACCATCTGCATCATGTCAAATATTTTGACAGCCATATGCACTGCGATGTCATCCATGTGTCGTAAGCGAGGGAGCCACTGACGAATCGTTGCCATCATGTATCCAACTATTGGTGGTCTTGTGGGTGGCCTAAAATATGGGTAATTGAGCCTATCCAGGCATTGCTTGTTGTTCTGTACTTTGATGGCAAATGCCTTCCAAGAGCGGCGACGTGGCATGGGACCCCAACATGGGTTGTACTTCAAGTGGAGTGGTGCCTTGGCCCAAGTGCTCATCATTTCACGGTACTCTTGTAATAAGTCCTGGCATCGAGTTGGTTGATATATTTCTCCCTGCTGCACATCTGTTGGCAAGTCTTCAGGATCAAATTGAGTTGCGTGGGAGGGTTTCTTGCCTGTTTCCTTCTCGATGGTCAGCTGATATTCTGCCGTTAACATAAAATACGGCTTATATTGTAGCTCATGCCCATATATGTACCTGCAAGGGGCCAAGTGAGCAAAATATGGTGATTGTAAAATTTGTTCTTCTATCATGGCCATTGCATGTAACTGAGCTTCCACATGTGCTAAGTGGGTTCGGCCAAGTTCTTTAATCGTCTTCATCCATGCAGGAGTAGGAAGTTCAAAAGTCGTCTGGCCTTCGGCCGTGACGCGTCTACTTGGGATGGGTTGGGGTTCATATGCTTCTTCAAAAGTATCCTCCACTGGGATAGTCACTGTTTCTTCATCTTCTGGTAGTTTCGGTGGGGAGTCTGGCCTAGGGGGTGCTTCATAAGCTGTTATTTGTGTTTGGAGAGTTACTACTTGGGCCCTTAGAGCATTGAGCTGCTCGATGATCTCAGTAGGTGGGTTCACAGGAGCTGGTGTTCCTTGTTGTACAGGTGCTCTTAACTACAATATCTTGTGTTCTTCTTTGAGCTTCTAGAAGTCTGCATTCATACTGTCATATTCCTCAATAATCTGACCTGATCTTCCAATAACATCTTCATAGATTTGGAGGGGACAGCTTTGAAGCGACTGGAGCTCAAGGGCTCGTTCGATTGATCTAGAGCGGCTTCCAAGTTTTCTCTGTTCTGTTCTTGTAGGCATTGATTCTCTTCTTTTGCTGCTGCTAGGTGACATCTGAGTAATCCCATGTTTCTAGTTAGCATTGCATTTCGAATAATCTGAGCCCTCAACAAGTTGTCAATGTCTGTAATGACCTCTTTCGTCTTTTGTTCACTTTCGAGTTCAAGTTTGTGATAGGACTCGTGGAGCTCTTGGTATCGTGTGTTAAGGGATGCATTCTCGATTGATAATGAATTTAATTGCGACTGTAAATCGTTCGTTGTTTGCTACAGTGTTTGGTAACTGGTTCCAAGAGATGCAAACTCATCTCGCACTTGGGTCATGCATGTGAACATCTGACAAAATGCAGTGTCGATGGTGGGTGATAAAATTAGTGGTGTAGTGAATGAAGATGTTGTGTGTGTGGGTGTCGATGCAAGGGGAAAGGGAAATGGGGATGGGAACGTGGATACAGTGGTGATTGTGGAAAAAAGTGATGTGCCTAAATATGGTGGTGCAGTGGGAGGTGTGAGTGGTGGTGCGGTGGGAGGCGAGATATCCATGTCATTGGATGTGGTGTCGAGTGCCGTGATTGTGAATAGTGGAGTGATAGTGGGTGTGTGCATGGGTGTAAATACAGGATTTACAAAGGTGGCAGAGTAATTTACAGAGGGGCTCTCTTGTACTGCTTGATGGAAGGGGGAAAGAGGGATTACAGTGGGTCGGGGAGGTGAAACTGGGGAAAAAGTCAATGGAGGTGGAAAGGGAAACAGGTGTCTTGGAGGTGTAGGGAAGGAAGGGAAGGATGGATAGAGAATTGGGCGGGATAGAAAGGTGGATGTTCGGAGAGGGAGGCTAGGTTGTGTAGGTGTAAAAAGGGTTGGAGGAATCGAAGCAACAAAGGCTTCTACTGCTGCACTGTCAAAGGATGTGGATGGTCTAGGAGAGGCAGGTTGTATAGGAGAGACTGGAGGGATGGGAGGTGAAGGAAGAGCTGTTGGGGTGGTGGGTACTTCGACAACGATGGTGGTTTGTATAGTAGAGGTGTGAGGCGGGGAGTCGATGATGATTGTTTCTTCTGCCAAAGATTCATCAGGGATGAGACATGCTTCCTTGTCCTATTATGATGACTAGGCATCTATCGACACATGAATGTATTGATCGGGTTTTGTTAGTAAACGAACTCTACGCGGGTCAAACTGCAATAACGGCTTTCACTGCAAATATCTTAATGCTTCATTTGTGCCTACTAATTTAACAAGTTCTCTGAAGCCTTTGATATATGCTTCTTCAAAGCCTCTTGTGACGAGTTCCTGTTCTATGAGGGCTTGGCGTTCTTCCTCAGATAGCTTTCTACGCGCCCAAACTTTTTCCATGGTGCGATATAACTTCTTGATCGCCAAGGTGTAGGCCGCTACTTCAAATGTTTCATCTTCATACGTGCTAGTGTCACCCTGGGTATCAATGTGTTGTTCTTGTTCATCCATCTCTACATTCTCTTGAGATCCCTGGCTTCCTTGACTAACTTCATCATCGTCTTCATCATCATCTATTTTTGTCCTTTCGTCTTTTGAGCTAGATACTACTTGTCCTTGTTGTTGATCAGGTGGAGTGGTAGGGTAGCTTGGTCATTCATATTCCTCAGAGAAAATCTGGACTTCAGAAAATTGAAATTCATTTGAGAAAGCATCCGGCATTTCAAAATCAAACGTTGTATCTATGGGTTCTGCTTCAAGGTTGGGTATTGGAAAAGAAAATGCTTCCACACCAATAGTGGTGGAAACTTCTGTTGCAGTGGTGGTAGGTTCCTGAACGGATGTTGCCTGAGAGGTGACTGCACTAGTAGTGCCTTAGGTGACACCTGGTAGTGACAGGCGTATGCGAATGGGTTGTACAGTTGCAGGGGCTTCTGTAGGAGACTGTTCTGGGGAGGGTTGCGATGATGGTGATTTTGGAACTTGTAGGCATGGAATGGTTCCCCTCATGCACGTCCCTTGCTAGCTTTTCTGGCTTTCTTAGCCTTCCCTTTAAACGCCTTCAAATCTTCACTCGTCATAGCACGTTCTATTGGCAGGTCGTATGCCAAACACATATACACAATCCTGGTGAGAACGCAGCATCCATGGATTACCTTCTTCCTCTCCCATCGATGCTATGCTAAGTATAGCTCATCAATGATCCAACTTGCTAGATCAATTGTTTGCGGTCAAGTGCATGCCAAATACAATCCAAACCAAATGCATTTGTGGGGCATGGTGAATCGGTCCTGATGTGGGAATGCGAAATGTTGCATACAAATCCTTAATGGCTTAGATAGCTCAGGTGTGATAGCCGAAATATCTTCCCATTTGGTAACATCCCCACGCTTCATAGGCTCTGGAATTAGCCTTTCTCGCTCTATCAGCATGTGGATTCCATGTATTTTGATTGCAGCTCTAATCAAGTCTTTGGAAAGGTAAAACTTCTTAAAGGGCGGGTCATTTACCAAAGACTGCAAAATGAATGTGCCTGGTAGATCCTTGTTCTTAGAAGCTGTCAAAGTGGTTACTAAATAGTAGCATCGGAAGAAATGTGGTTTAGGCAGCGGATCACTGAAGTATTCTGTGAAGCCTTCTCTAGCCCAAACATGCTTTAAGTCTTCTGTGTTCTGTAGTGCTTCAAACTCTCTTGAGAAAAACTGGTACTGGTATCAAAAGTCAAATTGGCCTCAAAAATGAAATCTGCATCCGCCAATGGGCCTGCTAAACCTTGGAACCAGTGTGAATTGCAATGGACCTTTTTGGTGTATCCCCTAAGAGGGTCATCGATTGGCATAGGTCCTGGGAATCCTTGAAATTCTGGCGGTTGTTTCGTGGGATGAGGCTCTTCCAGTAATTCGCCAATATTTACCATAGGTACACTGGAGCCAGCTTTAGGTGGTCCTTCTGCCTGCATGATGAGTGATGCGAGTGTGGAGAAGATCTACTACAAAATATTAACACATTAGTATGGAAATTAATCATGTTCCCATTAAAGTGAGACCGCAATCCCTTTCCATAACCGATGTGTAACCCGTGTAGCCGAGTGTCGTGATGTGGTTTATGGAATGATGCTTGCAAAACTAGTGCAGGTCTCTAGATGCCTACATGCTTCAGATAATGCATACTTCTTGGGCATGACCACAATGGGGGATACCCATTCCGTATGCTCAATTTCATAAATGAATCCTGCTTCTATCAAACGATCTATTTCTTCTTTAATCTTCGCATCGTAGTTATCATTGTACGTGTATGGTCTCTATTTCGTCGGTCTTGCATCTGGAGTCATAGGAATTCTATGGGAACATATATCCGGGTCTACTCCTTTCAATTCTTTGTAACTCCAGGCGAACACATCTCTATATTCTCGCAATAGAGCAACTAACTCTTCCTCTTCTTCATTCGTCAAATCATGCCCAATGTATGTACATTTTTCTTCTTCTCCTTCTATGGCAACTATGATTTTTTTGGTTTTCTCTCGGTTATCATATACTTCTCCAACATAATCTTTTATGTTAGGCATTCGTACCATGATTCATCTATCTTCTATTTCGTACTTCTTGAAGTTCGGTACTTCAAACAAAGACTCTTCCTCTTCTGACGTGGTTTCTTTCTTGTTTCTTTTATTTCCTTCACTTTCGGTAGTGACTTGTGTGGTTAATCTCACATCATTCAAAATTTCTTCGTGTCTCTGAGGGTGAGCTTCTACTTTGTAGAAATATTCTTCATCTGATGCAAAGGGTGGATCCATAATGATTGACTCTAGATCAAAGTCACTTGCGTCCTCGAATGCATCAGTGCTAGGTTCACATTCTTCAATAAGGAAATCGCACATGATTGGCTCTATTGTGAAGACTGAAATTTCATAGCCATCCTCGTCACAGTGGGGTGTCCATTGTTCTTCATTCATGGATACATCCATTGTTGCTAGAATTTCTGCCCAACCATGAGGCTCAAATTCTTCGTCTGGAAATACTATAGGTGTGTAAGCTGGGTCTTGAAGAGTTCGTGGATGTTGTTATGAACCTAAAGTCCTGGCTTTTAACCGTTCTTCCTCTTGTTTCACTACTTTACACATCCATAGATGAGTATCCTCGTGCAACCATGAAGGATCTGACTCCAATGAGTGTACTGACTCTATTTCTATATGTGTCTTATGGATGGTATTCCATTGTACTGGGGATACATCTCGATGAGAATAGTCTTTAAGATTGACTTTAGTAGTCACTCCTAAATGTTGCAAGTACAAAGAATTAGTTCCCCAATCTTGTACAATTTGCAACTGACGCATGAATGGTCGTCCTAAAATCATCTCATACGCATGATTTTTCTCGAAATCACAAATGGTGAAAGTATGCTCAAATTCCACACCACAAGTGGTGAGAGATATGCCTTCTAGTAAGCCTAATGGTTTCTCTATGTGTCCATCAGCCATTTGTAGCTTCATCCTGGTAGGTCTTAATGTTGGCTTACCCCAACGTTTCCATAAAGCGGTGGTAGCGATGGCTACTCCGACTCCTGAATCTAAGATGGCTTTGGTGGTGTAGCCTTGATGGGTTATTAGAAGATAAGTGTTACCTTCCTCTCCTTCGCTCCTATGAATTGAGGTAATTCTTGCGAAGAATTAGATTCAAAACTTGTGTGTTCACTCAGTTTCTCTTCCTCTACATCATCATAGATAGAGGGGATGTCTTCGGGAAATTGTTCCTGCAAGTCGTCTATTTCTTGAATAGGAGGATGGGTTCCTTGTTCTTTTCTCCACTTCTCTTCTTGGATTTCTCTTAGAAATTCATGCAAATACCTATGTACGGAAGACAGGTTGTCTTCACCCTCTGTATTTGGTACTTGAGACATGGATGGTGCATTCCTTTCTTCGTTCTCAAAGTCATGCGGGTTCCTATGCGGATTCTTTTTCTCCTTACTTTTGATCAAGTATTCTAGCCTCTCTAGTAGTCCTTGAAAATGTAATTCTGGTTTAGCCATGTTATTCCAATTAAGATAACGAGAGGCTTCAAACATTGTTTGTGCTAATTCTACCATCTTCATGCAAAGTTTCGTCAGCTCAATTGCTAGATCTGCTCGTGGGTAGTTCTTACTCATTTCTGCTACATGGGGTCCTTCTTTTAATCTAGCCTAATATGCATGAAACATCATGTCTAAATTTTCTGGTATGGTTCCGCTAGAAATGATCCTGATCTCTGAGCTAGATTCTCCTGATTTGATTCTTGTGAAGTCAATTCTAGAATTTTGGCTCTCCATTCCTTTAAACTTCCTTCCAACTCAGATATCTTTTTACTCCATTTTCTCTTAATCCTTTCTCTGGAATCTTTCCTAGATTTTGTCTTTTTGTTGCTAGACTCTCCAACTTCACTAGTTCCGACTATTTTCTCAGCATTAGGCTATTGGTTCTGTAAGAGCGTCTGGGCTCTCGTTATAGCTTGGATAGGCAGGTATGTAGGGTTGGATCCATCTACATTATGCACAATACCTATCACGTTGATCGGTCTCAATTTTGAAGCATTCATAGGGTTCTTAGGACAATCTTTGATGATATTCTCTTTACCACAATCGCCACAAAAGCCTTATATGTTATAGTATTGTGACTGTCCTGCTATCGGAGGATGTGGGCAATCCTTTATGAAGTGATCTCCTTGGCACCTAAAGCATGGTCCTCTAGGGCCCTGTGGTCTTTGCTGTCTCAATTGGGGCCATGGATTCTCATTTGTGTACATCACATTAGCGTAATCGGGCTCCCAACTAGGTTCCAATGGTGGACTATCATACTGATATGTTTCCACATGTTCTGGTGACTCTGAATAATATGCGGGTGGACTATCTACATGAGTAGAGTCAAAACTGTTTGAGTTAGGATCACTTTCAGTAATTAAGGGTGAAGAGGGAACTAAAGCCCTATTGAGGTTCTCTTCTACAGCAACGTATTTGACTGAGATGACATTAGCTGGTGGGGGTGGCTGCTGAGCTAAGATAGGTTGAGATCTTTGTTGAGCCTGATACAAATAGTTTTGAGGAGGCCTATAGTAATGAGGCTGAGTATTGTATTGACCTTGATACCTACCTGGCTGTGGGTATCCTTGTGGGTAGTTCTGTCTCACTGCCTGTTTGTTGTATGGGACGTCTTGAGTCGTATGATTCATGTATCATCTCTCAATTGTATACTATTGGCCACTAGGGTTGGCTTGCAGTTGTGTTGCATTGGGACACACATTTGCCATATGATCATCACCACAGGTGTAGCAATGCTTATTTGTTGTTAACCTAGGCATGTGTTTACTAAAAACTCCTAGTTTCTGGGCCACTTTTTTTGCGAAGTCCTCTATTGAATTAGAAAGTTTTGAGGATGCTAGAGATGAAAAATCTGAGTCCTTATAGACCTTTGAGAGTTCCAACTCATCTCAAATGTTGTCCCCAATGTCTATACAAATTCTCACACATTGCTCTAGCGTTCCGGGTTCCTTCAAGTACACATAGGAGTGTAGTTTCGAGCTCAATAGGCCATCTAAAAACAATGACACTTGCTTGGCCTGTGAGGGTAGCTCTTGCATTGGACATCTCTCAACATATTGTCTAAACCTACGTCCTGCAAGTCTAACTATTTCTTGAGGGGTCTGTTTGAAACTATGAATCAACGAAGAAGTATCATGTCTGATTCCACTTTTAGAGAATTTCGTGATGAATGATTCTAAAAAGTGATGGATGTCTCTAAATTGCCTTTGTTGCAATGGTTGGAACCAAGTTAAAGTTGTATTCTTTAACGTTAGTCCGAATGTGTTATATTGTGTGAACATGTCTTCTACTTGTTCTCCTCGTAGCACCTGCTTAAACTCTGCAACGTGGTCATAGGGATCTCTTGTCCCATCAAAGTAGTTCTTCATGGACTTTACTAGCTAAGTAGGTCTCAGTATTCTAGCATGTTCACGTGGTCTAGGTAGAGGAAAATCATCTCTACCACCTGGTATTCTAGGTTCCCTTTGTCTTTCCACTCTATCGGGGTCCGTGGTGGTTCTATCTCTCCCTAAGGGATGAGTGAAACTTACTTCAGGTCTCTCTTTGTTCTTCTCGCTTTGAGCACCATGGGCTGAGGATGTTCCTGCCCCTTGATGGCTCGTGTTTACGTTTTCTCATGAGGGAGGGAATACTAAATCACCTCTCCATGTATAGGTATTTCTTGCATGATCTGGTACTACAAATACTCTTTTTGAAGTTCCATCTAGGTATACCACCTTTTCGAGTGTATCTAGGTCCTTGAACTCGTAAATCATGATGGAGCCTACCTCACTAGGTTGTTCCATTCTGTACCTCCAAAATGCTTCGTCAGCCTCCTTATTCAGGAATAACTCTATGCTTCTATTATCCTGAGGGATCCACTCTGGAATTAGTACTCTTGTCAGTACAGATTTCCCTCTAGGTGTCCTGGGTTCTTCTCCTACTAGTTCTTTCCCTTGGGCTTTAGCCTCCATCTCTAACTAAATTACACCAAACTCATTGGTATTATTTGGCTGAGTACTTATGATGTACATCGTTCCTTCTTTGTTTATGTATGCATCTCTTTCAAATTTCACCACTGAACGTTCCAATCCAATGGGTTGATCAGGGTTGTGCATTTGCACCAATTGTCTTCGCAAACCATCCTCGTAGATGCGAGCACCTAAGCAGTTGGTTCAGAGAAATTCTAATTGAGTTCTATAGGGTTCTTCAGGTCTTTCCAGATACGCTATGTTCAACCCTCCTTCTGGTTTTTCCATGCTAAAAGCCATTTCCGATTGACTCGTATCTGAGCTCAACTCGTAAGGATAACTATTCAGTTGTTGAGCCCACAAACGTGAAGTAGTTCCTACACTTGCTTCTAATGATCTAAGGCTTCGTTAGTCTGACTTACCTATATACTTGCCCGATCTAAGGTTCATGAATTTACTTCGCAGCACTCTCTGATCATCAACGGTTCTTTGTTCTTTATTGCTTGTTTCTTTGTAAATGCCTTTTAAGTTCTTGTCTTGTCTAACTGTATGCGTCAGGAATCGACTTTCCATTGTACTTTTGACTTAAGTTCTTTCCTTTAGGTTGGCGTATCGCACACTTTTACTTTAGTCTTGGACTTGAAAATTTTAAGTATCTTGAACTTGATGTGTTCCTATCGTTGTTAATCCACAATGCTACTATTTAACCTAAGCTAATAATTGATTGAGGGGGTTGAGGATTCCTCCAACCTCGAGTCAGTTGCTTTGAATGCTTTGATGCCTAAGAAGCTGCACTTCCCGAGCTTGCTTCCTTCACTGCCTTGCTTTGGTTGTCCTTGATAGCCTTTTCTAGACCTGTAAAAATTCAATATTAAACCAATTCACAATGGATGGTCAAGCACTTTGATATATACACCCTTTTAGGTCCCTTTTTTCCTTGGCCCAAAATTCTATGCCCCCTGGCTTTTCTAGTCCCAACAATGTTAACCCCAATTTATCTTTTCTAAAAAATAATGTCTTCCTTTTGAAAAAAATATTTGAGCTCACTTAGTACTCATAAAGAGCTTTCTAATGAGCTATAAAGCTCGAAAAATGAACTTCGGATGAAAAAGATATGAGCATTCAGGTCCTCGGGGGTAAAAACTGTCAAATAGGTTTTTCTTCAAATATGAGCTATGGGGTCTCTTATGAGTGCAATCACCCAACAATTTGCTTAAAATAGCCCAAAAAATGAAACCCTAAAAATTGCATTTGGGGTGAGCAATCGCGATGGTCTGGGACAATCCTGATGGTCTGGAACCGTCACGATGGCTCAGGTGAACTGTCGCAATGGCGTGGTATGATCACGATGGTCCAATGGAGCGAGGCGTCACTATGGTCTAAAAGTGAGCGATTGTGATGGTCTGAAGTGAGCAATCGTGACGGTCTAATCAGTGAACAATCACGATGGCATAGGTCAATAGTCAACGGAATAATCGCAATGGCGTGAGCCCGTCGAGATGGTCACGATACACGATGGCTTGAGCCAAACGCGATGTCCACAACATCAAAGACTTTTCAAATGCGTTTGTGGATTCTTGCAAGCACTAGTGTCACCTACATCTTGGTGAACTGGCATACCAAAATTGCCGAACTTGGCAAACCATCACGATGGTCTGACACACACGGCACAAATCTGAAAGAAAGTGGTTTTTTACCTTTTGGAAGCTTTCCTGATGCACTAGAGCTCTGTACTTGCAAGAAAACTCAAAAACACAAAAGTACATGCCATCACAAAAGCTCTCTCTCTCTCACACACATGCACAAATGAGGGGAAATGAGGAGAATGGGTGGATATGGTGAATTTTTTGAATTTTTCGGAGTGGAAGGAGATGATGTGGTGGTGAAGAAGGAGTGTAGGAAGGTGAAAAACACAAAAAACTAATTAAAAACAACAACAAAAACTAAAAATTTTACCTTCCAACGCCACCTCTTGCTATACTCTTACCATCACACATTCGTCCTAGACTCGATCCCCGGCAACGGCACCAAATTGAACCACGTTAAGAAGCTCCACCTCCTTAATGTCAATCTGCAGAAGAGATAGGAGTGATATGAAGATCGTGAATGTGAGGTGAAGTGAGAGTGAAGGTGAGAAGCATAGAGATGCACACACACATACAAACACACAATGAAGAGACAAGCAAGACACAATGGAAGGTAGGAATTAGATTCTATTGCTCAAGATCTCAATTACAAGCTCTAGCTCACTCTACCTCATACAAGTCTACACTAGCTAACCTCAAAAATGAGCTCTCTAGCTCTTTTTATAGATTCTAGACTAGTTTTGACCAGTTTCACATCTAGTGACCGACATAGTTAAAAAATAGGTTCTAGGTGCTATTTGAAAGGGTAAACGTGTCTAAAAATAGCCAAAATTGGTATGTTCATTCTATTGATGACATGATTTCTCCTACTTCATCTACCTTCGTATCCGCATGAGTGCATCTCCATTTTGTATCCAGGAGGCACTCCATTTCTAGTCGATTTCCATTTTATATTGTACTTCCTTTGTATTTGGGTACCTTGCCATGTGCTTCTACCAGTTACATTCATTCTCCTTTCAGGAGACTTATCCCACATATGATGTACTTTTGAGAGCCCCTCCCAAATCTATATAACGAGGGCCTCTCCCCTCATGTGTACTTGGTTAGAAGCTTGAAGAGCCTACTCCATGCTCTTGGCAAGCTCATTTCTAATCCACATGAGTTTACCCATTTCATGGTCTACTCATTTTGTGCCTCACACATTCTTTGTTTTGTGAGAGTACTTTCCTTTTCATTTTGCTTCCGCATGCGTACTCTCTACATGGTATCAGAGCGCTAGGTGGAGGTCTTGGTGGTGCATTTGGCAATCGTTTTGGTGATGGTGGTGCTTCATTTTGGTGGCGTGCTTTCTCCTCATTGAGAGAGGCCTTTTGCCATTAGTTTTTGGGATTCATTCTGCCCATTTGCCCACCCTCCCACCCATTTTCATCATTTCGTACACCTTTTACCCCCCAATTTTCCCCTCCCACCCACCCTCTTTTGCAGCAACATTCATTGGTTTGCTCCATTTTTATGATTAGTTTTAAGGGGTTGATATTTAATCTCAAGATTTTGAAGTGTTCATAAACACTTTGTGAGATTTTCATGTTTTGCTGCGTATGCACTTCCTAATGTTTAGCAAATATTAGAGGCGATTTGATGTACTTTTACATGATTGGGATGTTTATGCGCAGCGACTATCAACTCGTCCCTTTCGTCGACCTGGCCGTCTCATTCACCCCAACTCGACTGCTGATCGGAGCCATTTGCATCTGCTCCTCCTACGTCTGATCCGCTGTTGTCTCCCACCTGTGGAGGCTCTGAGAATGGGTTCTCCATCTTCTCATCCTCGTCTCCCCTGATTCTGCGATTTCCCACCGAACTTCAAGCGACAGCTGAGCATCAAATTCAACGTGATTGTAGTAATATTGATGTTGCACGAGTTGTGACCGCTTCTACCACGAATTCACCTACATTTTTGGATGATATAGTGCCTCCATCTACTTCAGTTGGAGGTTATGTTCCCGTAGCCTGTACCATCGTGTACCACTACTGTAAATGGGATATCTCGGAATTTTTCGTCTCACAGTTCTTCGACCCTTTCAGTTCACGTCGCCCAGGAGTTGTGAAGATTTTCTCTACGAATCTGCTTGAAGCGTGTTCCACTGTCAACGACAAACTATGTTATTGAGAAACAAACTAGAAATACAAATGTTGTGGTGTCGTGTATTCTGATGTATGTACAAAAAGAGAGCAAAGCCATTCTCTGTGATGTCTCTACTCAACAATTGCTTGTAGGTTGTGCCCTGGAAAGTCAGAAAAGCCCATCCCTTGCTGTTTGTAAGAACACGTAAACCAGTACACCGGCACGATGAGGAAAACTATTAGGTTGTTCTAGACAACACCAATGGAGACAACTTGGGCAGCACTATAGAGGTGCAACATCACTATAGATAGTAGAGTTCTCATCTAGCTCATCATTGATCAGCATTAGAGACAGTTTAGTGACAACTATGTGCTCTAGCCATCTACGAAAAGGTCTGGCACCATAGATCGGATCATAAGCCTCTAATAGCATGACATCTAGAGTAGAGTCAGTAACTGCCAGCGCAACTCCCTTATCAGCCAATCAAAGGGCTATGTCTTTCATCTGCGTATAACAGACTGTAGAGAATATCGACCTCTCTCAGGTCTGCACTCATAGAGCTTTACGTCTGGCGCAAGGATTTTTAGATGCCATATGATCAGTGCCAATTTTAGTAACTCATCTGGCATCGGCCTCCAAAAGAGAGTCATGGAGGTAAGGATCTCGAGGTCAATACCATGAGAAACAAATCATTGATGGCAATGGTAATGAGGGGATGAAATCGGAGGGGATAATAGTATAACAAGCAAAGGATTCCTAAAATAACTCTCCGAGACAGCGTACTGATGCGGACGAAGACCGAAAAACTTGCAGAGGAGGTAATAAAGACACCCTGGAGTTCCCAGACGTAGGAACGCAAGGAAGGGAGAGTCAAAGAAAAGCGATGCATAAAATTGCAGAGAACCACCGGGCAGATAGACGATTTCATGGTCAGACTTCTGAAAGGAGTCTATCTGATGCACAAAGAGTGAGAGGGGGAGGGGTTGACATAGATCGGCGAGGAGAGGAGATCTCAGGGCACTCATTGAGCAATAGAGGAAGCGCGAAGCGCTCTTGACTTGTGAGCATAGGCATCACCTGGTTGTTGATCTACAACAGCACGACAACATCTCTGTGTTACACAGAGCGCGAGAGAGAGAGAGAAGAAAGAGTGAGAGAACAATGCTGTACCCCTCCTGTCGAGAGAGAGAGAGAGAGAGAGAGAGAGAGAGAAAAAGAATGAGAGAATTTCTCTCACTTCAGAGAGCATAGCTCTAAAGCAAGCGTGTGGCATAGATCGAGCGAGAGAAGTCCATCCGTGCCAAATCTGATGCTCATATTTTGGCAGAGATCAGAACGTGTCAGAGTAGATATTCTTGGGTCTATTTTTAGTAGCTCTCACCTATCCTCAGAGAAATAGACGACGGCTCTACTTCTCAGGAAAAGGCAAAGGCCACCTACTAATTGGATATTTGATCGCTTGGCTAAAGACTTCAAATTCTCTGAGCAACTCAATGATGATATGGCTAAGTGCATTGTATTGTGACTTTATTTGTGTGGACATTAGCTCACGAGTTATATTTTTTTGAGAAAACGGATCCCTGAATGCACTTTATCCTTTGTAGGATAACCATCTGATTTTGGGCATTTTTTGCACACATCATTAAACTCCTTCATAAAAAGCACATTTTAAGCAAGAGTATCAACTTTTTTTGGCACACTCAAGGCACTGAGTGCCAACCTTGTAACAACACGAATATAGGAAGAAGGTCTCTTGCATGTGTATGATTGTGGGATTGGAGGCTAGTCTAAGCCCACCCACAAGTTCTCTTTGAGCATCGACTCTCCCCACTCCACGGTGTCTCTCTTTGCAAAAGTGACAGGCTATTCTAAGCCCCCCCCCCCCCCCCCCCGAAGTGCTCTTCTAATTCTTGGTGCAAGTGAAGGGCTACTCTAAGCCCCCCCCCCCCCTCCCCAAGGCATTTTTCAGTTTGGAATCCAGTTGTTCATTTCAAGCTTTGCAATTATTTTGAAGCAGTATTTTTGGCAAGAGATTTTGGTAGTGTTTCTAAACACTTTATCTTCAAAGCTTGTGCGTTTGGCGAAGATTTTGGTAGTGTTTCTAAACACTTTATCTTAAAAGCTTTGTAATGAACAAAAGTGAAGGTAGCTCATCATGATCTATGGCTAACTTCTTACCATCTTTCACCCCTATTTTTATGTAAAAAGAAGAATGCCTCAATGGACAAAATTACAATCTATGGAAAGATTTCATGCACGCCTATCTTTACATGAATCTCCTTCATGAGGTAGTGGATGGGTCAGATCCCGAACCCAATAGGGATACCAACTTAGACAATTGGCATGTGTGGAATGTCAAGGACAAAAGAGCTTTAGGTCAACTGTTACTTACCTACAACGAATTGACAAAAGTACATATCACTGCCTGCAAGACGTCCAAGGATGCTTGGGACACGTTAGCCGCTTTGTATGAAGACAAGACCCCTTCAAAAATATATGCATTAGAGGCCGAGTTTCATAATTTGACCATTAGGATACACGACACAATTACCAAGGTCATAACCCAATTTGAGGATTACCAGCGTAAATTAGCACTATGTGGTAGGCAGATCTCTAGTGAAGACATGGCCATTAGGCTTCTTAACAAGTTACCTAATTCATACGAGACATTTGTCACAACTTTGTATAATCGCGGCCAAGTCTTATCTTGGGAAGAGGTTCGTCGACTATTTCTCCTTCACCATTCGCGAGCCAAATCGACTTCCTCACAGGAATCCTGCATGAACGCCAAGGGCCCATTCAATAAGGGAAAAAACACAAGTCATCAGGCTAGCAATGGATCTAAGCAAGGATCGCATAATTCATCGAAGAAGTTCACCTGTAATTTTTGTGGAAAACCTGGCCACATTGAAAAATATTGCTTTAAGAAAAAGAACTAGGACAAGTCTAAGTCTAATTCCAAGAGTGAACATCATTCTCACTGCACAAGTGAAGAACTATTTTTCACAAGTGAACACAAAGCACTTATGGCAACCACTCCCAAGAAAGAATGGAGTTTTGATAGTGGTGCTTCATCCCACATGTGCCATGACAAAAATGATTTCCATGAGTTAGAAGAGCATCAAGGACAAGTTTACCTTGGAGATAACAAGTGCATTGAAATCCAAGGAAGAGGAAAAGTTCAAGTCATCAACTTTGAAGGCAAGGCCAAGTCACTAAAAGATGTTCTTTATGTACCAAGCCTCTGTAAGAATCTTCTTTAAGTCAAGCCCATCACAAAGTGCAATATGATGGTTCAGTTCGATCTCAACACAGTTCAAGTCATTAATCATGAATCCAATGAAGTGATAGCTCAAGGATATGAATATAAGGGCCTCTACAAGCTTTCAAGTTTTATGGCCAAGGATTCAAGTCTCAACTTGTGGCATTGTAGATTTGGACATAGCTCTTGCTTAGCTAAGATCTCTTCCAATCATCTTGTCAAAGGTCTACCCAGGATCGCACAAGTGGAATTGAATTGCAAAGCATGTGAGAAGCAAACAACTTTCTCTTTGCCTAAAGAAGCATCCATTTTTGCAAATAAACCCTTAGCATTAGTCCATATTGACATTTGTGGATCAATGAGTACACCTTCTCTAAGTGGGTCAATTTACTTCTTCTTGATTGTAGATGACTTCACTAGATACACATGGGTTTATTCACTCAAGCATAAAGAAGATGCCATTTCCAAGTTTAAGGAGTGGACAAAAACAGTTGAAGATGACTTTCCAAGTTCTTTGAAGATCATCCGATCTGATGGAGATAGTAGCTTTGTAAACCCAAACTTCTCCAAGTACTTGAAGCAACATGGAATCAAGTATCAAGCCAAGCAAGATACTCAACCATGTATTGCATTACAAAAGAGTCAAAGTGTGATCCAAATGGCCAAAGTAATGCTTAGACAAAAGCAACTTCCACTAAAGTATTGGGGTGAAGCAGTGCAGACAGTAGTTCATATTCATAACAGAGGATTTTCAGATGTTTTGAAGAACAAAACACCATTTGAGGCTTTCTTTCGAAAGAAGCCAAGTGTAAGCTATTTCCGCGTCTTTGGTAGTGATGCGTACGTCCAAGGCCATGATGATGATCAGCCTAAGCAGTACATTTTCATCGGAGTGAGCGACAAAAGGCATACAAACTCTATGATCTAAAGAATCACTCAGTTACAGTAACCAATGATTGCACCTTTGATGAATACTCTAAGTATTCATCCCTTTTGTATCCTCCCATTTCAGATTCAGAGGGGGATTCCAGTTTTGAACAATCACACTATGTGGAGCATGCTCTCTTTGTACATGACTTTCCCGATCATGGTACAGTTTTGGAGCATGAGGAGTCAGAGATATCATCTCAGCTTATACCTCAGATGGATATACCTATCATATCATCTAGGGCTTATGCAGCCAAGACAGAGGAAGTATTTGTTAAAAAGGAAGTAGAACTGTTAGCATACTTCAAAGAACTACAAGGACCTCCTGAAAACAGAACCACAATTGTAGTGAAAAAGAAGGTTCAAAAGAAACCAGTACAAAAGAAGAAGTTGACCAAGAAAGGGAAGGGAAAATCAGTAGTTGAATCTGTAACTATAAAGGAGGTAGAAGAAGTGACAGTAGGAGAAAAGCAGAAGGAATCTACTACTGGAGAAGAGTCAAAATTGGAAAAATCAGGCATAGCACGATCCTCACAATTCTCCTCAGACTCTAAAAGTGATATTGAAAATTTCTTGTTAAAAAGTTTGAATTTTTCAGTACCTAGTACTCCTAATGTGGTTACACAGGCCACTGAGAAACATAAAACACCTGAAGATTTGAGAGAGAAGCCTCAAGAGAAGCAAGTCCAGGAAGAGGCAGTAAAGAAACTCAGTCCTGAAGAGGAAAGAAGGATGATGAAAGGTAAAGCAGTGATGATGGAAGAGGAGAGTGAAGTAGGAAAAGAGTTTAACTGTGGGTTAGTGCATTCAGGATTAAGGTCAATATGGACAAAACCTTCACAACAAACTTATTTCAAATTGAATGAAGGGAAAGTAGAAACAGAAGGAAGAGTACAGATATGCAGTCCAGCCAATAAACAGGAAGGTGCAGATCAAATTCAGGAAATAGAGGAACTAGTGGAAAAGAAGAATGTTCAAGAAATAGAAGAAGGAGCTACATAAAAATAGATCAACCAAAGAATAAAGGATATACTTTATGATTTGAATAATAATGAAGAGATTACAATCACAAAAGATCAAGGACAAGAGGAAGAGCTGGATTTTATGGATATAGATGAACACGAGGAGGGACAGAAAGAGCAGACAAGTAATGATCAGATAAAATCTATTGAGGAAACTGAATCAACTCTAGTCCAGGAAAAGGAAGTACAAGTAAAGGAAGGACATCTCTTTGAAGAGAAACAAAAAGTGATGGAGAACAAGAAGGCAGAAGAAACAAAGCTAACTACAGATATCTTAGAACAGGAGAATCAAGATGATCAAATATTGGAAGATGAAGAAGATGTTGCAGACCAAGAAAAATTGGAAGCAGATCAAAGCCATGAAGAACAAAAGACTCAAGTCATAGAGTATGAGGAAGAAAAAGAAGAGGAGAATGAGTGCAAAGAAAACAAACAGATAAAAGTTAAACAAATGGAAATGGAAGTTGGATTAGAGAGAATACCTAAAAATATAAGATCTGCCTGTCAGATCATTATGAACAACATAGAGCAGTTCAGACCTTCAAGCAGGAACATGATCATTTCAGGAATGGTAGCAGAGTTTGAGTTTAAAAAAGGCAGTAATATCATTAAGGAGCACAAAAGGGAAAAGGAACAAATGACAGAACAATTGAGGATTGTGCAAGAGAAGAATGAAGAACTAACACATAGAATAATTTCTTTGGAAGAATTAGAGGTACAACAACAAAATAAAATCCAATATCTGGGAGAGAAGAGTGCAAAACTAACAGAGCAGAATAATAAACTGTAGCTGGAGTTGAAGAAGATTGAAGGAAGATACAGAACTTTACAGAGTTCATATCAAATAATGGTTAAAGCAAATGAGGAAATTAACAAACTGTTAATGGAAGAAGGTCAGTTGAAGGAAGAAAACAAGATTGTTCAGGTGACACAAGAAGAGAAGGAAGATTTACACAAAGAAATCATGAGATTGCAAACAGAGTTGAAGGAAGCTAAGGAGCTGGAGAAACAGGCTGGTACACATGCTGCTACCTCAATGAGGGGTTATAACAAGTTGCATATGGATATGGAAAAAGAAAGAAGTGATTGGCAGTCAAGAATAGAAAAGGAAAGAAGTGAATGGATAGTAGAAAGAGAGATATGGGCAACTCAAAATAGAAGTTTGATGGTGACAATAGAAGAGCTACAGAAAAAGCTGGAAAAGCCACAAGCTCAGGAAGAAGCATAGATAGAGACTACATATACAGAAGATTATAAAATGGGAAATGATGACAGAAATCAACAGGGCAGTGAACTAGAAAATAAAAGACCAAAAGAAGAATATTCAGAGGAATTTGTCCAGAAATTGTTGACAAACAGAGAATCCAGAATGGATTTCATTAGAAAAATGTATGATGAATCTGAGGATCAGATTGTTACATTTGCTTTAAATAAAGGGATAAATCCTGATCAACATCATTGGGCTGCAGATGGACTGGGCATACCTTTATACATGATCATGGAAAGTATAAAAAATTATCAGATGGCAAGGGTTGGATTACCTCCAAATAAATATCTAGAATATGAAGAAGATAACAATGTGACCAAAGAGTTATTTGAGAAAGCCAATCCAAAATGGAGGAATAGATGGTTGGATGCAAATAAAGAGTGTAGGAAAATATGGAAGGAAGCACCTATTCAGTTGAAAATTAATCCAGCATACTGCCCAGTAGCAAGGAGAAGAGAGTGGATAGTTTTTTGGGAAAGAAGGAAAGAAGGACAAATCCCACCTAAATGGTTGAATTTCCCAAAGTTAGCAGGACCAAAGGCAGGAACATGGCCTACAAAAAAATATATGGTGGATACAGCTCAATCTGTTATAGCCACATACAAGGATGTGAATGACCAAGCATGTATTTTACTAATCAGAGTAATGAGACTCATTTTGGCATGTATAGAGACGTATACAGATACAGATGTCAGAATCTTAAATTACATTGGCTTCAATTCTCCTACTGATGCATTATTGTTTGATCTCAGTGAAACACCTGATAGAATATGTTTGATGGCATATTACAGCAGAATAATATTTTTGGGCAGTCATTATCTACAAATTTTTGAAGATGCATTTGATTATGGGTTTTTTGAAAGAGAATCAGAGATATTTGGAAACTTGTCTGTAGTCACAATGTCTTGACTTACCGCATATGAAGCTACCTACACAGAATACTTGACAAAGGATGTAATTGATAAGCCAGAAGCTGCAGTACAGTGGAGGAAAGCACTGTTTGAGATGGTGAACAACTTGAATGTTATTGAAAGGAGAAGCCATGACCTACTGTCACATGTCTATCAAAGAAAGAAGAAGTAAAGAGAGCATTTGAAATATATGAGCAGGAATGTCTTTTGTCAGGAGCCAAAAGGTCTAGGAGGGGAAGAATGTTGGAAGAAGTAATTTTTTGAAGCATTTTTGATGGAAAACAATGGTAAAATGCCAAAAACTTGTAAAAGTATTTATGCAACTGATGTAAAAATAAGGAAGAGTCTTCCTTATGTAGAATAGAATCTTATGTAATTTTTCTAGAATTTTTGGAAACTTCTAGATAGCATATTTTTAGAATAAAAGAGGAAAGGACCAAAATTCAAGTGTGAAAAGGGCCACTTGAAAATGTATAAAAGATAATTTCCTCTATTATGAGAGGGTTGGTTATTTGTAATTGATGCTATCCAAGTGAAGAGAGAAGTTTCCTACTGAAAATCGTGTTTCTCCTATTTGTGTGGTTTCTTTGATTTATTGAGTCTATTCTTTGTGTATCCATGGAGATTTGTGAGCTTCTATTGTGTATTTCTGTTGAATATGTATGAAGAGAGTAGAATATTGATGTGTTGAGTGAGAATTTGATGAAGAATGGTGCTGGAGATGAAAATCGTCTGCTTTCACAGAATCACGATTGTCTCGTCTGGGTGGTATAGGTAACATTTTTGAGTTTTGACTTTATGGTTGTATTCTGCTGAAGAAATAACATGTTTTAGACACCAAGATTATTGAAATTGATGGAGATTTGCTCAAGATAATCCAAACCATAGAAATTCCTCTTCATTTTCACTATTCTCAGAAATCCAGCCAGTTTTCTCTTATTTCTTGGATTCTATCATCTAGAAGGGGTTGTGGTCTCTTGTATACTTCCACGATTGACAAAATAAAGATGTATTGTTAATTCTTTATGCTAAATGATTGGAGATGGCAACTCCAAAGGTTAACAACAAACAATCATGGTCTTCAAAGAAGCAACCCACTATTGCTTTATCTTCTACAGAGGCAGGGTATAGAGGATTGGCCAATGCTACTCAAGAGGCCATATGGATCAAATTATTGTATACATATTTAGGTTTTCACACAACATCTCCAATGATCTTTCGAGATAATACAAGTTCACTACACCTTGCAGAAAATCCTATTTATCATGCTAGGACTAAGCATATAGAGGTCCACTATCATAATGTGAGAGAGAAACTATTGAGCAAGGATATTCAGTTGGCATATGTATCAACTATATTGCAACGTGCAGATTTGTTGACTAAAGCATTGGATGTTACAAAACTTTGTAGGTCTAAATCAATGATTTGATTGCACGATATTCATGAAGATTGAAGATGAAGACCAAGCCAAAATGTTTGGCTTGAGGGGGAGCTGTTGGTGCAACGTTCAAGCCCACACATTTGGCTTGAAGTTCATAAACATATGAAGCTCCATGGAAACCATTGCTAGAAGAACTTTATTTTTTTACATTTGTAAAAGTCATTTATTTGACTTGAGAGAATCTTTGTAATCACCTACCAAAAACTCGTGGAGTTTTTAGTTAGAAAAGCATCTACTTCATTGAGGGAATATTTCCTAGATTGAAGGATTACTTTTAGAGAGAGCCAAAAGTTGAATTCAAATTCAAATTTGAATGAAGCACTTATATAAAGTGACTTGAAAAAGTCACGTGAGAGAGAGACCAATTCTCGAGTTCTTCATTGTCATTTTGTAAGAGTGTGAGGCATACATTGAAGCCGACATGAAAGCCATAGTGCCATTTCTTTGACTAAGAATCTAGTCTATCATGCAAAGACCAAACACATTGAGGTGAGGTATCACTTCATTAGAGATTTCTTAGCCATTGAGCACATTATTCTTGAGAAGGTTCATACTCGAGATAATGTTGCAAATGCTTTGACTAAAGCTCTATAGACCACATGATATTTTTCAACATTGTTGTCACTTGATAGGGGTTACTTGATTCATGATCTTACATAGTCACTTGTATATTGTGTAACATGCCACTCACATGGGAGGTATATTTTGTATACTTACACTCAGGTATTCTTTATCATTCTTCATTTTTCTCCCATAGTTACTTTGGCCATATTGGCCTTTAGTGGGAGATTGTTACCATTAGTGTCCATGTGAAAGGCCAAATGGCCATCGACTACTTTTTTATATATTATTTAATAAATAGATAGTGGCATGCTCAACCATAGACTATAAGTTCAACCACATTTGTAACACTTGAGAAGTTTGTGTTCATGCTCCCTGTGTACTATGTTTTTCTGCGTAGACTACAGTCTCTGTGCAGAGTACAGTGTGTAGTGCTTGGAGCTCAGTTTTTTGTTCCATGGATATCATCACGGAGCTCACGAGAAGAAGAGCACATTGTGGTGCATCGCGATCCAAATAATTCACAACAAGGGTATATCGGGGATGACAGATACGAGAGAGGGGGGGGGCTATTAGCAGTCAAGGTGGATCAAGTTGTCAAGGGAGCATGAGGCAAGGAATCTAGAGACATGAATGGGAAAGAGAAGTTCAAGGAGGACCAAGTAGACAAGGAAGTCAACGAAGATCTCACGAGTAGGCCAATCATTTTCCTAGATCATGCATGCAACAAACAATGATTTTTATTACTACACTTCATTTTAAATTTTGATTTTGCTAGACTAGATAGCGTTTTGTTCAAGCTGAGGAGTCCTTGAGCTTGAGGAGTTGTAGAACAACCTATGTATCAAATTTCATAATTTTTCAAACCTATTTGAGCCTTCAATTGAGCTAGGGAGCCTAATTTTTAACTAGGCCAAACACTAGGTCTGAACAACACCAAAGCTAGTAAAAAAATTATAAAAAGAGCTAGAAAGCCCATTTTTGGGGGTTAGCTATTTAAAGATTGAAATTCTTCTTGAGCATTGTGTACTTGCTTTGAGCTTGATAATAGAAGATTCCATTGTTCTCTCTATTTGCCTTACCTTGTATCTATGTGTGTATGTGTGTGCATGTTATTGTGCTTCTCATTCATGCACTTGTGCATTCCACTTTCTCATGGTCAGCATACCACCCTCACATCTCAAGGGATTGAAAATTATGAGGTAGATATCCTCACATTGGTGGTTACCATTGTGCTAGAGTGACAATTGTCTTTCGCTACCATCTAACAAGAAGTCGATCACACTATTTCTACATGGCCTAAGCAATGCTGACTTAAAAGTATGAGTATTCTGCATGAGGCCTAGTGCATTAATGGATTGCATGAGGAAATGCATCAAAATAGATGACTATTTAGACCTAACCCTCATTGAAAGGAAACCCAAAGACAAGGAAAAGGCCCAAACAGAATCCACCTTAGGGCACCCCACTAAAGAAGAATCTAATAGTATGATAATGAGCTCTTATAACGAGGGGGTGGGGAGGATGTTGCAAACCTTTGAAGATTTTATACATTGGATTTGTTGGAAATACCAAAGGCAATTTTTAAAAACAATGCTTGAATTGGCATCTAAAACAACATCAATTAAGCAATGGTCAATCATCACTTAAGCTGCATAATTTTTTTTCTTAATAAATTTAGAGCATCACATAAGTGATGCTTAGGCTGTTGATATATTTAGGTAGTGATGTGTGCGAACACACTAGGATCGCCGGGGCACTTTTTTCCCTCTTTAGGAGTTCTTTTTCCCCCGGCTTGTATATACGCCTATTGCCCTAATGGGCTACTTATCTTTGTACATTCTCTAGCAATACATTCAGTACTGTGTGTTGTGCTCCAACCTTCTTCTTCTTCATTGTGTTGTTCGCGTGCTTTTGCAGAAGTCTAACTCCAACAGTTGGTATCAGAGCATGTCGTCGCTTCATCTAGGGTGCCGTCCACACTCCTTCGTTTGCAGTCTCAGAATCGTACGAATTTTGGTAAGCATACTCAGGGTGTTTCCGAGGTCAAAACAACTTCGTTATGTGGTGCGAAAATCGCGATGTGAGCTCATTTCGACCTCCAAACGCACTATCGCGATGCTTGTGCAGGCTATTTTGTCTTTTTGTGCCAAAGGTATATACCTATTTCTGTTTGCCAGTATAAGCGTCTCGAAGTCTGCTACAGGTTTAGCAGAACTTGTCTGGGCAGTTCCGTTCAACTTTTTGAGATACAGTTAATTTTCTGCATCAAGGTATTTTAGTCACCGGCCATGGCTGAAAGCAGTGATGTATTCCGTACGTTGGCTGTTTAGGATAAGTTGGATGGTACCAACTACCCATTATGGGCTTATATGATGCGACATGTATTGGTTGCAAAAGGACTGTGGAACATTGTGCAGGGTGTTGAAAGACGTCCTGTTACACCTGCAACTACAGGTACTGCAAATATAGGTGCTGGAGCTGATGAAGATGGTGTCGAAGATGATATTGTGCAGATTCCTATTCGTGCTGCTGTTTCTGCTGCACCTACTGTAGAGCAGATTCATTGGGATGGCAGAGATGCCCAAGCACATGCATTGATAGCTTTGTCTATCAAACATGCCATTATTCCTCATATTCGCTCTTGCAGAACAGCTAAGGATGCTTGGGATACACTTACCACATTGTACCAAGCTAGGAATGAGGCTCGTGTTGCTTACCTCCAAAAACAATTGGAGAGTGAGCACATGAATGAAGGTGATTCTATGGACAGTTTCTTAACGAAGATCAAAGACTTGAAGGAACAGTTGATTTCTGCTGATGAGGTTATACCAGATAGCTCACTTGTGCAGACCGTTCTGAATGGTCTTCCTGATTCATATCAGAGTTTTGCTACTCTTCGGTTGATGATGAAAGGCAATCCAAATGCCTTGTCATTTGAGGAGTTAGTCTATGTTCTGTTGCAGGAAGATCAATCCAGGCAGAACAGGTCCATTATGCGTGTTGCAGATCAAGCTTTCTTGGCTAGTCAAAAGGGCAAAGGAAAATGGAGTTCTTCTACTAGTAAGCAGAAACCTGCAAATGCTGCACATTCGAAGAACCAAGACAAAGATGAGAAAAAATCAGAAAAGCATAAATTGTTTTGTAAGTACTGCAAAGGGAATGATCATATCATAAAGAACTATCCAAAACTGGTTGCTAAAGAGGCAAAGAAGAAAGAGGCTGGAATGGTTGTTGCAGAGGCCTCTACACCAAAAACAGAGTCAGCAAATCTTGTGTAGGAAGAAGAATGGGCGTTTACTACTGTCTGTAGTTTTGACCCATCTTCTGATGAGCAGTGCATGTCTGCAGTAGACTCAGATGTTTGGTATTTTGACAGTGGGTCGATCAAACATATTACCTTGCAACGCAGTTTCTTCTCTTCACTCGAGCCTGCCCCTACAGGGAATACTGTTACATGCGCCAACAACTCCTCTTATCCTGTTATGGGAGTTGGTAAGATCATTTTGACTACTGCTGATGGTAGTTCTTTCACTTTGTCAGATGCTCTATTTATGCCAGGGATCAAAAAGAACTTGTTATCAGTTTCTGCATTAGCCAAGATTGGCTTGGTTGTGAAATTTATTGATGACAGGTGTATAGTTCATCATCTGTCAAATGGCGATGTGATTATTGCTTCTGGCATTTTATGTGGTGGGCTGTATAAGCTCATTGACTATGAAAGATCTGTAAATGATTTGGCATGTGCAGTAAATGATTCTCAAGCTATGTTAGATGCAAAGCTTTGGCATGCACGCTTTGGTCATCTGAATTTTGCTAGTTTGCTACGCTTGCAGAAATCTGAAATGGTGTCCTTATTGCCCAAACTTGAGGCACCTGGAAAACATGTTTGTGAAGGCTGTATTTTGGGAAAAATGCAGCGTTCATCCTTTCCAAAAGATGGTTCAGTTCGGGCTACTAAAAAATTGCAGCTTGTACATAGTGATGTCTGTGGTCCTATGTAGACACCTTCTTTTGGAAATTACCTTTACTTCGTGACTTTCATTGATGATTTTTCCACGCATGCATGGGTTTATCCACTCAAAGCAAAGTCCGAAGTGTTCATGTGTCAGCATGTAAAATGGGCACCCTCCGTTCTGATCGAGGGGGGGAATATATGTCTTCTGAATTTAATGCATTTCTGGCTGAACGTGGGATAAAACACCAGTGTACAGTGCCATATACACCTCAACAGAATGGAGTTGCTGAACGAAAGAACAGGTCACTGGCATATGCACTAGTGCCTGAACAACATCGCAGAAAATTGGATGATAAGGCAGTTAAATGTATTTTTGTTGGGTACACTTCTGAAAGTAAAGGATATCGTATGTATCATCCACAGACTAAACGCATTCTGGTTAGCCGTGATGTTGTCTTTGTGAAAGATGTTATTCAGCCATTGCTTTCATGTACTAAGGAGACATCTGTTAGCTCCAAAGACATGTATGATACTTTGATGCCTCTTTTTACAGGTGGGCAGTCTAATATTGCTCCTAATGAGGCAACTTCTCAGCCTTTGCAGGTTTCATATGATGATGCAGATCATTCCATTTCTGATGTAGATTTACATGATGCACTTGTTGATGAGAGAGCTGATATTGAGCAGGCAAAAACTATGCCAAAATGGCTGGTGCAGACTTTGCGTGATAGCAAATTAGATGCACCTTTGTCGTATCGTACTCGTTTAGGCTCTCATAGTGCCTCCTTTGCATCAGATTGCTATGCTATGGCTACGTCTAGTCTCTGTGGTGAGAATGAGCCTGTTTCTTTTGATGAAGCACATAATTCAGAAAATTGGATGGCTCCTATGCAATCTGAATATGATGCTATAATGAAGAATGGTACTTGGTCTTTATGTGACTTGCCTCCTGGCAAGAAGACCCTTGGCACTAAGTGGGTATACAAGCTGAAGCGTAAACCTGATGGTATAGTTGACAGGTATAAGGCTAGGCTTGTTGCAAAGGGTTATGCACAGGAAAGAGGCATTGATTTTGATGAGACCTTTGCACCTACATGCCGTATGACTATTGTTCGGAGCATTTGTGCACTTGCAACCCATCATGGTTGGAATGTACATCAGTTGGACATTAAAACAACATTTCTGAATGGTGACTTACATGAAGAAGTGTATGTTTTTTAGCCCCGTGGCTTTGTGCAGAAAGGGCATGAGAACCAGGTGTGCAGGTTAAAGAAGGCATTATATGGTTTAAAGCAAGCACCACGTGCTTAGTATGAGAAGATACATGCCTATCTGGTTGCACATGGTTTTGAGAACAGTCCAACTGAAAGCACCTTATATGTTCAGCATGCTAATGATGTGCTTCTGATCATTGTTGTCTATGTTGACGACATGCTGCTCACTGGTCCTATTGAGAAGCATATTGCTGATTTTAAGGCTGATTTGCATGCCTCATTTGAGATGTCTGATTTGGGACATTTGCATCACTATTTGGGCATTCAGTTTATGCAAGTTGATGGTGGAATGGCTTTGTGTCAAACGAAATATATTGACACATTATTGCAGCGTTTTGGCCTTGAAGACTGTAAGCCTATTGCCACTCCTATGGAGACAGGTTTACGATTGAGTCTTCATGATGCTGGAGATGCATTTGATGTTGTTCTCTATCAGCACGCTGTTGGATGCTTGATTTACTTATGCATTACTCGGCCCGATATTCAGTTTGCTGTCTCACAGATGAGCAGGTTTATGCATTGCCCAAGAGTCACGCATTGGAAGGCGGTTAAGCGCATCTTTCGCTACTTGAGTGGTACTCGACTACTTGGGTTGTTTTATCCCAAGGGGGGATCACTACCGCCAGATTTGCATGCTTTTTCTGACTCAGATTGGGCTGGTTGCTATGACACTCGTGTGTCCACCAGTGGTTTTTGCTTCATGCTTGGTAGCTCATGTATATCTTGGTTGAGCAAGAAGCAGCCTACTGTGGCCACTTCCAGTTGTGAGGCTGAGTATAGGGCAGCTTTCACAGCGACTGTTGAGTGTGTGCGGCTCAGACGCCTTATGGCTGATTTGGGTGTTGGCCAGTCTTCTGCCACCACCATCTTCACTGACAGTCAGAGCACATTGGCAGTTGCGAGGAACCCTGTGTTCCATGCTCGCACTAAGCACATTGAGGTGCATTATCACTATGTTAGGGAGAGGTTCTCTGCTGGGGAGATCAGCTTGGCATATGTGCCCATGCAGGAGAACATAGCAGACCTTTTCACGAAGGCTCTGCCTAGGGAGAAGTTTGAAGCTTTCCGCAAAGCTTTGGGCTTACTTCCTTTTATGGAGTGATTTCCACATAGCTTGGCACTTCCTTATACATGAGTGCCAGCTCCTTGTTCACCGCATCACTCGCAGGGGGGATTTGTTGATATATTTAGGTAGTGATGTGTGTGAACACACTAGGACCGCCGGGGTAATTTTTTCCCTCTTTAGGAGGTTTTTTTCCCCCGGCTTGTATATATGCCTATTGCCCTAATGGGCTACTTATCTTTGTACATTCTCTAGTAATACATTCAGTATTGTGTGTTGTGCTCCAAGCTTCTTCTTCTTCCTTGTGCTGTTCGCGTGCTTCCGCAGATGTCTAACTCCAACATAGGCATCGCTTAAACTATTACGGCCTTTTGGTAGTAGTGATCTATCCATTTATCTACCTATATATCTTTCTATCCATCTATTTTCCTAGATGTGCGTCTTCCTATCTACCTATCTAGATATCTATGTAAATAATTAATTGTCTATTTTCTTAATTATATTTATAGTTATTGGTTCGCTATTAAATATCTTTTATCTATGAATTTAAATAATTATCTCTATATATATAATATTTATACAATTTCATACATATAATTTTTTAAGTGTTTCAATAATTTACTTTTTAATTATGGGTTATCATCTCTAACACATAAAGGATAACCCTACATATTCTAAACATATTACTTCATGTGTAAATTATTTCTCTCACACAATAAAAATAATCTTAAACATAAATCCTAATTTCTAATTTATTTTCAAAGTGTGAGATAAATTTTTGACATGAAAGATTAATTTTAATCTATTATGCTTCTTATTTGTTACTTGGTGTCTCCCAAAAGAGGATATGTTAACTCCATAAGTGGCAACTAATTTATCTCTTCCATATGAGTATTCTAATATTAAAGGCATAGCTTTATTTGTGTTTCCAGATCACATACTTTTCTCTCGACGAAATAGTCAAGAAAATTGCCGAAAATTATGTTTAAAAAATTCAACATATTTTAAATTCGCATTTTTTTTATTTAAAAAACTTATCAATCGAAATGTAGGTTCCAAAGCAAACAATAAAATAAAACAATACATGGAAACATATATTATGCTCGTATAATAAGCGGTAATATATGATCCAGCAGGCGTGGTTTAGCAGATGTGCCTTGTACTCCTACGGAGATGGCCAAGGTTCAAGTCTCGCCTAGGGCTGAATGCCTCAAAGTTCTCCAAGATGGGTGCCTCTACCTTACGAGGTCGGGTGTGTGTGTCTTTCCAATTCATTGTACTTTCAAATATATATATATATATATATATATGATTCAGCTTGTCAAGAGCTAGCTCACCATGGAAACATGAAAGACAGATCATCTTGATGGTATGCTTTATATGAGGACACATTTTATACTTCAGAAATTTGAGCTCTGTTTAACAGAATGAGGCTATACCTCTCAAGATCGAGCTGCTTTTACCATAACAGATATCTGATACCTCCATGACTGAAAGCTGTGCATATCTACTCCTACTGCAAGCCATGCATCTCCATCCCTCCCATGAATTGTTGTGGATATGATCTTCATCCAAGCATACGGCTCTCGTGAGACAACAGCACATCCATTGAATGTAGCAGGGCCATGTTCATATCTTGTGTGCATCTGAACTTGGTCGTCGACTCGTCGCCTTCTGTGTTTCTGTCGCTTTGGACATGGCGTTCTTCCAAGCTGAATGGTGATTCGTGGGTGGCGCATGGTTGTCTTCTTGGGATACTTGCAAACATAGTCTTGGTTCAAGTGTCCGGCTCTCATTAGACCACAGCACATACCATGAACGTAACAGCCTACGGCGCATTATTCGCCTCTTGTATGCATTGCAACAGGGCTCTGCTTCGATCACTTTTGGCTATGGCGTTCTTCAGAAATGAGTCATTGTGGCTGGAGCAAGCTTCAGAAATTTGTCCTCTTTCTTCTGTGCAAAGACAATTTGGGTCCTCTCACTCTCTCATAAGCTCTCATCCTTGTCCTTTCCTCGGTATGACGGCGGTATACATGCATGCATTGTCATCATCAATATGTTTCTTTCCCTGGTGGCGCAAGCGTTGCAAGCTTCAGTTCCTTGTCGTTAGTTGATTGGATCAAGCGTTATAAGCTTCAATCCTTGTCTCTAGTTCATTGTAAAGGTCTTTTTCTCTCTCTAGTCTCTCTCTGAATTCTCTATGACTTTGGATAGCTTTCGATACCTATACGCAAAGAATGAGTGGACACAAACCCAAAAAACGAGTGATCGGATACTATGATGGGAGTACTCTTCTTTACCTCCGTGTGTGTGTGTCTCACAACATGTATAGGAAAGTTCTCCGAGTAACTTTGGATAGGCATAGCTCAATAAACAAGTGGAAAAATAGTCCGTGCTCACGTAGCCAAGTGGCTGACGTCTTGAAGCTTTGGGAGGAAGTCTTGAGTTCAAGTCTTAGCTGGACATATCCATGAGTCTCTCATGATGGGTGCCTCAACGTTATGAGGTTGGGTGTGTGAGTATGTATTTTCAATTCATTGTACTCTCAAAAAAAAAAAGAGTGGAAAAATAAAGCCAAAACAGAGTGGAAGGATTGTTGTAGCTCTAAAGAGCAACACTCATGTATGTAATTGCGGTCACCTCTATTTCTCTTTCTATGAACTTCATACGACTACTCTGATTATATACAATATCCACACTTTGGTGAGTGCACACTAGCATAGTCAATTGGTGTCTCTGCCTTTTAGGTTGGGGGTGAGGGTTGGACCCTTGTTGGCTACTCTGGACACCTTTCCACACATTTATCTTGAGATGAAAGTGTATGCTTTCAAACATTTTAGACAATCATTCTTGGTTTCCAAGCTACTCTAAATCAGTTAAGCTTTCGAGCAAGTTCAAACGAGTTATCGCATCTAGCCTTAGGGCCCCCTCTTTCCCTAATCTACTTTAGCGGGCCTTCGGGCTTGCTATCGTGGTAGTGCTAGATGTGTAAGCCATATTTTGTGGAATATGGAAGCCCATGCTATGCCCACCTTCATTTGTACCTTTCAATTCCTTCAATCTTAACCAGAAATCTGAATTATCTAACTCCCTTTTAAAAAACAGTTCATATGCACTCTTCTTATGCATCCTTGAGATTTATGATGCATTAAATGCATGTAGCCTTGAGCACATACCTCAATTGGTTCGTGAAATTGCCTTCGGGGTAGGGAACTTCAAAACCTGCCTATGGCCTGGACATGTCTTGTCTTAACAAGTAGATGATTGACCATGAGACCCATGTAACATGGCCTTCGAGTGTCAGTTGTTTGCAGTCTCATGTCGAGTAAAAACTTGATCTATTGGCCGAGCTCACGTAGCCTAGTGCCTGATGCCTTCAAGCTGTGGGAGGAAGTTCAAAATTCAAGTCTTGACTGGACATGTCTATGAATCTCTCACGATGAGTGCCACTACCTTATGAGATTGGGTGTGTGAATCTGTATTTCCAATTCACTGTACTAAAAAAAAAAAGATCTACTGCGAATCTACAACACCCTTTGGTTGCCAAAAAGGAAGGTACATGTCCGCATGCAGTGTTGTATTTTGACGGTCTACCATACCCTTCAATTTTTGAAGGTTGTTTACACATTATACTTGTATTTTATATTTGTAATGTAATTTTTGAAGTTAAATTAAAATTTATGACCTTATTTTACGATCCAAAATGGCCAAAACGAACAATACGACCGTCAAAAATCAACACTGTCCACATTAGTGTATGTGTGTGTATGTTGGCGGTATACATGCATGCATTGTCATCATCAGTATGTTTCTTTGTGGAGCAAGCGTTGTAAGCTTCAACTCCTTGTCTTCAGTTGATTGGAGCAAGCGTTGTAAGTTTCAATCCTTGTCTCTATTTGATTTTGAATCAATCTCTCTCTCTATCTCTCTCTCTAGTTCTCTACCTCTATGATTTTGGATAGCTTTCCATAAGTATACGCAAAGAATGAGTGGACACAAACCCAAGAACCGACTGATCGGATACTATGATGGGAGTAGTACTCTTCCTTACCTCCGCGAGTGTGTGTGTGTCTCACAACATGTATACGAAAGTTGTCCGAGTAACTTTGGACAGACAGAGCTCAATCAATGAGTGGAAAAATAAAGCCAAAAACTGAGTGGAAAGCTGATTGCAAGCTCTAAAAATCAGCACTGATGTATTTAATTGCGGTCACCTCTATTTCTCTATATATCAACTTCATACGACTACTATGATTATATACAATATCCACACTTTGGTCACTGCACACTACCATAGTCACTTGGTGTAGCTGCCTTTCAGGTTGGGGGTGAGAGTTCAACTCTTCTTGGCTACTCTGAACACCTTTCCACACATTTTTCTTAAGATGAAAGTGTATGCTTTCAAACTTTTTAGACAATCATCCTTGGTTTCCAGGCTACTCTAAATCCGTAAGGCTTTCGAGCAAGTTCAAACGAATTACCGCATCTAGCCTTAGAGCCCTCCCTTTCCCTAATCTACTTTAAGAGCCCTTCCGGCTCGCTATCGTGGTAGTCCTAAGTGTGTAATCCATATTTTGTGGAATATGGAGGTTCCTCCTATGCCCACCTTCATTTGTACCTTTCAATTCATTCAATCTTAAGCAGAGATCTCCATGATCGAACTTCCTTTTTTAAAAATTCATATGCAGTGTTTTATGCATCCTTGAGATTTATGATGCATTAAATGCATGTAACCTTGAGCACGTAGCTCAACTCATTCATCGAATTGCCTTCGCGGTAGGGGGCTTCAAAACCTATGTACGGCCTTGACATGCCTTGTCTTAACAAGTAGATGATTGACCATTAGACCCGTGAAACATGGCCTTCGAATGTCAGTTGTTTACGGTCTCATGTCGAGTAAAAACTTGATCTACTATCCGAGTCTGTGTAGTCTAATGGGTGACGCTTTGAAATTGTGGGAGGAAGTCCTGATTTCAAATCTTGGTTGGACATGTCCATGACTCTATCATGATGACTGCATTTACCTTAAGAAGTTGGGTGTGCGAGTGTGTATTTCCAATTCATTATACTTAAAACAAAAAAAACTTGATCTACTACGAATGTGCAACATGCTTTGATTGTCAAAAGGGAAGGTACATGCCCGCACGAGTGTATATCGTGTGTGTGTGTGAGAGAGAGAAAGAGAGAGAGAGGAGATAGAAACAATGTCACAACGCACTGCCAACAGGCCGTCCTCCGCTCATACGATAATCAGATATGTGGCTGTGAATGTGTGTAATGCGCAAATGGAGAGAGAGAGAGAGAGAGAGAGAGAGAGAGAGAGAGAGAGAGAGGGATTGATAGTTGTCTTCTTATGCTCAGAAACTCGAAATCATAAAAGAGTCGCTTTTGTTTTTTGCTTTTTTTTTTTTCAATAGAAAACAGAAATTATAACACACTCAACCTTTTACAACCACATGTACGTATGGACATGCCAAGGCTCCATGTGGGGATTGAGTTTGGACCACCCACCTCATGACACAATCACCTCGTCACATAATCAACGGGTCATGCATTCTCTACATAGATCATTGCCTCAAGTGCAAGCTTTTTCTTTGAAAAAGCATGAAGTGTAGAGGTAAAAAAGAGATCCATAAATTAGTCCTCTTTCGAGAGTAGAATCCACTCAAGTTTTATTTTGGAGCCATGTATAGAGAACCTTGTAGTGTGTAAAGGGATTTCCATATTATGTTTGTTCATTGCTTTGTACAACAAGTAGAGGGAGTTATCTCAGTTATGTTTTTTGGGCTAAGCCAAAGAAGAATTATGATATGCAGATGCATTAAAGATTTAAAGCCCATTCTAGTTAAGGCCAATAGGTTTTCCAATTCTATTTATTCTCATATGAAAGTCTATTTCTTGAAGGTGTAGTATCTCCTCCAAATTGTAGCCATTCTTGCATATATTGGCTCTTTCATCCAATGTGGAGACAAAACAAAGTTGGTTAATATCCATCTTCTTCTACGTTAAGTCCTTCTTCTCATAAGGACCGAGTCATCTTAGGAGAGTCAAATTCTTGATTCAATATCCTCAAGGTAGGTTGTATCCTTTCTAACTTAACACTACAGATATTATTCACAAAAAATGGAACAAAAACATGATTGAGAATTGGCGCCCAATTATAATGTCACAAATAGGTTACAAGATCATTGCTAAAGTTATTGTGAATAGAATTTCCTGTCACTTACAAAATTGGCTAAGCGAGGATAAAAAAGGATTCATCAAAGAAAGATCCATCTTGGAAGCTATCATTGATGTCTGGGAAGGTCAGGAATTCACTAGAGAGTCTACTCAAGATATTATCTTTCTTAAGATTGACTTAGACAAAGCCTATGATAGGCTTGAGTGGGACTTCATCCTCCAATCACTGAAAGACCTTGGTTTTGGTCTAAAATTCACTAGGACATTCTCTACTCTGCTACAAATGTGTCAGCTCAGATAAACATCAATGGCCAACTTTCTCAAGCGATTAGATTAAAGCGTTCTATCAGGCAAGGATGCCCCTAGGCCCCTCTTCTCTTTGCTATTGTTGTTGATGGTCTCAGCTACCTTGTGAAACATTATGCTAGTTTAGGCCATATGCAAGGCCTTTGTCTTCCTCTCAATCAAGGACATATGATAGACTATTTGTACATGATGTGAATGCCTTTGTGCATAATGATACGACCAACATTGATACATTTTGGAGGTGCCTAAACACATTTTGTGTGGCTTTTGGATCCAAAATAAACCACAGAAAAGCCACCTTCAGGGCATTAATGGGACATCCTCCGAGTTTTCTTGTTGACCAATTCTGTCAGCTTATTCCTAGTGGTCAAATCTTCCACCTATTAGGTATTCCAATGGGATTTGATGGACCAACATTGGAATTGGGTACTCTCAAAGCTTGATAACAAGTTGATCTATTGGAAAGGTATGCAGATCAACTTGGCAGGGCAAGCCATGGTAACTAACACATTTCTGATTTCTTCAACTATTTACTTTCTCTCTTGTTGGAGATTGAAGGACCAAGCAATTGGCAAGTTGAAAAGCATCTATAGAAACTTTTTTGGAGGGATAACCCCAATAGAAGGGGAATCCCCAAAATTAAATGGGCTACTTGCACTACCCCTAAAGATCAAGGTGGCTTCGGCATGCTTGACATCGAAAGCATGGCCAACAAGCTAGCTGCAAAATGGTTAATTAAAGCTTGGAGTAACAGTGAAGCCTCCTGGTCAAAGCTTAGTTTTAGGAATAGGTGCACTCTTAAGCTTATGGGCCTCTTGGGTTGGAAGGACCTCGACCTTCTCACCCTTTTGTTCTCCCCTTTTTTGGTCTCTCCGAAAGTCTCAAACTTGGTTTGCTCTCTGTGGAAGAGTTGAAACAAGGTCAACAATTTGTCAAGATCAGTGATGATTGGAAGTGGGTGGCCAAGATAAGACAAAACGATTCGATTTGGTTCCCTATCAGGGGCATCAAAGGTGTGGAGTCTTGGAACCTCCAAAAAGCTAGAAATCTATGGAACGAAGGTTTTCGTTTGTGGAAACACTACTGGAACCAAGATACTTGCCAGTGGATTAGATTTGAGGAAATTGAGTTAGATGTGAAAGTGAACTAAGAAGAATGGATCCTATTGTAGAGCAGCTTCACTGCCTGGGATCGCTTGAAGACTCGTCTCCTCATTGGTTAGGAACCTCCTCGCCATGAGGGTCTTAGATCACACAATGGAAATAACATTGGCAAAATTTTGAGATTCAAGAAGAGTCTGGATTTCCATGTCACGCTTAACAATAAGTGATGCTTTGATTGGTTGGGCTAGGGATGGGACTTTAAGTTCCAATCCATTTGGCATCCCCCCATCGAAATAAAAAAATCAGTGCTTATGTGATGAATTCTCCACTAGGGAATTGGGACCAATGTAAAGGCTAGCAAAATTCGCGGGGTCCCCCATGGTCCAAACAATGCCTACATGGCAATGAGGACTTGGGACACCTCTTTTCTTGTGCCCTAAGCCAAAATCAATTTGTTGGACCCTTGAGAAAATAATGCTGCTACAAGGGCAAATCAATTGGAAACAAGCTTTGCTAGAGAAGCAATCGAATGTTCCGCATCACTGTAGAATGTGATTAGAGGCAAGATCCTCTAGAAGATCTAGAAAGAGATGTGTGCAGCCAATTTTGGAAGCCCTCCTAAAGAATGACCGATAGAAAAATCCATATTTCTTTTAGGAAAACGAATTTTCAATTGTAAGAAACTCCTGCCGTTTAGACATCATAGAGTACTTTTCCTCGAGAACAACAAGATCAAGAGCAAATGGGCCTCATATGAAGGGGACAAGAGGATGATCAACCTTCTTTTTAAAACTCTCTAGTGATGTAACCCCTGCTTTGTGGGATTCGAGGGTCCCACGGGTACTAAGCCCATTCTCTTGTACAATTGTTTTATCTATTAATTAAAGTCTGGTAGAGTAGGCTATGCCGAACTTCTATTTATGAAAAAAAACAAAGAATTATGGAGTTCATTTATTCACTTCCCGTTTTTTTACCCCAAAGGATCCCCTTTGGTTTCCTCCCTTTGTTTTGCTTGGAACAAGATGAAACACCATTGCGCTATCACTAACGAATGAAAGTGGGCGGCGGGAATAGACGAAAATGACTCCATTGGTTTCCAATGATTCAGCTTAAAAATTGAGAACTTGAGAACCTCCATTGAGCTAAAAGGATTTGGTCCAAAGGATTTCACCAATGGAAGCACGTGGTGCCAATTTGGAAGAAATCGAATCTAATTTGAGGACATCGATTAGAGTTATAGATTTGACTATTAGGATTGATGCCTCTTCGGAAAAAGAATGAATGCATGGTGGTGCAAAAGGTGTCCTCAAGGGGACGAAGACCTTGTGCACATTTTATTTTCATGCCCTAAGAACACCTTGATCATGTGGAGGAGGGTTCAAGTGCATCTTAGATTGCCCAGACTGATTGACTAGAAAAAAAAAGCCTTGCTTGCAGAGGCAATCGGTTGCTCCTATTGACTTTGGAATGCAATTAGAAGTGAGATCCTCTGGTAAATTTGGAGTGTAAATTTGGAGAGAACACTGTGCTACCACTGTTGACAACCCACATCAAGAGTTGTCCATTGAGTTCTCCCTCTCGATTTTGGCTAGAAGAATCAGAAACTCCAAGACCCCCCTTCAAACATCAAATAACTCCAAGATCCCCCCCCCCCCTTCAAACATCAAATAATTTTTGTCTTAGAGAACAAAAAACTAAAAAGCAAATGGATCCCTGATGAAAAGGATCAAATGACTTCCCTTGCCTCATCTTTGAGTCCGGGAGTTAAGATATATGGCCTTCGTTGTATCTCTCTCTTAGCTCTTGTACTCTTTACTTTGTCGACATATTTGATGCTGGTTTTTTAAAGAAAAAAGATGAATAAAAGAGATGGTCCCAAAATAAGATTATCATTGAAAATTTCTAGAAATATAAAGAACCTAAGAATCTTTAAGGTTGTTCGAACAGTAGATCATCCACATGGTCAACAATTTGTTCACTGTTTTCCACAAATTTAAGATTCCCAAACCACCTTTATGGTCTAGAAAGGAGACATACATCCTACTTGACCTTCAATATATATACTAGAATGAATCCATCCACAAATTTTATATTCCCAAACCACCTTTTTGGTGTAGAAAGGAGACATACATCCTACTTGACCTTCAATATATATACTAGAATGAATCCAAGAAAACCCCAAAATAACCCACAAAAGGAAGTGCAACTATAACCTCATGGTAGTCAACCACAAGACTATACAACATATCAACTCTACTATGCATAGTATCGACTCAATATGCCCATTCTATTACAAACCTATTCCATTCTATTCAAGGTGAGAACTCCGTGGAGCCTTGCCAACTTTCTCACCATACATATTTAAACATCATGGACCGTCAAGATCACATGAATTATGGATTTTGTGCGTTGCCTTCCTTTTTTGGGGGGGATTCCGCAATTGTTCCTTAGCTAAATTGAAAGGTTCCAAAAGGTCAAAAAAACATATCATAGTTTCTAAGTTTGAAGATCCATGGGCAAAGGAGGTGCAAGACGGTTAAATGAACTTGCAATTAAGGTAGTCCCACAAAAGGAATGGTAATCGAAATGTCTTCAAATAAAAAGAACATAAGACTCTCTAGTCATTCACATGGCCACCAACTTGTTGCATATTCTTCACACATTTAAGATTCCCAAACTGCCTTTTTCTATTTCCATAGCAAAGACTAGAGGCAGCCATAGCATAGCAATTTGATGCAAATGAGGCACTATGAGAGCCTCAACAAGTATGATATGATAGAGATGCATTTACTTTGTTGTCACGCAAAGTCTGCACCAACCATTTGGCATAGTTTTTGCCTCCTCTATATCAAGTCTCTCATCAACAAGTGCATCATGTAAATCTGCATAAAAAATAGAATGATCTCCATCATCACATGAAACCTATAAAGGCTAAGAAGGTACCTCACTAGGACAAGCACTAGACTATCCACCTATAAAAAGAGGCAGCAAAGTGTCATACATGTATTTGGAGCTAACTGATGTCTCCTTAGTACATGAAAGTAATGGTTGAATAGCATCTTCCACAAGAAAAACATCATGGCTAATAAAAATGTGTTTATTCTATGGATGATAGAGATGATAGCCTTTGCTTTTAAAACTGTACCCAACAAAAATACATTTCACTGCTTTATCATCCAACTTTTTGTGTTTTTGTTTAGGCACTAATGCATATGCCAAACCAAAAACACACAGATGAGCAATAGATGGCTTGCGACCATACCAAGCCTGATATGGAGTGATAGACTACAACGTTTTAGTGGGATACCTGTTAAGTACATATGTTGCACACATAACAACTTCAAACCTGAAACTATGTGGTACATCTTGACTCTTGGCCATACACCTCGCCATCTCCATGAGTGACATGTTCTTCCTTCCACAAACTCCATTCTATTGAGGTGTATACGACACTAAACTGATGTTTTATCCCATGTTTAGCAAAAAATGCATTAAAATCTAAAGACATATATTCCTTGTAAGGAGTGGTTGGATAGACTCCAAAAATGAGGTGGTGCTGCACAAATCCTCCTCTACACCTGCCAACATAGCTTCAGAGTACCTTATTAGACACCTTTAGCTTCCCAAATATGCATTTGGATCCATAATGTACGTTGCAGCATCACTTTCAAATAGTTATGTCAAAACAGACTACTTCCAAGATTGAAGACTTCCAAAACTTGCTATTTTAGGACTTGGTCCTGCTTAGTATTTCACTCAATGCTCACTCACTTATTGCAATTGACCCCAGAGCTTTTAGAAATAGATAATTAGAGCCCTGAGCTTTCTATAAGAAGTTATTTCACTAATTTAGTATTAGTATATGATGAGAAATCACATTAAGAAGTTAGGGGTGTAATCTTGACTTTTTAGGGAGATGACAGTGAGCAGACATAGGTGACTTGCAGAGAATGTATCTCATAAACTACCTAATCAAATGATATGAAAATTAATAATTGACAACTAGAAGATCTAAGATACATGTACCAAGTTAAATCACATCGATTGGATAAGTATTCATAGAGAACTCCTCAAAACCAATTCATTGAAATGAGCACTTAGCAGTAAACAAGAGTAGATACCAAATGACTTGCATAAATTGAATCAATTGTGTAATATTATGAATGTATGGTACAAGGGAGATGATTTAGGCTTACTCATACATGTATAAGCTTAATGTACCCACAAGATTGAAGCTCAATGTGTCCTTCTTCTTGCTCTCAACCCGCAACTAAAAGTCAGGGTCTTTTATAGATGTGTATTCAATTTCCATTTTAAATCTGCCATCAAAAAGTGATCCTACCTTTTAGGATTCTAATTGATTTGATTCTAAACACTTAGTTGGTATGAAGTAAAACTCGTAAATTCATGAGATTCTCTCAAACCTTTCCTTTTACATTTATCTTAGTTACACGCATGAAATTTTACAAGAGGTGGTCATACGTGACTTATGGATAGTCACTCCCAAGTTGTGAAGTAAACATTTGATATTAGGTCAAGCCTCATGGCTTGCCAAATGTACCAACAACTCCCCCTCAAGCCTAATATGCTTGAGTCTTCATTTCATAGATATCTCCTACAAACCAATCATTGATTTGAACATGTTGAGTTTGCTTCCATCAAGTGGTTTGGTCATCATGTGTGCACATTGCATCTGTGTAGATACATAAGACAATTGTATCTCTTTGTTTGCAATCTTTTCTCTAACAAAGTGATAATGGACTTCTATATGCTTAGTCCTTGCATGAAAGATTGGATTAGCAGCTAAATGCAATGAACTCATATTGTCCCCAAATATATATGGAGTACCAAAGTCTAACCCTAAATTTGTATAGAGGGTCTTGATCCACATTGCTTCCTAAGTTGCATTTGCCATCCTCTGTATTCAGCTTCGGTTGAGGATAGTGCTATAGTGGGTTGTTTCTTGGAAGACCAAGAAATGAGCTTTGTACTTGCAAAAGAGAGATATCCAAATGTACTTTTCCTATCATCTTTTGATCCTACCCAATTTGCATAACTGAAAAGCTTTAGACTTAAATCATATGTGTATTGCTAATATAGGCCCTCATTGATTGTTCCCTTAAGATACTTCAATATCCTTTTTGCTGCATCCATGTGAGGTTTCCTAGGAGTGTGCATGAATTGGCTAAGCACACTTACTCCATATCATATATCAACCCTAGTTAGGGTGGCATAGTTCAAGCTTCCAAGTAGACTTTGGTAGCTTGTAATGTCTTCAATTGGTTCTCCTTCATGAGCACTTAACTTGTTATTGACCTCCATGGGAGTACCTGCAACCTTCGTGTCGTGCATTTTGAGCTTAGCAATCATATCTTCAATGTACTTCCTTTGAGTAAGGAACATCCCTTGATATGTATAGACAACTTCTAATCCAAGAAAATAAGTGAGCGATCCAAGGTCACTTATCTTGAATTCTTCCTTCATTTGGGTTTCGATATTCTTGATTCCATTTGCATCATTACATCTAAGAATGATATCATCTACATGCACACATAAATATATAACTTCAGAGTTGTTCCTCTTAATGAAGAGTGAAGAATCAGCCTTGCTCAATTTGAACCCTTTGTCCTGCAAGAATGTAACAAGTCTATGGTTCCAAGCTCTAGGAGCTTGCTTGAGACCATAGAGAGCTTTCCAAAGTTTGCACACATATTCAAGATGTAATTTATCAAGAATGTAAGAGGTTGTGCCATGTACACCTCCTCTGAAAATCCAACCATTCAAGAATGCATTTTTTACATCTAACTGATAAATGTTCCAATTCCTTGAAGCAATTATACTCATGAGAACTCTGATTGTTGGCATCTTTGCCGCAGGAGAGAAGGTCTCCTCATAATCAATTCCTTGGGTCTGAGCAAACCCACCCTTTAGCCACAAGCCTTGCTTTGTACCGATTTATTGAACCATCAGAATTCTTTTTTACCTTATAAATCCAACTAGATCCAATGATCTTCATGGATTGTTTCTTGGGTACTAGGCCCCAAGTCTGATTCTCTTGGAGTGCTTGTATCTCTTCCTCCATTGCTTCTTTCCACTCAAATTTCTTGTTTTCTTTTTCAAAGGTTGATAGCTCCTTTGAGTTAATATCCTGAGCAATATGGATTGAGTGTTTAGTGACCAGAGAGGTGTCAAATCCATACCTTTCTAGCTTCTTCTTTTCCCTAGTTGAAATCCTTATTGTTTGTTGAGAGGATTCTACAATATCCCTCAAGTCTTGCATCTTCTCTTTACCCTTGTTGGTCCATACCTTAAAGTTCCTTCTTGGTGTCTTCTGATCATCATCAGAGTCACTTGGATCTTCATGTTGTTGATCATTTACCATTTGAATTGTTGGAAAGTCCTCCTCTAGGTCATAAGGTAGCTTGACTTTTTTGCAATCGTCTTCAAACCACGAGTTGTTTTCATCAAAAACAACATCTCTACTAACAATAAGGCCTTTAGTACTTGGATTATACAACATGTACCCTTTTTGATTTAGATCATATCCTATGAACACACATTTCTTTGCCTTAGGACCCATTTTACCTCTGATTTGTGATGGAACATGTGCATAAGCTATGCACCCAAATATTCTTCAATGATCTAGGCTAGGTATCCTTCGATTCCAAGCTTCATATGGTGTCATCCCATCCAATGATTTGGATGGGAGCCTATTGATGAGATAAGTGGCTATAGACACAGCCTCCACCATAGATAGTTGGGTAATTTTCTCTCATTAATCATGGACCTTGCTGCCTCCACACTAATCCTATTCCTCCTTTCTGCTACTCCATTTTGTTATGGAGTATACCTTGTAGTGGGCTCTCTTTTGATGCCTCTATCTTGGAGATATGCATCAAACTCATGGGAGAAGTATTCTCCCCCTCCATCTCACCTTAGCCTTTTCAAGGTTTTCCCTGTTTGGTTTTCAACAAGAGCAAGATATTTTTTGAAACAATTGAACACTTCATCCTTGTGCTTCATAAAATAAAGTATAGTCCATCTGCTACAATCATCAATGAATGATACATGGTACCTATATCCTAAAATTGAAGGCTCTTTGCTAGGTCCCCAAACATCTGTGTGGACTAGCTCCAATAGATCACCATGAATATAACCTTTCTTAATTAACGGTTGTCTATGAGACTTCCCAAATTAACATGCATTGCATTTATATATCATGTGCTGCTTGGATATGTTTGGCAATCCAAGCACACTCTGATCCTTGCATATTTGCTTCAAACTCCTCTCACCTATGTGAGCTAATATTTTGTGCCACATTTCTAATTCTGATAAAGTTTGTCCTCTAGATTTGAAAAGTGCCATATTTCTAGTATCTTGTAACTCAAATGTAAAGAGTCTACCTATCTTTTCTCCTTTTGCTATCCTCTTGAACCCTTGTTGAGGATCTTCAACAAATGCTCCATTTCTTGTGAGCCTTATCTACAATCCTTCTTCTACAATTTGTCTAACACTGATCAATTTCTTGGTTATGGTAGGTACATACAATACCTTGTCGAGTAGATTCAAATTTCCATCTGGCGTCTTCACATTTCCAATATTTTCAATTGAGTGCCTTGTGTCATTTCTTTTCTGTACCTCATGCTTGTTCCTTGGATCCCCTAAGTCAGATAACAATGCCACATTTCCTACTACATGATTTGAACAACCAAAATCTATATAGAACACATGCTCATCTGCTTTACCTTGCCTCATGGTCATGTTCATCAACAAAAGTGAGTCCTCTTGTGCATGCTCTTTAGTGTAATATTTTTAGTCTCTTCTTCCTCTATTGTGTCCTTGGTTATTGTAGTTTTTGTTGTAGTTGTTGAAATTGTTTGATCTTCATCTTCCATAGCTTCCTCTATTGAAGCCTCTTCCTCTATAATTTCTAGGGTTCCTGAAACAATTCTCACTTGTATGGTTAGTCAATCCACATATGGCACATGGAGAGGTGCTTTAATCTACCCCTACCTTGTCTACCTCCTCTGCCTCTTCCTCTTGTACCTCTACCTCTTCCTGCAAAGTTAGCTTGGGAGGTTCTAGCTTCATCATCAGATGTCTTGCCTTTACCTTTACTATCCTTACCCTTATTCTTATCAGTGTATAAGGTAGATGATTTATTACCTTTTGAGTTGTCATGGTTCTTCACAAGCTTGGCTTCATGAGAGAATAGTTGTCACATTAGAGTATTGAAGTCAGGTACCTGCATGTCCATGTATAGATCCATTGTTATGGTAAAGGCTTCCCATTTATCATCTCCCTTGATTCCATGATCACTTGTCTCACAATTTGCTCCTCTTCAGTGAATCATCCAATGCTTCTAAGTTGATCAGCTTGGTCCTTCATTTTTAGTGGCATAATCAGTCACATTCTGCTTGGGCATCTTTTTTAGTGTTGTGAACTCCATCGATAGTTGGTTCTTTCTTGCTCTAGTGCTTGAAGAAAAGAATGCTTCAAGTGCATTCCAGGTTTTTTGTGATTTCTTATAGTTCCTAATGTGTGGGAGCAAGAAAATAGAAACTGACTTGACAAGATATGACCTAGCCAAAGCATCCTTTGAGCACCATGTTGATAACCTTTCCTATTCTTCTTGAGTAGGTTGCCCTTTGCTTATGATTATTGGCATTAACTCATCTCTAGATATGTAACCATAGAGATTTCTACCTTGTAGATATGCATCCATTCTAGTAGACCACACAGAGTAATTATCTCGACCCAATTTGTCAATTGATGATGTGAGTCCATCTCCCATGTTGAGTTGATGATAGCTCTGATACCACTATGAGGAGTTGGTTGGATACACTCCAGAAATAAGGTGGTGCTACACAAATCCTGCTCTACACCTACCAATGTAGCTTCAAAGTACCTTAGTATACAATTTTAGCTTAAAAAATATGCATTTGGATCCATAATGTACCTTGGAGCATCATCTTTAAATAGTTATGTCAAAAAAGAATACTTCCAAGATTGAAGACTTCCAAAAACTTGCTATTTTAGGACTTGGTCCTCCTCAGTATTTCACTCAGTGCTCACTCACTGATTGCAATTGATCCAAGAGCTTTTAGACATAGCTAATTAGAATCCTAAGCTTGCTATAGGAAGTTACTTCACTAATTAGGATGATTATACGATGAGAGATCACATTAAGAAGTTAGGGGTGTAATCCCAACTTTTTAGGGAGATGATAGTGAGCATACATAGGTGACTTGCAGAGAACTTATCTCACAGAGTACTGAATCAAATGATATGAAAATTGTTAGCTGAGAACTAGAAGATCTAAGATACATATACCAAGTTGAATCACATCGAGTTGATAAGTATTCATAGAGAACACCTCAAAAACAATTCACTGAAATGAGCACTTAGCAACAAAGAATAGTAGATACCAAATGACGTATAAACTGAATCAAATGTGTAATATTATGAATGTATGATACAAGCAAGATGATGTACTAGGCTTACTCATACATGTGTGAGCTTAATTTACCCACAAGATTGAAGCTCAATGTGTCTTTCTTCTTGCTCTCAACCCACAACTAAAATTCAAGGTCTTTTATAGATGTGTATTCAATTTGCAGTTTGAACCTGCCACCTAAAGTGATCCTACCTTTTAGGATTCTAATTGATTTGATTCTAACCACTTAGTTGGTATGAATTACAACTCGTAAAGTCACGAGATTCTCTCAAACCTTTCTTTTACATTTATCTTGAGTTAAAACTCATGAAATTTTACAAGAGGTGTTCATATGTGACTTATGGATAGTCACTCCCAAGTTGTGAAGTAAACCTTTGATATTAGGTCAAGCATCAAGACTTGCCAAATGTACCAACATTCCCCCCCTCGATCAGAATGGAGGGTGCCCATTCTACATGCTGACATATTTTCAGCGAGAACCAAAACTTTTTTGAAGCACATCAACACTTTGGACTTTGGTTTCAATGGATATACCCATGCATGCCTGGAAAAATCATCGATGAAAGACACAAAGTAAAAATAGTTTCTGAGTAGCTCAAACTGAACCATCTTTTGGGAATGAGGAACGATTCCTTTTGCCCAAAATACAGCCTTCACAAACATGTTTATCGGGTGGCTCAAGTTTGGGCAAAGAGGACACCATTTCAGATTTCTATAGGCATAGAATGTTGGTGCAGATCAATCACCAATTGAATGTTTGAAGACTAAAGAATGAAGGATGAGATCAACTCTTGAAGCTTGGAAGGAAGATACATTCAGAGTATGTGAGGAATGTACACATATGTACATAGTTCACTTAGATCTTTGATTAGTCATAGACTTGTACAAATTTTCCTATAAATACTTTTGGAAAATGTCGGGATATGGAGAGAGAAGACAAGGAGAGACTATGTATGAGCATAGGAATAGAGATATTAGTGATTGTAAATGTCAATAGACAGATGAGAAAGGAGTTGAAGTCTCTCTCACTTTTCAGTTGTAGTCTTCTCCTGAAATGAAAGAAATGTTGCGCCCGATGTTTCTGCGTCTACTCCGTCTGTGGTAGATCATTTGTGAAATCCTTTTGTGGATATCTAAGTTGTTAGTTAATGAGTCTGTGACTTGAATTTCAGAGTCTAATTGTAAACAGGTTAAGAGAATTGCTAGTAGGAACATTCACATATGTTGAGTGTTCACAGTTCTCTGAAACAGGCGCACATTTCAAGTCCAAAGAAATAAGTAGTGCTCAGTGCACAGTGTAAAGTTTTACACATATGATAGCTCAAAATCTAAGTTGAGAGATAAGCTATCTTCAGCCAAAAGGATTTGGTAAAACGGGTTCGACATTGTGAGAACCAAAGTTAAGAAGTTAGGGGTGTCAAATCGACTTCTCAGAAGTACAGATTTGGACATAGGTAACTTGTGAAGTTGATTTCTCAAGTTATACTAAACCTTTTTGAGAACTTTAACTTGGAGGAGGTGCGCAATCTCTAGGCGACACTCCATACAAAATTTCATAGAAAACTTTACATGTTTGATAGGTCAATGAGAAGAAATTGTGCAGCAGACTTTCTGTGTTTCATCTTCTTCACAGAATTTTTCAACTTTTGATAATTTGGAAATTGGACCTCTAATTTAGTGAAGGTTTTGACTTACTCTTGATATAGAGGTGTTCTAAATTCAAGAGTAGGTTGTTCTTTTGGAGATTAACACTCTCCATCAGTGGTATCAGAGCAGGAGACATCAAATCAAGGAAAGGAAGGTCCCGACTGCTGCAGATTCAAGAAATTCAACATTTGAAGAACTAAAAGGTGAAAGTTTGAAGGCAAAGCAAGAGAAGGAGACCATACGACATCAAGAAGGACAAAAGGAGTCTAATTCGAAGTAAAGGTACATATATTGTTCATAAAGCTTGAAGGTTTCAATACACAGGTAGACACAAGATGGGAGATTCTCTACAGATAGAGAAATTGGATAGGGAAAACTATCCTGCATGGTCAATGAGGATGGAAGCTCATCTTATGAGCAAAGATTTAATTGCTTACATCACAGGAGAAGAAGAGAAGCCACAGTTTAGAGATCCTAGTGTTCCAACTAGGGAAGAGTTAGCAGATTTGAAAAATTGGATGAAGAAAGATGCTCAAGCTAGGAGCATTATCTATATGGCAGTCAATGATTACTTGTTACCTCATATTCGAGGTCTTGAAAGTGCAACTGATATTTGGAATGCTTTGGAGGAGCATTTCCAGAATACTACAAAGTCAAGGAAGGCATCCTTATGGGCAGAGTTTACAACCTTTAAGAAGAAGGCCTCTCAATCTATTTCAAACTATGTAACAAGGATGAAAGACATTGCAGATGCATTAGGAGCTGTTGATGAGGACATTGAGGAGGATAAATTGGTAAGGCAAATCCTTACAGGTTTGAGAGGTGATGACAAATGGAAGCCATTCATTTTGTCTACAGAATTATCACTTGACCATTTCACTCCTGATTTAAATCAATTGCTAGGTCATATGCTAACATTTGAGCAGGATGTTAAAGGAGATGGTGACAAGAGTGCAGGTCATGCAATGTACTCAAAAGACAAGAAGAAGAATAGCAAAGGAAAGCAACAAGCAGGTGAAGATGAAGGAACAACTACTCAAGCCAACTTCCTAAGAGGAAGAGGAGGTGGCAAAGGTAGAGGAAGAGGCAGAAACAACAAGGATGGAGGCAAAGCTTGCTGGATTTGTGGTAAGACAAATCACTTAGCTAATGATTGTTGGCATAATAATCAGAATAATAGTGGATACAATCAAAATTATAATTCAAGAGGAAGAGGTGGCAGAAATCAAAGAGGTAATTTCAGAGGCAGAGGTGGTAGGAGTTACTTTGGAAGAAATGCAGGTAGAGGATTCCAAAGTCAACAATATAACAACACCTACTACAATTATGCTTCAGATCAAAAGGAAGATTCAACATTGATAATGAATGCAACTTGTGAAAGGCAGAGTGAAGATCAAAGAGTTTTCTACATTGACTCAGGGTGTAGCAATCACCTGAGTGGTAATATATCCTTGATGACTGATTTGGAGAATAATGTTTTTAATCATGTTGTTCAAACAGGTGACAACACAAAGCACAATGTGAAGTCAATTGGATCAGTGAAGGCCAAGGATGGTAGCACCTTATTGAGTAAGGTCTTGTATGTTCCTACAATCCCTAAGAATTTGATAAGTGTAGGACAAATTGTTGAAAAGGGATATGAAGTAAGATTCACTAATGATGGAGTATATGTGGAAGACCCTAGCCAAGGGTATAAACAGATTGTCTCAGGGAAAAAGGAAGGAAGATTATTTACATTGAAGATTCAAGGCAATATTGGTCATGCTATGTTCACATATGGAGGACATAAGATCTCTGAGTTAGATCTTTGGCACAAGAGGCTTGGACATTTCAATGAAAGAGGTATTAAAGATATGGTTAACAATGGTTCAGTGCTTGGATTGCCTAATGTTGCAGGTCAACATATGACATACAAATGTGAGGCATGTCAATTAGGTAAGGCTCATAAGAATTCTTACTCCAAGCATGGTTTTATGCACTCAGAGAAGCTTGAGTTGGTACACACAGATGTGTGGGGACCATCAAAAGATTTCAGTATAAATGGGTCAAGGTATTATGTGATTTATGTTGATGATGCTACTAGATGGATCACTATCTATGTGATCAAAGATAAGTCAGAAGTGTTTAATACATTTAAACACTATCATGCATATGCAGAAAGAATTACAGGTCATAAGTTGAAAAGACTAAGGTCAGATGGAGGGGGAGAGTATTTCTCTAATGAGTTCAGTGATTACTTATGGAATGCAGGTATAAAAAGGGAAGTTACTTGCAGGTACTCTCCTCAACAAAATGGTGTTGCAGAAAGGAGAAATAGAACACTTGTTGAGTTTGCAAGATCCATGATGAAGGAGAAAAATTGCCCTAATTATTTGTGGGCTGAGGTTGTAAATACAGCCACTTATTTGGTCAATAGGTTACCATGTAAAGCCTTGCAGGGTATGACACCATATGAGGCTTGGTGGGGTAAGAGACCTACCTTGGATCATTGCAGAGTTTTTGGATGTGTGGCATATGCATATGTGCCATCACAATTAAGGCACAAGTTGGAGCCTAAAGCTGAAAAATATGTTTTCATTGGTTATGATGATAAGCAGATGGGCTATAGATTGTGGAGTCCATCTACAAAACAATTCATGGTTTCTAAAGATGTTACATTTGATGAGCAAAGTACTTGGTATGCAGGTACAATCAATATCAATACAGGTGATGAAGAAGAAGTGAACCAAAGGAAAGGTAAATCAAAGGTTCAGATATTTAATGAACAAGAGAATAATGAAGTGCAGGTTGAAGTGGAAGAAACACCAAGATTTGATCCTGAATATGAAGAACCAGAAACCTCAAGAAGTGGAGAGCTTAGGAGGTCTACAAGGAATAAGTGGCAACCTACAAGGTATAGCTATGATACTTCATTTTTGGCCACAAAAGATTATGCTTATATGGTGAATACAGATGAAGACCCTTCTACATATGAAGAGGCAAAAGGTAAGGAAAAATGGGAGAAAGCTATGCAGGAAGAATATGATGCACTATTGGAGAATCAAACATGGGATTTGGTTCCAAAACCAAATAGTCAGAAAATCATTGGATGCAAGTGGGTTTACAAGACCAAGAGATTTGCAGATGGAAGTGTGTCTAGATACAAAGCTAGACTTGTTGTCAAAGGGTTTGCTCAGACTTATGGTGTTGACTATGATGAGACTTATAGTCCTGTGGCAAAGATGACAACCATCAGGACACTTATTGCTATTGCTGCATGTAAAGGTTGGAAGTTATGTCAACTTGATGTGAAAAATGCTTTTTTGAATGGTTATATTTCAGATGATGTATTCATGGAGCAACCTCAAGGGTTCAAAGATAAAAGGTATCCAGATCATGTGTGCAAGCTCAAGAGAGCTTTGTATGGCTTGAAGCAGGCCCCAAGGGCATGGAACTATAGACTTGTGAAGTTCCTAAAGGAACTTGGATTTCAGGTGTCTAAAGCAGATAGTAGCTTGCTTGTCAAAGCAAGTGATAATGGTTTCATATATATGTGCATATATGTTGATGATATAATTCTTACAGGTACAGATGAAGAAGGAATACAAAGACTCAAGAAGCAAATGGAAAAGGAGTTCAAAATTAGTGACTTGGGAGACTTGTCATATTTCTTGGGCATGGAGATTACATATACTCAACATGGAGTATTTGTGACCCAAGAAAGGTATTTGAAGAACTTGTTAATCAAGTTTAAAATGGATGATTGCAGGGTAGCACCTACACCAATGGAGGTGAATCACAAATTGAGTAAGTTTGGAGGTGAAGAATTCAAGGACATGAGACAATATCAGAGGTTGGTTGGTAGCCTTATCTATGCTACATTAACTAGACCTGATTTATCATATGCAGTAGGAGTTTTGTCTCAATTCATGCATTGTCCTAGGAAAGAGCATTGGATTGCAGGTCAAAGAGTGTTGAGGTACATTAAGGGTACACTCAATGAAGGTTTGTATTATGGGTTTACCTCAGATACAAATATCAAAATTTATAGTGATGCAGATTGGGCAGGTAATCCAGATGATAGAAGGTCAACTTTTGGATATATGTGTTATGTGGGAGATAAACTTATCTCATGGTGCTCCAAGAAGCAACATACAGTTGCTTTGTCTTCTACAGAAGCAGAGTATAAAGGCATGGTTGAAGCTGCAAAGGAAGTGATATGGGTCAAGACATTGATGAAGAGTTTTGACATTGTGCATGGGGTACCAATTATATATGGAGATAACATGAGTTCATTGTATTTAGCTGCTAATCCTGTTTTTCATGCCAGGACCAAACATATTGAGATACAGTATCACTTTCTAAGAGAGAAGGTGATGGATAAGGAGATTGAAGTCATACATACTTCAACAAAAGATCAGATAGCTGATATGCTTACAAAGAGCTTGGATGGACCAAAGCTACAGAAGTTTAAAGACATGGCAGGTATAAAGAAGAAAGGAGAAACCTCAATTGATGATTGAGGGGGAGCTGTTGGTGCAGATCAATCACCAATTGAATGTTTGAAGACTAAAGAATGAAGGATGAGATCAACTCTTGAAGCTTGGAAGGAAGATACATTCAGAGTATGTGAGGAATGTACACATATGTACATAGTTCACTTAGATCTTTGATTAGTCATAGACTTGTACAAATTTTCCTATAAATACTTTTGGAAAATGTCGGGATATGGAGAGAGAAGACAAGGAGAGACTATGTATGAGCATAGGAATAGAGATATTAGTGATTGTAAATGTCAATAGACAGATGAGAAAGGAGTTGAAGTCTCTCTCACTTTTCAGTTGTAGTCTTCTCCTGAAATGAAAGAAATGTTGCGCCCGATGTTTCTGCGTCTACTCCGTCTGTGGTAGATCATTTGTGAAATCCTTTTGAGGATATCTAAGTTGTTAGCTAATGAGTCTGTGACTTGAATTTCAGAGTCTAATTGTAAACAGGTTAAGAGAATTGCTAGTAGGAACATTCACATATGTTGAGTGTTCACAGTTCTTTGAAACAGGCGCACATTTCAAGTCCAAAGAAATAAGTAGTGCTCAGTGCACAGTGTAAAGTTTTACACATATGATAGCTCAAAATCTAAGTTGAGAGATAAGCTATCTTCAGCCAAAAGGATTTGGTAAAATGGGTTCGACATTGTGAGAACCAAAGTTAAGAAGTTAGGGGTGTCAAATCGACTTCTCAGAAGTACAGATTTGGACATAGGTAACTTGTGAAGTTGATTTCTCAAGTTATACTAAACCTTTTTGAGAACTTTAACTTGGAGGAGGTGCGCAATCTCTAGGCGACACTCCATACAAAATTTCATAGAAAACTTTACATGTTTGATAGGTCAATGAGAAGAAATTGTGCAGCAGACTTTCTGTGTTTCATCTTCTTCACAGAATTTTTCAACTTTTGATAATTTGGAAATTGGACCTCTAATTTAGTGAAGGTTTTGACTTACTCTTGATATAGAGGTGTTCTAAATTCAAGAGTAGGTTGTTCTTTTGGAGATTAACACTCTCCATCATAGAAAACTAGCAAAATTCAGATGACCAAAGCATGCATGCCAAAGCTTTGCATCTCACGTAACCTGAGAATCATGTAGTGCACATGCTGAATCATGCATAGATTTTTCATAGTCTATGAGCTTATATAGCCCACGACATAAAATGCCAGAAGCAATAATCACATCGCCATTTGACAGATCATCAATTCTACATCTCTCATCAATAAATTTCACAACCAAGCCAATCTTTGCTAAAGCTGAAATGGTTAGTGCAAATTTCAAGCCCACACATTTGGCTTGAAGTTCATAAACATATGAAGCTCCATGGAAACCGTTGCTAGAAGAACTTTATCTTTTTACATTTGTAAAATTCATTTATTTGACTTGGAAGAATCTTTGTAATCACCTACCAAAAACTCGTGGAGTTGTTAGTTAGAAAAGCATCTAATTCATTGAGGGAATATTTCCTAGATTGAAGGATTACTTTTAGAGAGAGCCAAAAGTTGAATTCAAATTAAAATTTGAATGAAGCACTTATATAAAGTGACTTGAAAAATTCACGTGAGAGAGAGACCAATTCCCAAGTTCTTCATTGTCATTTTGTAAGAGTGTGAGGCATACATTGTAGCCTACACTACTCTCCATCATTAGATTATGATTATCAAGTCTATGATCTTGTACATTGTTCATTAATAGAATACATCTACATTGTTCATCTATGATGTCTCTGTTATAGTCATTCTTAACTATCAACTTGTGCTACTCATATCTCACTCAATTCTCCACCATTTTCAATAATCTATAGGTTCTTGGAATCATGCTGACAAATTTTGAAGCAAATCCATTCAGCCAATTGGGAGAAAACCGCATCGAAGCACTCACTGGTCAAACTCTGTAGAGGTCCTAAAAAATCGGGGGTAATGATTCATTTGTTAAATTGATTGCTCTATGTATAGTGCATCATTTCAAGTGATTTCACTTGGAATCATTAGCTTACTAATCTAATTAGATAACTCTAAAAGGAATTTTTGCAATACCTATTGCACTGGTAGTACTAAGCATAAGAAGCAGCACATGTGTGATAAAAAATAGAAGGTTTTCATTGATCCTTCTATTTGGAAATCGTCTGTTTTGATTCAATGTTTTCATACATCATTTCCAAAGTACATAGGCACTTATATAGTGTCATTGGAAATCTAAGAGGGCCCACATATCAACTCTTAAGCTACAAGGGGTTGGTACTAAGCACGGTTTTGCAGTACCTATTCATTTCTTGGAGTGAACATCCATCTATCCCAATAGTGGTATCAGAGCAAATCTAAGGTAAAATTGGAGAGGGTTTTCCTTCATTCATTGATAAATTGGATAGGAAAAACTATTAAGCATGGTCATTGAGGATGAAGACATACTTGCAAGGAAGGAGACTCTATGGATACATCTGAGGAGATGAGGAGATGCCTATATTCAGAAGCAAAAGACAGCCTACAAGAGAGGAGCATGAGAGACTCAACACATGGTGTGCCAAGGATGCATTAGCAAGGTCCTACTTACTTAACTCAATCTCTGATTTTCTTCTTCCACATACTAGGGAGTGTAATACATCCCAAGAGACTTGGGAAACATTGTGTTCTTATTTCTATTCCAACACAAGGGCCAGGAAGAATCAATTGTGGATTGAGTTCACCACTCAAAGAAATCAAGCTAAGCAAGGTATCTCAAAGTATGTGACCAAAGTTAAAGATGTAGCAGACCAATTGGAAAGCATAGGAGAAGAAATTGAAGAGGAGCAGATTGTAAGGCAAGTAATCAATGGTATTAAACCTCGTGACAAATGGGAGAGCTTCACAACTGCCATGGACTTGTACATGGACATGCAGATTCGAGACCTTACCACACTCATGGGGCAACTATTTACCCATGAAGCCAAGCTCAACAAGAATGGAGATTCATCAAGAGGTAATAGATCTTGTGCCCTATACACTGATAAAAGTAAGTCCAAAGAGAAAGGGAAGAACAAAAAGATTGAAGATGAAGGAAGTACCTCCCAAGCCAACTATGCAGGGAGAGGTAGAACCTCAAGAGGAAGGGGCAGAGGAGGTAAGAAAGGTAGGGGGAGATCTTATAACACCTCACCATGCAATATTTTTGGATTATCAAATCATACTACAGATGAGTGTTTCAAGAACTTCAAGAATCAAAGAGGTAGAGGATATCAAAGAGGTGGATATACACAATCAAGAGGAAGATTCAATCACCATCGAGGATACAAAAACAACTAAAACAACAACTACAACAACAACAACTACAATAGCAACTACCAAGGAGGATACAAATCGAGAAAAGATTACAACAACTACACAGAGGAGCAAGAAGATTCTCTTCTAATTATGAACATGACTTCAAAACTAGGTATAAATGATGACCATCTGTTCTACATTGACTCAGGATGCTCAAACCATGTGGCAGGCAATGTAGCTCTTCTCTCTCATCTTGAGGAACCAAAGGGTAAGCATCAGGTACAAACAGGTGATGAAACCAAGCATTCAGTAATTAAAGTAGGGAATGTTAAGACCTCTGATGAAAACAAGAATCTGTTGAGTAGGGTTCTATATGTACCAACAATTACCAAGAATCTCATGAGTGTTGGACAGATTGTGGAAAAGGGCTTGCAGGTTAGATTCAACCAATATGGAGCATTTGTGGAGGATCGCCAACATGGGTTCAAGAGAATTTCCAAAGGACAAAATACAGGTAGATTATTCACCTTTGAACTTGAGGATACAAGGAACATTGCACTTTATAGTTATAAAGATCAAACATGATCAGAGCTTGAAATTTGGCATAAAAGGTTAGGTCATGTCGGTGAAAGAACCTTGAAACAAATATGCAGAGACCAATGTGTGCTTGGGATACCTAATGTATCCAAGAAACACATGATTTATAAATGTGGTGCTTGTCAGTTTGGAAAATCTCACAGGTTACCCTTCTCAAGAAAAGGCTACATGCATGAGGACTACCTAGAACTTGTCCATACAGATGTATGGGGACCAAGTAAGGATCTCTCAATCTCTGGATCAAGGTATTATGTATCTTTCATTGATGATTATAGTAGGTGGATTGTATTGTACTTTATGAAGCACAAAGATGAAGTATTCAGTTGTTTTAAAAAGTATCTTGCACTTGTTGAAAACCAAACAGGGAGAAACCTAAAAAGGTTAAGGTCAGATGGAGGAGGTGAGTACTTATCAAAAGAGTTTGATATGTTCTTGTAGGACAGAGGAATCAAGAGAGAAATCACAACAAGGTATATCCCTGAACAAAATGGGGTGGCGAAAAGGAGAAATAGGTTAATTTTTGAAACAATTAGGTCAATGTTAAATGAGAAAAAATTACCTAACTACTTGTGGGCAGAGAGTGTATTTACTACCACTTATCTTGTAAACAGGTTTCCATCCAAATCTCTTGATGGGATGACCCCATATGAAGCATGGCATGGTAGAAGACCCTCACTTGATCATTGCAGGATCTTTGGATGTGTAGCATATGCGCATATCCCTTCTTAGATAAGAGGTACGTTAGACCCTAAAGCAGAGAAGTGCATCTTCATAGGGTATGATCTAAATATGAAAGGATACAGGTTCTACAACCCTTCAAACAAGGGATTCATGGTCAGTAGAGATGTTGTCTTTGATGAGAATGACTCTTGGTTTGATAGTGAATGCAGGAAAGTAAAACTACCTTATGACTTGGAAGAGGAGTTTCCAAGCCTCACTAAGGAGGAACCTACTCAGAATGAAGATATCAACTCAGATGATGAGGACATCATCAACCTAGAAGAATTCAAGGCATGGAAGTCCAAAGGCAAAGTCAAGATGAAGAAATTGGAGGATATACCTGAATCATCCAACCAAGAAATCAGAAGATCACAGAGGGAGAGAAAAAAAGCAATCAGATATGGGTATGACACTTCCCTAGTTACTAAGCAATTTGTTTATCTTGCAAAAGATTTGTCAATTGAAGAACCAACATCATATGAGGAGGCAAAGACCAAGGCAGAATGGAAAGAAGCTATGGATGAGGAAATTGAAGCACTCAAGGAGAGTGATACTTGGGAACTAGTACCAAAGAAGGAGTCTATGAAGGTAATTGGTTCTAGATGGATATATAAGATCAAAAGGAATTCTGATGGGTCAATAAGAAGGTACAAAGCTAGACTAGTGGCTAAGGGTTTTTCACAAACCCAAGGAATTGATTATGAAGAAACCTTCTCACATGTGGCAAAAATGCCAACCATCAGGATATTGGTAAGTGTAGCTGCATCCAAGAATTGGAACATGTATCAGTTGGATGTAAAAAATGCATTTCTAAATGGTTGGATTTCAGAGGAGGTGTACATGTCACAACCTCCTGGCTATGAGGATCCAAACAAGGTAACATATGTATGTAAATTGAACAAAGCTCTTTATGGATTGAAGCAGGCACCTAGGGCATGGAACCATAGGGTGACTACATACCTTCAAGATCAAGGTTTTGTCATGAGTAAAGCTAATACTTCTGTGTTCATCAAGATAAGTAATTCAGAGGTAATATACCTATGTGTATATGTTGATGATATCATACTTACAGGTAATGATGCTAATGGCATCAAACAGATCAAGAATCAGATGATGAAGGAGTTCAAAATTAGTGACCTTGGATCACTAAAATATTTTGTTGGACTTGAGTTAGGCTATACTAACTCTGGAATTTACTTTACTCAGAGAAAATATATACAGGATATGTTGAAGAAGTTTCATTTGCAGGATGCCAAAGTTGCAAGTACTCTAATGGAGGTAAACCTAAAGTTCAGTGCTCATGAAGGTGATGTGCTTGAGAACATTGCAGGTGTACCAAAGCATAGTGGGAAGTTTGAACTATGCTACTTTGACAAGAATTGACATTACTTATGGAGTAAGTGTTCTAAGTCAGTTTATGCATAAGCCTAGGGCACCTCACTTGGAGGCTGCCAAAAGGAACTTGAAGTACCTTAAGGGTACTCAACATCATGGATTGTATTTCCCTTATACATCAGACTTGGACATCAAGATATATTCAGATGCAGATTGGGCAGGATGCAAAGATGATAGGAGGAGTACCTCAGGATATTTATCCTTTGCAGGTGATAAGCCAATATCATTGTTGGAAGAAGTAATTTTTTGAAGCATTTTTTATGGAAAATAATGGTAAAATGCCAAAAACTTGTAAAAATATTTATGCAACTGATGTAAAAATAAGGAAGAGTCTTCCTTATGTAGAATAGAATCTTCTGTAATTTTTCTAGAATTTTTGGAAACTTCTAGATAGCATATTTTTAGAATAAAAGAGGAAAGGATCAAAATTCAAGTGTGAAAAGTGTTGGTGTATAAAACACCACAAGAACTAAACTAATGTGGTATTAGAAGACCTCCATAACCATCATTAGCTTAGCAAAACTCTAAATGTGAGTCTTCAACTCTGAACTTAGTGAAAATTAAAATTTCACTTCACAGAAATCTGCGCCTTTTCTTCAAGCCTTCAATCTGACCTGTATTAGCTTGATCTTTGCAAATTATTTTGATCATTTACAAAGAGAAGTTCTTGCTAATGTTAAGCAACACATAACAAGCAAAACTTTCAAGTAATAACTTCAAAATCTTCTGATTTTGCTCCAAACTTTTCACTATGTCTGAAAACTGAAAATCACCTTCATCGATTTGACATACCTTCACTGTTAAGCTGATTTCTCTGAGTATGCGTCCCGTTTCTTAAAGATCTTTTGACCAAATGTAGTTGAGGATAGTAGCTTTAAAATGAGCTATCACTTACTGAAAACTTTACAGTATACTTCGAGATCTGACCTTAAGAAGATCAGGTAAATGTGCACCAAAAAAGTCGTAACTGTCAACTAACTTACACAGTCATGTGAAATGACTTAGAACTCAATGTACAAGAGAAATTAGACTTAATCCTTCTACACAAACATATGTTGTATATCAGAGAAGATGTATACAAATTGGCTTGGCCTAATTTTGCTCATAGCCATGGAAAACTCTCTCAGACTCAGAAGTTTTTCCTGAACATCTCTCTCAGAAAAGACACGACTTTTCTCTACTCACTCAGATTACAAAATTGAGTTCTCTCTTACATGTTTTTGTCTCAAATTAACTTATATACCTATGGTTTACATTCTTCTAGACTTGAACTCGTAAGTTCTGAAGATCAAATAAACAACTAGACTCTAATTTGCACTAATTTACAATAGTGAAATTGTCCCTTCACTTAGGCTTAATTTTCTGTATGCTTTCTCTTCACTTCTCCTTCCCTTCTTTCTTTCTTCATATGTCTTCATATATCCATGCCTAATTAGTGAGTGAAGCCCCAACAGCTCCCCCTCAATCACTAATTAGCATACTTTGACTTCTTCACATAATCTTCTTCTCTTTTATTCCTGCCATCTCCTTGAACCTACTCGTCTTCACTCCATCCAAGCTTTTTGTCATAATATCTGCAATCTGATCCTTTGTCGAAGTGTACACCACTTCAATCTCTTTCTCCATTACCTTTTCTCTGAGAAAATGATACTGTATTTTTATGTGCTTTGTCCTTGCATGAAATACAGGATTTGCTACAAGATATAATGAGCTCATATTATCTCCATGAATAATAGGTATACCTTGATCAATTCCCAAGCTTTTGAATAATGTCTGCATCCATATTACTTCTTTTGCTGCTTCCACAAGTCCTTTGTATTCAGCTTCTGTTGATGATAAAGCCACTGTTTGTTGTTTCTTTGAACACCAACTCACAAGCTTATCTCCAATGTATATCATGTAGCCATGAGCAGATCTTCTATCATCCTGACTTCCTGCCCAATCTGAATCACTATAGGCTCTCAATCTTATATCTGATGTAAAAGGATAATACAATCCTTCTTTCAAAGTCCCTTTGATATATCTAAGAACTCTTTGACCTGCAATCCAATGTGGATCCTTTGGACAATGCATGAATTGAGAAAGAACACCAACTGCATAACTAAGATCAGGCCTTGTTAGTGTAGCATAAATTAAACTTCCCACTAAAGATTGATACTTCCTCATGTCTTTGAACTCTGCACCATCATATCTACTGAGTTTATGATTGACCTCTAGTGGTGTTGATGCCTCTCTGCAATTCTCCATGTTAAACTTCTTTAGAAGATTCAAGAGATACCTTTCTTGTGATACATATATGCCATGTTCTGCATAAGTGATTTCCATTCCAAGAAAATATGACAATTTTCCTAGATCACTTATTTTGAATTCCTTCTCAAGTAGCTTCTTCACCTCCTTGATTCCTTCATTTGAGGTACCTATAATTATAATATCATCTACATAAATACAAATGTAGATCATACCTTCATCTGTTCTTTTGATAAGTAAACTTGCATCTACCTTTGAACTTTGATATCCAAGATCATTAAGATACTTTACAAGTCTATAATTCCAAGCTCTTGGAGCTTGCTTCAAACCACAAAGTGCTCTTCTTAACCTGCAAACATAATTTGGAAACTTGTGATCTGCAAACCCTTGAGGTTGCTCCATGTAAACCTCATCTGATATATCTCCATTCAAAAATGCATTCTTAATGTCCAATTGACTCAATGTCCATCCTTTTGATGCTGCAATGGCAATGATTGTCCTTATGGTTGACATCTTTGCCACAGGACTGAATGTCTCATCATAATCTATGCCAAAAGTTTGAGCATAGCCTTTAACCACCAATCTAGCTTTGTATCTGGCTATTCTTCCATCTGCATGCTTCTTAATTTTGTAAACCCATTTATTTCCAATCACTTTCTTACCATTAGGCTTTGGAACAAGTTCCCAAGTTTTGTTTTCTTCAAGTGCATCAAACTCTTCCTTCATTGCTGCTTCCCATTGTCTCTTACCCTTTGCTTCATCATAGCTTTGAGGTTCTTCAACTTCCTTAACCATGTAAGCATAATTTTTCTGAGTCAAGTAAGAAGTATCATAGGAATACCTTGTAGGTTGCTTCCTCATTCTAGTTGATCTTCTTGGTTCACACTCTTCATGTATATCTGGATGTACTTCTTCATCAAATATTGGTCCATCTTCATTTCTTCTATATGATCCAACTCTTGATGTGCTTGCTTGCATATGTTCTTCATCTCCATCTATCTGCATATGTGACTTACCTCTTGCACTCCTTCTTATTTCTTCTTCAAATGTTTCAAGGTCACAATCTTTATCTGCATACCAACTCTTCTGTTCATCAAAGGTTACATCTCTGGAAACAATAAAATGTTTAGTTAAAGGACTCCATAGCCTATAACCCATTTGCTTTTCATCATACCCAATAAACACATATTTTTCTGCCTTTGGTTCAAGCTTATGTCTGAGTTGTGATGGCACATAAGCATAGGCAATTGACCCAAACACTTTACAATGATCAAGTGTTGTTTTCTTACCCCACCAAGCTTCATAAGGGGTCATACCATTCAAAGCTCCACATGGTAACCTATTCACAAGGTATGTAGCTGTATTTACAGCCTCAGCCCAAAGATAATTAGGGCAATTCTTTTCATTTAACATTGCTCTTGCAAATTCAACCAATGTTCTATTTCTCCTTTCTGCCACCCCATTATGTTGAGGTGTATACCTGCAAGTTATCTCTCTCTTGATACCTGCATTCCAAAGATAGTCATTAAACTCTTGGGAGAAGTATTCTCCCCCTCCATCAGACCTTAACCTCTTGAGTTTTTGACCTGTAACTCTTTCTGCATAAGCATGAAAATGTTTGAAGGCTCCAAATACCTCTGATCTTTCTTTTAGAACATAAAGGGTTATCCACCTTGTAGCATCATCAATAAACAAAACATAATACCTAGATCCATTTATTGATCCTTCTTTTGTTGGTCCCCATACATCTGTATGTATGAGTTCAAGCAAACCATCATGCTTGAAACCTTTCTTCTGAAATGGTAGTCTATGTGCTTTTCCCATCTGACAAGGTTCACACTTGTATATCATATGTTGATTCTTCACATTTGGTAGCCCCAATACAGATTGGTTCTCCACCATAGTTTTGATTCCTCTTTCATTGAAGTGTCCCAATCTCTTATGCCAAAGATCTAACTCTGTAATTACTTCATCACCATGTGTGATTAGGGCTTGACCAACATTTCCTTGCACTTTGAGAGTAAAAAGTCTACCTTCCTTCTTACCACAAACAATGGGTTTGTATGCATCCTCTGGATCTTCAACAAATACCCCTTCATTTGTAAATCTGACTTGAAAACCTTTTTCCACTATTTGTCCAACACTAATCAGATTCTTTGGTATTGTTGGAACATACAAAACATTTGTTAACAAATCAGCTCCACTCCTGCACTTCACTTTTCCAATTGAATGCACACTATGTTTTGTATTATCACCTGTTTGTACTGTATGACTTGAATTGCCTTCTTCCAATTTTGACAAATGATTTGAACAACCAGAGTCAATATAAAATACCTTGAGATCCTCCTTCTCTGACAAATGATTTGAACAACCAGAGTCAATATAAAATACCTTGAGATCCTCCTTCTCTGATGAACTTATTGAATTCATCATCAATGTTGTATGAATGTCATTCTGTGTATCATTTGCATAATTGTAATATGTGGTATTGTAAGACTGATTCTGATTCCAATTTCTTCCACCACCTCTACCATAACTTCCTCTTGAATTCTGTCTTCCTCTTTGAAATTGATTCTGAAATCTTCCACCTCTTCCTCTGCCATTGTTGTTTTGATTTTGGCTTGATCCTTGTTGATTATGCCAACAATCATATGCTAGATGATTGCAGAACTTTGTCCTTTGTCTCCATCTGACTTCAAGTCTTGCTCAAATGTGAGCATCAATCCAAGTAATTGATTCAATTCTGGCACATAATGATTTAATGAGAGCTCTGTTGAAAGTACAAAAGGCTTCCATCTTTCATCACCTCTTAATCCTACAAGTAATTGTGCTATCAACCTATGATCCTCAATATCCTCATCAATAGATCCAAGGCTATCTGCCAAGTCCTTCATCTTAGTGACATAATCACTAATACTCTGATTTTGCTTTTTCTTGAATGTGGTGAACTCTGACCATAAGCTAGCTTTCCTAGCTTTAGTAGTGTTTTGGAAGTGATCCTCCAAAGCATTCCAAATGTCTTCAGCTGTTTCTAAACCTATGATATGTGGCAACAAATGATATGTAATAGTGTTATATATATAAGCTCTTGCACTTGCATCTCTCTTCTGCCATAGCTTCAAAGCTTCTAGCTCTTCCTTTCTTGGATGACCCTCATCTTCAAATTTAGGTTTTTCTTCTTCACCTGTCACATATACCATTAGGTCCTTACTCATAAGTAAGGCTTCCATCCTCATTACCCAAGCAGGATAATTATCTCTGTCCAATTTGTCAATGGACACATGATCTTCCATAGTATCCTTGCTTCTGCTTCAACCTGTAAGTATAAAGTTAAAGAATGATACCTTTTGTAGACCTTTACCCTTGGGAGTAACTTCGAAATAATCTTCTGATGACTTTTGTTTGTTGAACACCTCATCTTCCACCTTCTTTGATAAAGAACTCTTCAATTCTTCTTGTATCTGCTCTCCCTTTACTCTCGAGGACCTTATCTGCTCTGATACCACTTGTTGGTGTATAAAACACCACAAGAACTAAACTAATGTGGTATTAGAAGACCTCCATAACCATCATTAGCTTAGCAAAACTCTAAATGTGAGTCTTCAACTCTGAACTTAGTGAAAATTAAAATTTCACTTCACAGAAATCTGCGCCTTTTCTTCAAGCCTTCAATCTGACCTGTATTAGCTTGATCTTTGCAAATTCTTTTGATCATTTACAAAGAGAAGTTCTTGCTAATGTTAAGCAACACATAACAAGCAAAAATTTCAAGTAATAACTTCAAAATCTTCTGATTTTGCTCCAAACTTTTCACTATGTCTGAAAACTAAAAATCACCTTCATCGATTTGACATACCTTCAATGTTAAGCTGATTTCTCTGAGTATGCGTCCCGTTTCTTAAAGATCTTTTGACCAAATGTAGTTGAGGATAGTAGCTTTAAAATGAGCTATCACTTACTGAAAACTTTACAGTATACTTCAAGATCTGACCTTAAGAAGATCAGGTAAATGTGCGCCAAAAAAGTCGTAACTGTCAACTAACTTACACAGTCATGTGAAATGACTTAGAACTCAATGTACAAGAGAAATTAGACTTAATCCTTCTACACAAACATATGTTGTATATCAGAGAAGATGTATACAAATTGGCTTGGCCTAATTTTGCTCATAGCCATGGAAAACTCTCTCAGACTCAGAAGTTTTTCTTGAACATCTCTCTCAGAAAAGACACGACTTTTCTCTGCTCACTCAGATTACAAAATTGAGTTCTCTCTTAAATGTTTTTGTCTCAAATTAACTTATATACCTATGGTTTACATTCTTCTAGAATTGAACTCGTAAGTTCTGAAGATCAAATAAACAACTAGACTCTAATTTGCACTAATTTACAATAGTGAAATTGTCCCTTCACTTAGGCTTAATTTTCTGTATGCTTTCTCTTCACTTCTCCTTCCCTTCTTTCTTTCTTCATATGTCTTCATATATCCATGCCTAATTAGTGAGTGAAGCCCCAACAAAAAGGGCCACTTGAAAATGTATAAAAGATAATTTCCTCTATTATGAGAGGGTTGGTTATTTGTAATTGATGCTATCCAAGTGAAGAGAGAAGTTTCCTACTGAAAATCGTGTTTCTCCTATTTGTGTGGTTTCTTTGATTTGTTGAGTCTATTCTTTGTGTATCCATGGAGATTTTGTGAGCTTCTATTGTGTATTTCTGTTGAATATGTATGAAGAGAGTAGAATACTGATGTGTTGAGTGAGAATTTGATGAAGAATGGTGCTGGAGGTGAAAATCGTCTGTTTTCACAGAATCGCGATTGTCTCATCTGGGTGGTATAGGTAACATTTTTGAGTTTTGACTTTATGGTTGTATTCTGCTGAAGAAATAACATGTTTTAGACACCAAGATAATTGAAACTGATAGAGATTTGCTCAAGATAATCCAAACCCTAGAAATTCCTCTTCATTTTCACTATTCTCAGAAATCCAGCCAGTTTTCTCTTATTTCTTGGATTGTATCATCTAGAAGGGGCTGTGGTCTCTTGTATACTTCAAGGATTGACAAAATAAAGATGTATTGTTAATTCTTTATGCTAAATGATTGGAGAGGACAACTCCAAAGGTTAACAACAAACATTTTTTGGCGTCGTTGTCGGGGAGTATATCAAAAGCTTCATTGAAGTTGGACCTTGCTGGATCTTCTATTGTTGATGGTATTGAACACATGGAAAAGGTAATACTCTTTAATCAAGAAATGTAAACATGAAAAGGTAGATTTCTTTGTTTGTCTTTTGGGAAAAGAAAGCATTAGATAATCTTTTGAGAACAAAAAGTGTTGAATTTTCTGCAAATTGATAGTTGCTCATATCATTTTTTGGAAGTAAAGTGCAGGTGTGTGAAAAACTGAATCAAGAAAGCTGATGATAAGGTAAAATGTGTCTATTCTTGCATTTGTAGAGTGCTTTTTGATTAAGTACTAAGCAAAATTGTTGATCTTGGGAAGATGACAAGATTGCATTAAGGAAAAGTCAAGTTAAGTAGCTAGATGCAAGTAGATAAGATCCATTTGTAGCCAAATCAAAGTAATAATCTTGAGAAAAGCTGAATTGCATCTTGAAAAGAGAAATGTTTGAGTTTATCTTTGCAAAAATTGACATTTGTATTTCTTAACACATTTTTGTTTGGGAAGTTTTTCTCATAAACTGTTTTGATAGCCAAAGCATAAGAGAGTATAACCAATCAAGGAACATAGGATCAGTAGATCACCAAACAAGAAACCCTAAATGAAGTGCTTACCTTAATTTAGGGCAAAATACAAAAGAAAAATTCATATAATTCACTAAAACAATCAAACAAATTTCTTTTCTCCTTAGGAAGTTGGACTGAAGTTTTGTTGACAAGAGTGAAAGAGACCAAGTGGTAGGAAAGCAAAAAAGTGCCAAAAAGTGGAAAATCAGAAAAGACACGATTCTCTTCACAGAATCGCGATTCTCTGGATAAATTTTTGTTAATGATGAAAAATCGCAGGTGACAGTTGATTTGGAATTAGTAAAAGGTATTGAAGGGAAACAAGAGAAAAGAAGACTCAAAATTGCAAAAATCACGAAGTACAGAAAAAATACGATTCTGTGCACAAAATCGTGATTCTCGGTAAGAGAAAAAATTTTGGAATTTTGAGTGTGTGGGGGTTTTTGACATAGTTAATTGTAAGAGATTTCATTGAGTTGAATAAGCAAAGGAAGTCAAGCTCAAAAAACTCAGAGAAGATTGAGTATCAAGTGGAAGAAGTGGAAAAGAAGTACAAAATCGCGATTTTCACCAATAGCTAATGAGAGTGATTAATCATGAAAAATTAAGAATTGAGGATTAAAACCATAAAGTTTTTGAAGAATGAAATTGGACAAGTGAAAAAGTGAAACTCAGTGGAAATTGCACAAAATCGCGATTGTGTGGACACTATAAAAGTCTAGAATTTCAGAAAAAAAAATCATTTTTGAGTGAGAGAGAGAGAGAGAGCAGGCATAGGATCGCGACTTTCTGCAGCTAAAATTTTTGGAGAGTTTTTGAATCAAGCAAGCAAGGTAAGGGGCCTCAATACTATTTTTTTGCATTTCTTTAAATTTTCATGATCATTAAGCACAAATAAGTAGGAAATAGCTGAAAAACACGGAATCGCGATTTCTGATTTTTTGAAGTTTCTATAAAAAATAAAAATATTTTAGAAAACTCTTTTATTGCATGTTAAAAATTAGTTAAGGCGATTCTATAGAAGAAATAAAAATTTGAAAATCAATACCTAGAAAATTTTTCAAAAAATTGAACAGAATCGCGATCCTGTAGTCAGACACAAAATCACGATTCTCTGAAACAAAGAACAAAATCGCGATTCCAAAACACGATTTTCACAAGAAAATCGTGTTATTTATGATTGTGAGCTATCAGGATTGTCTGGGAACAGAATCGTGGAAAACACGATTTTGATCACAAAATCATGGAAAACACGATTTTGATCACAGAATCGTGGAAAACACGATTTTCACCACAAAATCGTGGAAAACACGATTTTGATCACAGAATCGTGAAAAACACGATTTTCACCACAAAATCGTGAGAAAAACGATTTTGGTCATAGAATCGTGATAAAAACGATTTTTTCCACAAAATCGAGAAGGACATGATTTTGATCATAGAATCGTGATAAACACGATTTTCACCACAGAATCGTGGAAAACGCGATTTTGGTCACAAGATTGTGAAAATCACAATTCACACCACAGAATTGTGGAAATCACGATTCTTTTCACAGAATCGTGGGAATTAATTGAATGATCCTTAGGTCTGGTAATAAATTGTACCTACATTCCCAGAAAGAATTGGGAAGGAAAGAAATAGAGCCAGTGGTAGGGGATTTGCAAGAAAGAGATTTAGGGCAAGAAAACAACATGGAAAATTTAAATGAAACAAATGAGTCCACTGAAACTAGGGATTATAGAAACATCCTCAAATATATGTTTACAAATAGGTTTGGAACCTATGTATATCAGGATGGAATGCATAAGTTTCTCATTAGATTGAGAAACTTAGAAGTTCCCCTGAACATAACACTAGTAGCTCAATTCAAAGATGGTAGATATGAGGATAGGCAGGGATGTGTTTACATCTTCTCACAAGACCCAGAAAATTCAAATGACCTAGGGCAATGTGCGGACAAGAGACCTTGGGAACAGAACCTAGGGCAATCAGACTTGCCAAGACCACATGAAATTCACAGTAATGGTGAACAACAACAAGGTAGGAGAACACACACTTCCCCAAATCCTTTTGAAAAGGAACCAGAAGGATTTAATGAATTTCCACTAAGAAGAAGACATCATTGGCAATATCAGGGTAGGATGCTTAGACCATATCAGGTAGCCAAATGCATGAAAAATCAATATGAAGGATAATCTGATCCTCATGCTCATGTTGCAGAATTTAGGCACTTAATTAGAGCTGAAGAAGTTGAGGATTACAAAGTTCAATTTGAAGCATTTGGTTTAACCCTAACAGGACCAGCATTATCTTGGTTCATTCCCTTGAGAAAGGAAATGTATCTAGATATTGAATCCTTCCTAGAAGCTTTCATTGGGGAATTCTCAAAGACTGGAATAAAACATAGCACAGCCACACTAATACATCGTTTTAAATAACAAAAAGATGAAAATGTCAGAGAGGCAGCCAAGAGATTCAAGCAGTACATTGACAGATGTCCTAGAGAAGAAGTACCTTCCATGGCAAGATAGGTATCCCTATTCATAGAAGGATTGAGAAGTGCCCAATTAAGAACCCTAGTGTATTATAGGAGATGCCCTGACCTAGGAGCTTGTGTGAAAGAGGCAATAGATTTGGAAGATAACAGAGGCCAAGACCTGTTAGCATTTGATCAACCTAGAACAAATGAAGATAAAATCCCACCAGCAGAAGAATTGGCTCAAGCCATTGCTAAAGCCCTAGAAGTCAGCACTAAAACCAATTTGATAAATACCAAGATAATAATTAAAAAATGCTATAATTGTGGAGAAAATCATTTGGTACAACAATGTCCATATCAAAAACCACAACACTTGCAAGACAGAAAAACACTCAAATATTGTACACTAGAGAGGAAATGGACAAATCATACTAGAGAAGAATGTTTCTACAACAAACAACCCATTAAGGAGAGAGATTATGCAAGTCAAAGAGAATCTGGATATATTGAGCAACCAAGACCTGTACTTGGGCAACAACCTCCATTACCAACAAATGTGGTGCCAATTAAATACACACCAATAGAGGAGGGAAACTCAAGAATAAGATCACCATACAAGGAAGATTATCAATGGAATGAAGGATATCAAGAAAAATGGGAAGGATATGAACTGAGAGAACCAGAACTACAAGCCCTAGACTTGGGAAATGGGAGAATTGAGATGGATACAGCCACATTCATGTATATAACCAATGTCCACAACCTCCTACATTAAGAATAGAGGGAGCCTATTGTAAGGATTGTGGCAGGGAACATTTAATAAAGGATTGTCCAAGAAATCCTCAAAAACAACAAAACACATCTAATAACATACCACTAAAAGCAGTCAACATCATGGAGCAAGAAGAATTGAGTGAGATTGACCAAGTGAATGTAAATGCTATAATAAGGGCACAAGTTAAACAACAAGAAACAACTAAGGAACAAAATGAAGGTTCAATTTCAAAGGTGAAGAAAAATAGACAAAAAGGGAAATGGGAAAGGAAGAAAAGAATGGGTAAAAACTTGGAAGAGGATAATAGGGAACAGTCAAACAGTACTCCTGCTCAAAAGACACAAACCCAGTCAGAAATAAGAAACTCACAGAGTCTAGATACCTTGATAAAAGCATACAAAGGAAGAATTCAAGAGGGACCAAGTCCTACAGATCATGCAATGGCTTATCCTATGCCAGACTTAGAACATGAAAGGATGCAGAAGTGTAAACAAATCATACAGGAAGCACAACTCAAACTGGGGGAAGTAGACAATTCTCAAAAAACAATTGAGGATCTGAGGCAACAAGAACAAGAGGAAATATTAATAAGGAAGATAATCCACAAATAACATTCCAGGTGAATATAGATAAACAATGTACAATCTTATATCATACCACAATGGAGGAATTGGTAAAACAGAATCCTCATTTACAAAACAAAATGAAAAAATGGGAAAAAATACTAGAAAATCTTCATCCACAGCTACAGGAATTGGAGGAGTTGTGGTACATTCCCATTGATAAGATAGGAGGATATTGTGAAGGAGAAGAGGGAAACTCAACCCTAAAAATACAATTTGGTAAAAACCATGCCAAAGCTATTCTGGATAGTGGATCAGGAGTGGCCATCATGACTAAACAAACTTGGGAAAAATGGGGAAAAAATGAATTAATGCCCACCAAAATGAGATTGCAACTTGTAGATGGACACATAGAGAAACCCCTAGGAATATGGGAAAAAGTCATTCTAGACATATGTGGAATAGAAATAGAACATACCTTTGCCATAGTTGAATTTCCACAATCCACTTCATATGAAATTATCCTAGGAAGACCATTTATGAGACAAATGCAAATTGTGCAAGACTGGGGTAATAACTGCTTGTACCTTCAGAGCAAAGGAAGAATAACCAGAGTAAATCTAAGAAATGGGCATTATTGTGACATATCTCCTCAAGAATGGTATAAAATACATCAAAATCAAGAATTAAGTGAAGAATTTGAGATGGAAGACCAGAATGAAATTGAATCATCAATATGGAAGTGCAATATGATAAGAAATCTCACAAATAGAAAAAGAAGATTGAGAAGACAAGATTGTGTAGAAGGAAGAAAGTTACAAGATGAGAGCTATGTACCACAAGAATTCAAAGATGAAGAATTTGAGCCCTATGGGTGGAACCAAATTTTGGCTACCATGGATCTGGCTAGTGATGAGTATGTAGGAGTGGAATTTCAAAATGAAGAAGGGTATGATGTTTTTCACATTGGAATACAAATGATAAAGGTATCAAAAACAGAAGAGGACCAGGAAGAGGAAATGATATTAAAAAAAGGGAAAACACAATATTTGGAAGAAGTAAAAGCTGAAGATGCAATAAAAGATAAAATCTCAGGCAAGTATAAGAAAAACAAACACAAGGAAATAGAAAAAAACAAGAAAGAAACAAATAGAGATCAACAGTTTGATGTACCAGCAAATTTCAAGACTTATGAAGTAGAAGACAGACTACTTCTAAAAATGAAACCAAAGAGAGAAAAGAAGAAAGGGGAGACTTATGATAATGAGGAACAAACTAGAAAGGTCATGATTACTCAGGAAGATGGGGAAGAAAGACATACTGTAGTAGTTGATGACATGACAAAGCAAGAAGAGGAGGCACTAAGAAATTTGGCAAGAAACTATAGGGATGTGTTTGCTTATAGCTACAAGGATTTGAAAGGTATTGATCCTAAAATATGTGAGCATAATATTCCTATTACACCTGATGCAAAACCTCCCAAACAGTGACATTACACATTCAACGATAAATACTCTGCTAAAATAAAGGAAGAAATTTACAAGTTGCTAGCTGCCAAATTCATCTATGAGATTGAGTATACAGAGTGGATATCTCCTATAGTTGTGGTACCAAAAAAGAATGGGAAACTTAGGGTATGCATTAACCTGAAGAAGGTGAATGCAACAACTATAAGAGATAGTTACCCATTGCCTATAACAGATCACCTTCTAGAAAGAGTTGTAGGGAAGGAGGTTTATAGTTTTTTAGATGGTTTTTCAGTATACAATCAGGTACCTATAGCATTGGAAGACCAACATAAAACTGCCTTTTCCACAGAATGGGGAATTTATGCCTTTAGGGTTATGCCCTTTGGGTTAACTAATGCCCCAGCAACCTTTCAAAGATTGATGTGTCATATCTTCAAAGAGTTCTTGAGGGATGTAATGGAAATATATGTGGATGATCTGTGTACTTTTTCATTAAAAAGACAAGATCACTTGCAGGATTTAGAAAATATATTCAGGAAATGCAAAAAATACAGAGTGTGTTTAAATCCAGAAAAGTGTGTATTCTTTGTAAGACAAGGAAGAATGTTAGGTCACATAGTCTCTAATAATGGAATTTCATATGATGAGAAGAAAATAAAGGCCATAATAGAACTTCCAAGACCAACAAATGTAAAGGAACTTCAAACTTTCATGGGACATTGTGGGTATTATAGAAAATTTGTACACAAGTTTGCTGACATAGCCAAACCTTTATATGCCCTAATTACAAAGTTTGAGTGGACCAAGGAGTGTGACCAAGCTTTTGAAACTCTAAAAACTTGTTTGGTAACAGTCCCAATTCTGAAAACACCTCAATGGGATAAAATATTTCATGTCCATGTGGATGCTTCAAATTATGCTTTGGGATGTGTGTTAGCACAACCAATAGAAGGAAGCAAGTTAGATTTCCTAGTGGCTTATGCTAGTAGGCAATTGAATTTAGCAGAGAAAAATTACACAACCACTGAGAGAGAAGGGTTGGGAATGATATTTGCTGTAAAAAAATATAGACATTACCTTTTGGCCAACAAGTTTAAGTTCTTTGTGGACCATCAAGCTTTGCTATACTTAGTAAATAAACCTTGTCACACGGGTAGAATAGTCGATGGTTTCTTTTACTAATGGAGTTTGAGTTTGAGGTGGTGGTCAGACAAGGAAAAACACACTTGAGAGCAGATCATTTGTCTAGAATCCATTCTAAAGAACCTAGTTCACCTTTAGATGATGACCTACCAGATACTTATTTGTTCAAAGTAGAAAGTGTCCCTGAGGGGGCCATGACTTTAGTACCATTGTAAACCATGGGACCTTGTAGAACATTTGGAAACAACACACACTTAGTACTACAAAGCAGAAATTTTATGCTGCTAGCTGGACACCTGTATCACCTTAACCATACAGGCATATTGGAATATTGTACTCCTGAAGAAGAGCAAAAGGAATATTTGAAAAGAGCTCATTGCTGGAACCCTTGCACTCATGCTTCTAGGGTAGTTACCCTAAGTAATCTCAATAGGATGGGGGTACATTGGCCTAATAAGATTCAAGATGTAACAAAATACATTGCTAATTGTTGGAAGTGTCAATCATTGCAAGATTTAGAATTCATAACTCTATATTGGTTTCAAAAAAATCCAGATTGGAGTGAAAATATTATTGAAGAGTTGAAAAGGAAGAAGAAAGGAAAACAAGTAATAGCTGGTGCAGATTCAAAAAATCTACAAGTAATCTCTGAAGAATATCAATTGATAGGAGAACAATTGTATAAGAGAGGGATGGATGGATATTTAAGAATTTGCGTTCCTGAGGATAAATATCTGGAAATGTTTGAAATGGCACATTCTGGAGTGGCAGGAGGACATTTCTCAAGTGACAGAACAGCTAAACTCATATTATATTCTGGCTTTTGGTGACCAACCCTATTTCCTGATGCAAGAACATATGTAAAAAGATGTGACATTTGTCAGAGGATGAATCAACCAAATAAAAGAGACAATATGCCATTAGTTCCATTAATTTCAGCAAGAGCATTTAGTAAATGGGGGTTAGATTTCATTGGACCTATACACCCTCCAGCAAGACAATCCCATGCTGAATACATAATAGTGGCTACAGATTATCTGACAAAGTGGGCAGAGGCCAAAGCCACAAGAAGAAATGATGCTCATACTATTGCCAGATTCCTTTATGAAAATATCATCACCAAATTCGGACTTCCAATTGAATTGGTAAGTGATAAGGGGACCCATTTTTTAAATCAAATCATAGAAAACATAACTGAATACTTCCTGATTAGTCATAGAAAGTCAGCCCCATATCACCCACAAGCCAATGGGTTAGCAGAAAGTACTAATAAAGTACTGTGTATTGTGCTATCAAAATTAGTAAACACAAACAGGAATGATTGGGACCTACAACTTAATCATGTTCTATGGGCTTATAGAGTGGCTTATAAAACTGCAATATGAAACACACCATTCAATCTAGTATATGGACAAAATGCAGTTCTACCTATGGAATTCCTCATTCCAACATTAAAAGTGGGTAGTCACTACAATTGGACTGGACATGAATTCTCAGAAAGGGTAACACAACTGGAAAAACTGGGAGCTTCTAGACTCCAAGTAGTTATGAGTATATATGCAGATAAGAAAAGACAAAAAGCTTATCATGATGTTCACATAAAAGAAAAAGATCTACAAGAAGGAGATCTAGTTTTGGCCTACACAGTCAAAGAACATCAGAAAAAGTTTCAGAAAAAAGGACATGGGCCATATATTATACATCAGATAAGTAACAGTGGAGCTATCCAATTAGCTAACATAGATGGAGAGATCATGCCAAATTTTTTAAGTGGATGTAGAGTTAAAAGATACGATCTTCCATTAACTGTTTCTGAATGGAGAAGATTACAACAAGCTCAAAATCGGAAAAAAGAAGAGGAGAACATTAGAAAAGAGGCTCAACAGGAAGCAAAGGAAAGGATAAGAAAAACCAAGGATCTTAAGGAAGTCTGTTTGTGTGAAACATCATTAAAAGAAAAAGAACATTTACCTGTCATAACAATGCATTTTCAGGATGAAAAAATTAAAGTCTTGATAGATTCAGGAGCACAGGTAAATCTGATCAGTTCACCTTTGTTGAATAAATTCAATCTAAAAAGAACTAAAAGCAGAACTTTTATCAAAACTTTGGAAGGACAAATGATACAAAGCATGTCTTCACTATCTATTAAAGTTAGGTTCAATAATGAATATATGAAGATAGATTGTGAAGAATGGCCATATCATTTGATGACTGAGAAATTAATTTTGGGACAACCATGGCTCAAACAAGGTAAAGTAATTTTGAATTTTGAAAAAATGAAGCTTAAATTGACAATAAATGATAAAAGGTTTTTAATTTTTTTATTGAGGAATGAAGAACAGGAAGTTAATCAGGATGTTCATGACCCAGACATGGAAGGATTTACTTTTTCAATGGAAGACATACAGACATTACCAATACAAATACTAAAGGATCAAGCTTCATTTAATCAAAACCTGAAAAAAATTAAAAGAGCAAAGGAGGATGGACACACAGGAGCAAGGTGGCAACCATGGTATAATCTGAAGCATCAAAGCATTAGAACAAGAAGGATATGGAAACAAAGCATACCTAAGGTCTGCTCATCAAAACAAAATTCCAGAACAAAATGGATATGGAGGCCAAAACATTCTAAAAACTGCTTATCAGAAGGAGATGGATTTCTTCCTGAAACAAGGGCAACTAAGGTTAAATATTATTGGGTAAAGAAATCAGAGTTGATTCAATGGAGAAAGACCATTTGTATTTGATCTGGATTTAGATTTTTTTTTTCAGAATCAAATCAAAAGGTTAGACAAAAGAAAATCACAACATATTGAGAATTAGCATAGCTTTGTGAAAAAGAATAAAGAAACATATACAGGATACTCTAAATTTCCTGATTTCAAGGGAAGGGAGAATGAGGAATATGCCATTAGGATGTTTTTGCAATATTTTTGCTTCCCAAAACTACCAAGGTATACCATGCCACACAAATCAGTAACACTAATTATGTTTAACAACAAGGACAGAACTAAGCCCTTCGGAGTGATGGATGTAACACCTTACATACATGAACAGCTGAAAGAAGTAGCTAAGCATTGGGAGCAGAAAAAGTATATGAATGGAGCTCAGTTTCTAACCAGGATCATATATCATGTATTGGGAATGGAAGATCAGTTGAAGCTGGCTCCAGAAGCATAATATTTCAGAAGCCTTATGACAGGAATCAAGAGTCCTCCCAAGAAGATGTCTGTGAGAGAAGCAGGACAAACCAGCATGAGGGAAGCAGAAAGGAAAAGGAAGGGAATATCTGAGGAAGTTATTCCTGTAAAGAAAAGGAGGCTGGACCCAAGAAAAGTTGAATTGGAACAGGATGAAGCAACCAAAGAAGAACATGAAGCTGCTCAGAAGCAAGTCCAATCTTCTAGTGATCCTCATCCACCTCAGACCAGTAAAGAGCAGTTATATACTTATCTGACACAAGGAAATAACAAAAGGGCAGTATATGAGGCCCAATATCAAAAGATGTTGGAATATTATTCTTGCAAGGCAACAAATTGGGTTCAAGAGGAAGTAGAGCATTATGAAGAGCTTCATGATCAGATGATGGCAGCCAAGACAGAGGAAGTATTTGTTAAAAAGGAAGTAGAACTGTTAGCATACTTCAAAGAACTACAAGGAACTCCTGAAAATAGAACCACAATTGTAGTGAAAAAGAAGGTTCAAAAGAAACCAGTACAAAAGAAGAAGTAGACCAAGAAAGGGAAGGGAAAATCAGTAGTTGAATCTGTAACTATAAAGGAGGCAGAAGAAGTGACAGTAGGAGAAAAGCAGAAGGAATCTACTACTGGAGAAGAGTCAAAATTGGAAAAATCAGGCATAGCAAGATCCTCACAATTCTCCTCAGACTCTGAAAGTGATATTGAAAATTTCTTGTTAAAAAGTTTGAATTTTTCAATACCTAGTACTCCTAATGTGGTTACACAGGCCACTGAGAAACATAAAACACCTGAAGATTTGAGAGAGAAGCCTCAAGAGAAGCAAGTCCAGGAAGAGGCAGTAAAGCAACTCAGTCCTGAAGAGGAAAGAAGGATGATGAAAGGTAAAGCAGTGATGATGGAAGAGGAGAGTGAAGTAGGAAAAGAGTTTAGCTGTGAGTTAGTGCATTCAGGATTAAGGTCAATATGGACAAAACCTTCACAACAAACTTATTTCAAATTGAATGAAGGGAAAGTAGAAACAGAAGGAAGAGTACAGATATGCAGTCCCGCCAATAAACAGGAAGGTGCAGATCAAATTTTGGAAATAGAGGAACTAGTGGAAAAGAAGAATGTTCAAGAAATAGAAGAAGGAGCTACAGAAAAAGAGATCAACCAAAGCATAAAGGATATACTTTATGATTTGAATAATAATGAAGAGATTACAATCACAAAAGATCAAGGACAAGAGGAAGAGCTAGATTTTATGGACATAGATGAACAGGAGGAGCGACAAAAAGAGCAGACAAGTAATGATCAGATAAAATCTATTGAGGAAACTGAATCAACTCTAGTCCAAGAAAAGGAAGTACAAGTAAAGGAAGGACATCTCTTTGAAGAGAAACAACAAGTGATGGAGAACAAGAAGGCAGAAGAAACAAAGCTAACTACAGATATCTCAGAACAGGAGAATCAAGATGATCAAATATTGGAAGATGAAGAAGATGTTGCAGACCAAGAAAAATTGGAAGCATACAAAGCCATCAAGAACAAAAGACTCAACTCATAGAGTATGAGGAAGAAAAAGAAGAGGAGAATGAGTGCAAAGAAAACAAACAGATAAAAGTTAAACAAATGGAAATGGAAGTTGGATTAGAGAGAATACCTAAAAATATAAGATCTGCCTGTCAGATCATTATGAGCAACATAGAGCAGTTCAGACCTTCAAGCAGGAACATGATCATTTCAGGAATGGTAGTAGAGTTTGAGTTTGAAAAAGGCAGTAATATCATTAAGGAGCACAAAAGGGAAAAGGAACAAATGACAAAACAATTGAGGATTGTGCATGAGAAGAATGAAGAACTAACACATAAAATAATTTCTTTGGAAGAATTAGAGGTACAACAACAAAATATAATCCAATATCTGGAAGAGAAGAGTGCAAAACTAACAAAGCAGAATAATAAAATGGAGATGGAGTTGAAGAAGATTGAAGGAAGATACAGAACTTTACAGAGTTCATATCAAATAATGGTTAAAGCAAATGAGGAAATTAACAAACTGTTAATGGAAGAAGGTCAGTTGAAGGAAGAAAACAAGACTGTTCAGGTGACACAAGAAGAGAAGGAAGATTTACACAAAGAAATCATGAGATTGCAAACAGAGTTGAAGGAAGCTAAGGAGCTGGAGAAACAGGCTAGTACACATGCTGCTACCTCATTGAGGGGTTATAACAAGTTGCATATGGATATGGAAAAAGAAAGAAGTGATTGGCAGTCAAGAATAGAAAAGGAAAGAAGTGAATGGATAGTAGAAAGAGAGATATGGGCAACTCAAAATAGAAGTTTGATGGTGACAATAGAAGAGCTACAAAAAAGCTCGAAAAGCCACAAGCTCAGGAAGAAGCATAGATAAAGACTACATATACAGAAGATTATGAAATGGGAAATGATGACAGAAATCAACAGGGCAGTGAACCAGAAAATAAAAGACCAGAAGAAGAATATTCAGAGGAATTTGTCCAGAAATTGTTGACAAACAGAGAATCCATAATGGATTTCATTAGAAAAATGCATGATGAATATGAGGATCAGATTGTTACATTTGCTTTAAATAAAGGGATAAATCCTGATCAACATCATTGGGCTGCAGATGAACTGGGCATACCTTTATGCATGATCATGGAAAGTATAAAAAATTATCAGATGGCAAGGGTTGGATTACCTCCAAATAAATATCTAGAATATGAAGAAGATATCAATGTGACCAAAGAGTTATTTGAAAAATCCAATCCAAAATGGAGGAATAGATGGTTGGATGCAAATAAAGAGTGAAGGAAAATATGGAAGGAAGCACCTATTCAGTTGAAAATTAATCCAGCATACTGCCCAGTAGCAAGGAGAAGATGTTACACTTATGTGTTCCTCGAGTAGCTTTGATGTGAACCTTTTCCCTATACATGGGCACTTTTTACTCTAGTGCTGGCTAGAGGTTTTTTCCCCATGTTACCACATACTTGATACTCTCATATGTGGTGGTACTTTGTACTTAGGGATATTATTCAGCTCTTACTTCAGTTCAGTTCATCGATCAATAGAGAGAGCTATTCCAGCCATCGTCTTCTCTGTGTGTCTTGCTGTGTTTGTGCTCTTTGTGTGTGCTTCTCGTGTGTCTCTCGCACTTCTACACACACCCAACAGTGGTATCAGAGCAGGTTCAGCTTCTTCTCAAGTTTCGGTTTTTCGCGTCGCGGCGCGCATGCACTTTAACAGTGCAAATCGACTTCAGAGCATAGAAGTGTGAATTTCAGCAGCCCGGAAACATTTCCAGCAGGTGCACTGGGGTTTTACCCCCATTTCGAAGCCATTCGTGCAGTCAGAATCGCCATCAGAGTGACGGTTTGTGAGCTGAAATTTCAGCACTCATTTCAGTTTTCGTCGAAGTGAAGATTTTGTCACATTCTTGTTCCTTAGTGAAATGGCGGGCAGCAATGACTTGTTTGGCATGCTTCAAGCTGAAGATAAGCTTGATGGGACCAACTATCCGATGTGGTCTTACATGATGAAGCACGTTCTTGTTGCAAAACAACTTTGGAACATAGTGGCAGATGTAGATCGAAGACTGGCAGGTGCTTCTACTTCACAGTCTACTGTCACAGATGGAGCTTCTTCTTCGAGTACAGTGGTTTCTCCTTCTCCACCTACACAGGAGCAGCTTAGATGGGATGGAAAAGATGCTCAAGCTCATGCTTTGATTGCGCTTTCAGTGAAGCGTCATATAGTTCCACACATTCGGTCATGTTCTACATCACGACAGGCATGGGACACTCTTGCTTCTTTGTATGCCGTGCGTAATGAAGATTAGTGGATGTGTATGTGACACGCATCAAGGACTTGAAAGAGCAATTGGCAAACATAGATGAGATCATTCCGGATGCATCATTCATTTCAACATTGTTGAAAGGATTACCGAAATCCTTTCAAAGCTTTTCTACTACACTCCGTTTGGTTGCAAAAGAAAATCCTAATATGTATGCATTTGATGAGGTTGTGTCTCTTCTTTTGCAAGAAGAGCAATCTAGAGTGAATAGGAGTGGTTTGATTGAGGGAACGCAAGCACTTGCTATCTCACAAAAGGGGAAAAGCAAGTATGGTTTAACTTTTGGTTCATCAAAGCCAAAGCCTCAAGCTTCCTCTTCCACTCATTCCTCTAATGATGGTGATTTGCAAAAGAAGAAGAGATGCAAATATTGCCGGAAGGCTGGTCATACTATTGATGAGTGTAGAAAGCTTGCTAAACGCAATGAAAAGAAGAAGGAATCCGGCATGTCTATTGCTGAAAATTCAGCAAATGCAAAGAATGATGAAGTTAACATGGCTCAAGATTTTTGGGCATGTGTTGTTACATGTCATTATGATGCTTCTTTACATTCTAAATGCATGGTTGTGAGTGAGCCTGATTCGGATTGGTTCTTTGATAGTGGTGCTTCAAAGCACATAACATCATGCAAAAGATTTTTTGCCTCTTTGAAAGATGCACCTAAAGGAGGACATGTGGTGTGTGCAAACAATGCCTCTTATCCTATCATTGGAGTAGGAGAAATTGAGCTTACGGCTGAAAATGGAGGTGTGATTCTCTTGAAAAATGCATTGTATGTGCCCGGTATCAAGAAGAACTTAATTTCAGTTCCGTTGATTGCCAAAGCAGGACTTCATGTACACTTTGTTGATGATAAGTGTATGGTTCATGATTTCAGCAATGGTGATGTTATCGTGATGTCCGGTACATTATGTGATGGTTTGTATCGCATGGATACATACAAGAGGGCTGCCTCGAATGCCTTGGTTGCTCATACTTCTTCCATGGCTGAAATGGAGCTTTGGCATGCTCGTTTTGGTCATTTAAACTTCAATAGTTTGCTCTACTTGCAAAAGAAGGACATGGTTATTGGCTTGCCTACACTTGAGCCCATTGAAAAGCATGCATGTGAAGGTTGCATTCTTGGAAAAATGCATCGTGCTTCTTTTCCAAAAGATAGTCACACACACTACAAGAAAATTGCAACTTGTTCATAGTGATGTATGTGGTCCGGTCAAGACTCCATCTTTTGGGAAGCATGTATATTTTGTTACCTTCATTGATGATGCTACTCGCCATACATGGGTGTATCCTATGAAAGCAAAGAATGAGGTATTTTCTTGCTTCAAAGCATTTTTAGCTATGGCTGAAAATTTTTCTTCACAAAAGCTTTTGACTCTATGCACGGATCGTGGTGGTGAGTACATGTCACATGAGTTTAATGCTTTTCTTCGTGAAAGAGGTATTTCACACCAATGTACGGTGCCATATACACCTCAACAAAATGGTGTTGCCGAGCGTAAAAATAGAACTTTACTTGAAATGGCATGATGTATGGTTAAAGGAAAGCATCTTCCTCATAAGTTTTGGATGGAAGCAGTCATGTGTGCAAATTATGTGTTGAATCGCTGCCCTACAAAAGCATTGAGAGTCATCACTCCTTATGAGGCTTGGAATGGTCATAAGCCTATGGTTAGTCATATGCGTGTGTTTGGTTGTTTGGCATATGCTCTTGTGCCATCACAACAACGTCACAAACTTGATGACAAGGCAAAGAAATGTATATTTGTTGGTTATAGTGCTGAAAGTAAGGGATATCGGTTGTACCATCCATTGACGAACACAATTATTGTGAGTCAAGATGTGGTATTTTCTGAAAATTCAGTTTTCCCTCTACTTGAATGCAAAAAACTGCCAACGGTTAGCTCACAAGATGTGTTCGACACACTCATGTCTTTGTTCCAAAATGGTGTGCTTGACTATGGCCATGTAGACCAGCCAACTGAGGTTCAAAGGGCTGAAAAATTCCAGCCAAATAGGGCTGAAAATGTGGGTAATTTTCAGCCAAACATGGCTAAAAAAATTCAGCCAAAAAATGTCAAAACTGTTGGAAATTTCCAGCCACATATGGCTGAACATATGCGACAAAATATGGCTGAAACTGAGCATGAAATTCAACCCACGCATGATGTACATATTGAAGATGTTTTACATAATGAACGCATGTCTATCAAGAGTGCACAATCTATGCGAAAGTGGCTGAAACAAACTTTGCAGGATAGCAAATTGAGTGCACCTTTACTTGGTAGAACAAGGTCAAGCTCTCACCATGCATCAAGTAATTTTGTGGATTATTCTCTTATTGCTACAGCATGTAATGAAGAGCCACTTTCTTTTGAAGATGCATGTGATGATCCACAATGGATGAGTGCTATGCAATCAGAAATGGATTCCATACATAGGAATGGTACTTGGGAGTTATGTGAATTGCCAAAAGGAAAGAATGCCATTGGTACAAAGTGGGTTTACAAGATTAAGAGAAAATCTGATGGTAGCATTGATCGCTACAAAGCTAGATTGGTTGCCAAAGGATATGCGCAACAATATGGCATTGACTATGAGGAAACTTTTGCACCTACTTCACGCATGACTACCATTCGTACCGTGGTTGCATTGGCTGCCCATCGAGGTTGGAAAGTGCATCAATTGGACATAAAAACAGCCTTCTTGAATGGAGATTTGCAAGAAGAGGTCTATGTGAAGCAACCTCCTGGATTTGCTATGAAAGGGAAAGAGCATATGGTTTGTCGCTTGCATAAAGCCTTGTATGGTCTCAAGCAAGCTCCACGTGCATGGTATGACAAAATACATAAGCACTTGATTGCTCTTGGCTTCACATGTTGTCCGATTGAAAGCACACTCTATGTACGCAAAAATGGGGCCGATCTTATAGTGCTTGTTCTTTATGTCGATGACATACTCTTGACTGGGTCATGTAATGCAAAACTTGACATTCTTATGGCTGATTTGCAGCATACTTTTGATATCACTTATCTTGGTCTTTTGAGCTACTATCTTGGCATCCAGTTTGTATCCGTTGAGGGGGGAATTGTTATGCATCAAGGAAAGTATGTTGAAAAACTACTTCAGCGTTTTGACTTTGAGGATTGCAAGCCAGTTTCCACACCAGTTGAGACAGGATTTAGATTCTCAGTTGAGGATTCCAGTGATGCATTTGACACTTCTCTTTATCAGCAGGCTGTGGGATGTCTTATATATGCATGCAACACAAGGCCGGATATACAGTATGCAGTTTCCCAGTTGAGTCGATTCATGCATAGCCCTGGCACTAATCATTGGCAAGCTGTGAAACGTGTGTTTAGATATCTTCGAGGCACTTTGAGCTTAGGTCTGTTTTATGGCAGAGATGTCCAGCCATGCTTGCATGCTTTTACAGATAGTGATTGGGCTGGTTGTTATGATACTCGCGTGTCCACTAGTGGTAATTGCTTTTTCCTTAGAGACTCATGCATATCTTGGTTGAGTAAGAAGCAACCTACAGTGGCGACATCGAGTTGTGAAGCTGAGTACAGGGCAGTTTTCACAGCTACAGTGGAGTGTATATGGCTGAGACGCCTATTGATGGATCTTTGCATGGAGATTGATGCTGCTACGCATATTCTCACAGATAGTCAGAGTGCTTTGGCTGTTGCACGAAACCCAGTGTTTCATGCACGGACCAAACATATTGAGGTGCATTATCACTATGTGAGAGAGCGCCTTCATGCAGGAGATATTGATTTGGTATATGTGCCTACACAAGATAATGTGGCAGACATATTCACCAAAGCTCTTCCACGAGAAAAGTTTGAAGCTTTTCGCAAAGCTTTAGGCTTGTTACCTTGTGGGGGCTGATCTGTCACTCTCTGTATGTGTTCACATCATTCACTCCAAGGGAGTTTGTTACACTTATGTGTTCCTCGAGTAGCTTTGATGTGAACCTTTTCCCTATACATGGACACTTTTTACTCTAGTGCTAGCTAGAGGTTTTTTTCCCCATGTTACCACATACTTGATACTCTCATATGTGGTGGTACTTTGTACTTAGGGATATTATTCAGCTCTTACTTCAGTTCAGTTCATCGATCAATAGAAAGAGCTATTCCAGCCATCGTCTTCTCCGTGTGTCTTGCTGTGTTTGTGCTCTTTGTGTGTACTTCTCGTGTGTCTTTCGCACTTCTACACACACCCGACAGAAGAGAGTGGACAAATTTTTGGGAAAGAAGGAAAGAAGGACAAATCCCACCTAAATGGTTGAATTTCCCAAAGTTAGCAGGACCAAAGGCAAGAACATGGCCTACAAAAAAATATATGGTGGATACACCTGAATCTATTATAGCCACATACAAGGACATGAATGACCCAGCATGTATTTTACTAATCAGAGTAATGAGACTCATTTTGGCATGTATAGAGACGTATACAGATACAGATGTCAGAATCTTAAATTACATTGGCTTCAATTCTCCTACTGATGCATTATTGTTTGATCTCAGTGAAACACCTGATAGAATATGTTTGATGGCATATTACAGTAGAATAATATTTTTGGGCAGTCATTATCTACAAATTTTTGAAGATGCATTTGATTATGGGTTTTTTGAAAGAGAATCAGAGATATTTGGAAACTTGTCTGTAGTCACAAAGTCTCGACTTACCGCATATGAAGCTGCCTACACAGAATACTTGAAAAAGGATGTAATTGATAAGCCAGAAGCTGCAGTACAGTGGAGGAAAGCACTGTTTGAGATGGTGAACAACTTGAATGTTACTGAAAGGAGAAGCCATGACCTACTCTCACAAGTCTATCAAAGAAAGAAGAAGTAAAGAGAGCATTTGGAATATATGAGCAGGAATGTCTTTTGTAAAGAGCCAAAAGGTCTAGGAGGGGAAGAATGTTGGAAGAAGTAATTTTTTGAAGCATTTTTGATGGAAAATAATGGTAAAATGCCAAAAACTTGTAAAAATATTTATGCAACTGATGTAAAAATAAGGAAGAGTCTTCCTTATGTAGAATAGAATCTTATGTAATTTTTCTAGAATTTTTGGAAACTTCTAGATAGCATATTTTTAGAATAAAAGAGGAAAGGACCAAAATTCAAATGTGAAAAGGGCCACTTGAAAATGTATAAAAGATAATTTCCTCTATTATGAGAGGGTTGGTTATTTGTAATTGATGCTATCCAAGTGAAGAGAGAAGTTTCCTGCTGAAAATCGTGTTTCTCCTATTTGTGTGGTTTCTTTGATTTATTGAGTCTATTCTTTGTGTATCCATGGAGATTTGTGAGCTTCTATTGTGTATTTCTGTTGAATATGTATGAAGAGAGTAGAATACTGATGTGTTGAGTGAGAATTTGATGAAGAATGGTGCTGGAGATGAAAATCGTCTGTTTTCATAGAATCACGATTGTCTCCTCTGGGTGGTATAGGTAACATTTTTGAGTTTTGATTTTAAAGTTGTATTCTGCTGAATAAATAACATGTTTTAGACACCAAGATTATTGAAATTGATGGAGATTTGCTCAAGATAATCCAAACCCTAGAAATTCCTCTTCATTTTCATTATTCTAAAAAATCCAGCCAGTTTTCTCTTATTTCTTGGATTCTATCATCTAGAAGGGGCTGTGGTCTCTTGTATACTTCCAGGATTGACAAAATAAAGATGTATTGTTAATTCTTTATGCTAAATGATTGGAGAGGACAACTCCAAAGGTTAACAACAAACAATCATGGTCTTCAAAGAAGCAACCCACTATTGCTTTATCTTCTACAGAGGCAGGGTATAGAGGATTGGCCAATGCTACTCAAGAGGCCATATGGATCAATACACATTTAGGTTTTCACACAACATCTCCAATGATCTTTCGAGATAATACAAGTTCACTACACCTTGCAGAAAATCCTATTTATCATGCTAGAACCAAGCATATAGAGGTCCACTATCATAATGTGAGAGAGAAACTATTGAGCAAGGATATTCAGTTGGCATATGTATCAACTATATTGCAACGTGCAGATTTGTTGACTAAAGCATTGGATGGTACAAAACTTTGTAGGTCTAAATCAATGATTCAGTTGCACGATATTCATGAAGATTGAAGATGAAGACCAAGCCAAAATGTTTGGCTTGAGGGGGATCTGTTGGTGCAACGTTCAAGCCCACACATTTGGCTTGAAGTTCATAAACATATGAAGCTCCATGGAAACCATTGCTAGAAGAACTTTATCTTTTTACGTTTGTAAAAGTCATTGATTTGACTTGAGAGAATCTTTGTAATCACCTACCAAAAACTCGTGGAGTTGTTAGTTAGAAAAGCATCTATTTCATTGAGGGAATATTTCCTAGATTGAAGGATTACTTTTAGAGAGAGCCAAAAGTTGAATTCAAATTCAAATTTAAATGAAGCACTTATATAAAGTGACTTGAAAAAGTCACGTTAGAGAGAGACCAATTCCCGAGTTCTTCATTGTCATTTTGTAAGAGTGTGAGGCATACATTGAAGCCGACACTACTCTCCATCATTAGACTATGATTATCAAGTCTATGATCTTGTACAACATTGTTCATTAATACAATACATCTACATTGTTCATCTATGATCTCTCTGTTTTAGTCATTCTTAACTGTCAACTTGTGCTGCTCATATCTCACTAACCATTTTCAATAATCTACAGCTTGTTGGAATCAGCTCCATGTGATCTACATGCTGACAAATTTTGAAGCAAGGAAATTCACCCAATTGGGAGAAAATTGCATCGAAGCACTTACTAGTCAAACTCTGCAGAGGTCCTAAAAAATCGGGGGTAATGATTCATTTGTTAAATTGATTGCTCTTTGTATAGTGCATCATTTCAAGTGATTTTACTTGGAATCATTAGATTACTAAGCTAATTAGATATCTCTAAAAGGAATTTTTCCAATTCCTACTATATTGGTAGCATTGAGCATAAGAAGCAGCAGGTGTGTGATAAAAAATAGAAGGTTTTCATTGATCCTTCTATTTGGAAATAGTCTGTTTTGATTCAATCTTTTCATACATCATTCCAAAGTACATAGGCACTTATATAGTGTCATTGGAAAGCTAAGAGGGCACACATATCAACTCTAAAGCTACAAAGGGCTGGTACTAAGCAGGGTTTTGCAGTACCTATTCATTTCTTGGAGTGTCCATCCATCTATCCCAACACAAATTGATAAGAGATTCCTCTTGATCTGTGGCACAAATAAAGAATTTGACAACGTAAAAGAAAAACCATCAGTAGTATTCAGAATGAACTTATCAACTCCCATGATAGGATAAGAGGAGTTGTTGGCGCATGTCATAGTATTCCCTATAGGGGCAGCTCGAGTGAAGTGAAGAAACTACAATGCGAGGTAATATGTTTGGTTGCCCCACTATCAAAGTACCAAACATCTGAGCCTATTGCAGACATACACTGTTGAGGAGAAGATGGGTCAAAACTGCAAACACTAGTAAACACCCATTCTTCATTTTGCACTAGATTAGCAAACTTTTTTTTCAGTGTAGAGACCTCTACAACAACCATTCTAGCCTCTTTTTTCTTTGCCTCTTTTGCATCTAGTTTTGGACAATTCTTTATGACATGATCATTTGCTTTACAACACTTGCAAAACAATTTTGCCTTTTCTATTTTCTTGTCGTCTCTATCATCCTTCTTTGATTGTGCAGAATTAGCAAATTTCTGCTTACTACTAGAAGAGCTCCATTTACGTTTGCCCTTCTAAGGAGTCAAGAAAGCTTGATTTGCAACATGCATAATGGACCTCTTCTACCTAGACTGATCTTCTTGCAACATAATAGAGACTAACTCCTCAATTTAAGGCATTTGGATTGCCTTTCGTCAATAGACGCAAAACTCTTATATGAATCCGGAAGACCATTCAGAATAGTTTGCACAAGTGAATTGTCAAGTAAGACTTCATGAGCAGAAATCAATTGTTCCTTCAAATCTTTGATCTTTGTTATAAAATTGTCCATCAAATCAGCTTCATTCATGTGCTCACTCTCCAATTGTTTTTGGAGGTAAGCAACATGAGCCTCATTACTTGTCTAGTATAAAGTGGTCAGTGTACCCCAAGCATCCTTAGTTGTTTTGCAAGAGCGAATGTGAGGAATAATGGCATGTTTGAGAGACAAGGCTATCAATGCATGTGCCTGAGCATCTTTGCCATCCCAACAAATTTTCTCTACAATAGGTGCAACAAAAACTGCAGCACGAATAGGAATCTGCAAAATATCACCATCTTCGACGCCATCCGCATTTGAGTGCAAGGTGTGCACAAGGGCAAGGTGGAGAACCAAGACAAAGGAGGTTGACTACACAAGTCATTGTGTTATTTTGTATACTTCTCTCTGTGCTCTTTGGCTTAAGCATTATTGTTCAAGGCAAAGGATCAAGCATAGGATCTCGTCATAGATGCAAAGGAAGCACATAGGCCATCTCATAACCCAAATAGTGATTTTTATCACTAAAACAATGTAATATATGTACATACACCCAATTACCACACATACGACTCCATTTTGTGCTAGCCAAGGATTCCTTGAGCTTGGGTAGTCTAAGTAGGTAGCTTTCATAATTTTTGGAAGATGTTAGATACCTCAAATTAGATGTAGAACCTATTTTTTTACTATGCCAGTCACTAGATGTGAAACCGGTCAAAACTAGGCAAAAACTACAAGAGCTAGAGAGCTCATTTTGTGGTTGTTGAACTTTTAGAACTAGTGACTATTGGGCTATTGTAATTAGTGATAAATATGAGTTCTTTTCTTGCCTTCTATTGATCTCCATTGCCTCTTACCTCGTGTGTGTGTGTGTGTGTATGCTTTTGCATTTCTCATCATCACCTTTGGTCACTTCACTTGCTCTTGATCTTCATATCAACATATTCTCTCCACGGATTTACAATTAAAAGGTGGAACTCCTCACATTGGTACTCACCATTGTACTAGAGTGACACCAAATTTGGTGTCGTTGCTAGGGGCGAGCTCTAGGTTGAAAGCATGATGGTAAGAGTGTTGGAGAAAATCATTGGAAGGTAAAATTTCTTGTTGTTTTGTTGTTTGTAGTTAGTTTCTGCACACTTTTGCTCCACTGTTCCTCTAATTTCATTCCCCATCATCATCTCAAACTCCAAAAAATCACCAAAAATCTGTCATATTCCCTCTTTCTCTTCTCTTTTCCTCATTTGTGTCTGTGTGAGAGCAAGAGAGAGATTTTACAAGTGCTTGTTTGTGTTCTCTGGTGCACTAACATTGCAAGGCAACCTCTAGACATCACAGATCTGCAAGAAGCACAAGTAAAAACTCCATTTTTCTATAAAAAGCATCCATAGAAGCTGGCCATCATGACTGTTAGACAAAGGTGAGGTTTTTGGGTTACGTTTTTGCATGAAAGGGGAGCTTAGGTAAGTGCTTGCATAGATCTTCATTTAGTTTTCTGAAATCATACATTTTCTTGACCATAGCGATGGTGACTCATCGTCGCGACTGTGTCTGACGATCGCGATGGTCACTGACCATCGTGGCGATTGGTTCATGTCATTGCGATCGTGTCACATCATTGGGAAGGTGACACACCATCGTGACGATGCTTGAAAATCACAATCGTTGTGATCATCATGTCTTGATCATCATGATCTCATCATCACAGTCTGAACATCACGATTGTGACTCATCATCGTAGGCTTGACCATCACCACTTGTTCATCATGGTTTGACCATCACGACTATGACTCATCATTCGTAGTCTCACCATCGTCTCTTGATCATTGCCATCTCACTGTCGTCGTATAATCATCGTGATTCCGAATGAGCATCGTAGCTTTGAGCATCGTGGTGTGATCATCATGGGTGTTCACACAATCGCAAAGGTGACACACCATCGTGATTGTGTCTGGCCATCGTGACTGTCAGGCAAAATGTCAAAATTAGGGTTTTTTCAAATATTTTATAATTTTTTGGGCCATTTTTGGCCATTAATTTTGAACTCTTGTGTGCTTGGCATAGGCCAAGGGGAGAAGCAAATAGTATCAAGAACTCTTGGGCAAATGAGAACCGCCTTTTCAAGAGTCCAAGAGAGCACAGTAAGTGGAATTTCAGTTCTAACTTGGTGATTTCTTTGAGTAAATGAATTTGGTGATAAATGGAGTGTCTCAAGACTGTTGGAGTAGCAAGGATTTGCTCTAGCATAAAAAGTGAGAAATGGTTCATGAGAGAGAGAGAGCGAGTATAAGGATCTAGCCCAAAAGAACTATGTGATTTAATTACACATTGCTAAAACAAGTCACAATTGAACATATCAACACGATTCCTCTCGATAAATTTTGGACAAGATAAGAAATTCTAAAGGAATATCAAAAGAACTAAGTGATTGATTTAATAAGAAGGGTGAGTGTGAAAAGGTGAAATAAGGATTAATGAACCTTAGATCTGGGAAATATTTAGGGAAAAGTGATAAACGGAGTGTTCGATCTTTTGAGGCTAGAGTGAGAACAACAACACGATTGTGGGCTCAACAACTAGGCACTTATACATATGAGGTTAGATAAGACACGAGCGACTCAGGTATGTCTTTCAACAAAGGGAACCCAGGGGTTTCATTTGGAGTAGCCCACCTAGCAAAGATAGAGGGACCCTATAAGACTCAATTGGAGTACATCCCCACCAATAGATTGGGTGTATGGGTATATGAAGATGGCCTTCATAGGTCAATAATCCAATTGCACAACCCTGACCAACCTATTGTATTGGAACATCCAGCAGTGAAGTTTGAAAACGAGGCTTATATAAACAAAGAAGGCACCATGTACATAGTCACGAGTAAGCCTGACTCAATGAATGAACTCCGCAAGGTGGTAGAAATTGAAGACTTAGGAATGGAAGGACAAGGGAAATAGGGTGGTGAAGAACCTTGTACAACTAGATGCGAATCAATACTAACGAGAGTGTTGACTCCTAACAAGATGCCCCAAGATAATAGGAGCATAGAGCTATTGTGGAACAAAGAAACTGATGAAGCATTTTGGAGGTATAAACCAAAGCACCCTATGGCAATAGGAGCAACAATGATTTATGAGCTGAAGGACCCTGAGCTCCCAGGGAAAATAGTATACTTAGGTGACACTTCATAAAGGGTATATAAAGTCACATAACATGGACGTCATGCCTATAAATGGGGAGAAGAACTAGTTTTTCCACTAATGACATCACATATATCCAAGGAGAATTCGGGTATTGGCACAGCTCAAGGACATAGAGAGAAGAACAAGGAATGACCAGAGAGTAGCTTCATCAACCGCACAAGGAGAGAAAGAACCACTATAGAAGGTGGGAGAGCTGAAAGAGAACAAACTAGGGATCATAGAGCTCAAAGGGGTAGGGATGATTTTCCCCTACCTAGACCTAGAGATCACCCTAGGAATTTGAGGCCCACTCAACTAGTGAAGGCAATGAAGAATTGCTTCGACAGATCTGGAGATCCATATGAGCATGTAGCTGAATTCAAACAGGTGTTACAGGTTGAACAAGTCGAAGACATGTGCACATAATTTAATGCCTTTCAACAAAATCTGAAGGGTGATGCACTGGATTGGTTTCGACCATTGCACTAGCATCGATTTAGAGACATCCACCATATGATGGAGTCCTTCATTATGGACTTTTCCAAAAGTGAATCAGACACAACACATCATCATTAATACACACATTCAAACAAACACCCCAAGAGACAGTGAGGATGGCTAGACAAAGATTCAGACGCTACATAGAGAGATGCCCCCATTGGGAGTACCCACTCAAGCCAAACTGATAGCTTTGTTCATTGACAGTCTATTGAATGCTAAGCTTAGGTCATATGTATTCTTGAAGGAACTAAGGACCTTGGATCAATGCTTGCACATTTGTATAGACATAGAGGATAACCTAGGGGAAGAGCTAGAACTCTCTAAGGTGCATAAAGGTTCAAGTAGTACAAGAGAGGCCTTATCCAAGTGTTCCAGTTCTATAGAAGATTTAGCAGAACAAGTGGCCAAACGATTGGGAGTCTCTAGTAAGCCAGACATCAAATTAGCCCCCGCTCGAAGGTGTTACACGTGTGGAGGTGATCACATGGCAAATATGTGTCCAAATGCAATGCAACCCATAGGAAACCCCAATGGACCATTTTGTACCATAGGGCACAGATACACTAACCACACTGCTCAAGATTTCCCATATAATAAATAGGTGGTTCGAGGGACTTATCCTTAGCCATATCATCCAGGTAGATACCAAGGGCAATACTAGCCACAACAACACTATTGTGCCCCCCTCATTATCAAGTTCCATATCAAGCACAGCCTAGACCCCAACCTATTATGGGACAGCAACCTCCACCCCATGCCAATGTAGTTTCTGTGAAGTACGCCACTCTAGAAGAGAATTCAAATATGGCATTAGTATCTACAAGCCCTTTGATAATAGACAATGACCCTAATGCAAACAGTTTTGACTCCACCCATGTGGATAGCCCACCCACATAGTATACAGAGTCACAAACCTAGATCCATATTATGAGAACCCTATGTATGAGCAAAATTGGGAACTGGAGTACGCATAGGTCATGTACACCAACCCCAGCATGCGACCACAAGCTAGAAAATTAAGACCTCAATGATGTAAAGGCCCATGTTTTAAGTGTCAAGGAGACCATTTCATACGTGACTGCCCACACACCGCACCCACCGTGCAGTCATAGTATTTCAATATTTAAAGATTTTGTCCTAAATGTGGGAACGATCACTCTATAAGAGATTTCCCTAAGAACCTTGATAATACACCCATGAAGGTGACCCCCATCAATGTGATAGGAATTGTGCAACTCACTTAAGGATCCATACTCCAATACATACCCATCTAGGCAGTAACTAGAGCCCAAGCACAAAGGTAGATGCAACATGAGACCCTCGGAAGAATAATTGAAGCCAGGAAGGTAGGAGAATCAATAGGAATGAAGACTAGAACCTAGAAAGATTCAAGAGAACGACATAAGTGAAAATGGAGCAACAAAAATAATGATTTAGAAGAAATCCTGAGGGAAACCAGAGCCAAGATTTTAGAAATGGCATCACAAGAGGTGATGCCATTTCTAAAACCTTAAAGCTAGGATCAGTACTAGCACACCTTACCCATTAAAACCTTGACATGATGCTCAAAGCTTATCAAGCTAGGATACAAGAAGGACCATAGGTAGGAGAATCTTGCAAGAACTATTCTAGAACCACAGACGGTGATCCCAAAGCTAGGATCAGTACTAGCAGACCCCACCCTAGAAAACCTTGACATGATGTTCAAAGCTTATCAAGCTAGGATACAAAAAGGACCACGGGTAGGAGAATCTAGCAAGAACTATCCTAGAGCCAACTTCGAAATAGAGAGAACCAAACTATGCATGAAGATGATAGAATTAACCTAGGCCATGTTTGAGGCATCCCAATACCTCAATTGGGAAGTTATGGCTAGGTGTGAGCTACATTTCTAAGGATTACTAGAAAGGTTAGGGAAAATAGCATCAACCACAACAAAAGTTAGCTCTAGCACCCAAACTAGACCAAAGGACCCCTTAGAGACTGAAAGGCTAGGTTGGACTTAGAAAATCATCAAACGGGCTACATGAATTCACATGCCATCTTAAGAGAGATTCAAGAGGAAAGATGGAGGCAGGAATAGGAAACACGACCACCTCTACCAGAGATTGATGACTCAGGAGAACAGCTCCCTGCAGACATCCCATCTATCTATGGAGATCAAGTGGAGGATTGGTCCAGTGAACGCATGAGTTTTGAATCTAACTCCTTGCAAGAGGTACCTCACTTCACGAGACCATGGGAAGATAGATCAATCCAAGTAAAATCCCCCACTATTCTAGTTAGGGGAGAAGACTCACTTCTTCCTAGAAACACAGAAGCCATTAGGAACACCAAAGTCCAATGCCATTTGACATTGGAGGAGCTATTCAAAATCAAACAGAACTATGGAAACATGTAGCAAATCAGTCTCCAGAGATAGCTATAACATCCTCTAGACCAAGAGCACGAGGAAAGGTACCTAAAAAACCTATAGACAAAGTGGGAGATGTGAGTGAAGGAGAGGAAGGTAACGCTTATTTGCCTGTCACTTACAAAGGTTACACTACCAAAGCCATCCTAGGCATAGGTGCAGGAGTAGCTATTGTGACCACTTCCTTGTGGAAACATTGGGGTAAACCAGCCCTTAAACCTACTAGGATGAAGGTGTAGATGACTGACAAGCATATAAAAAGACCCTTAGGACTACTGGAAGGAATTACCCTGTCCACCTGCAAAGTAGAGTTTGATCACATTTTGCAATATGTGATTTTGGGAAGAATCAAGCATATGAAATGCTTCTAGGTAGACGTTTCATGCGACAATTGCAAGTGGTACAAGATTGGGGAACCAAATCTTTGTACTTACAACACCTGGGAGTGATCCTGAAAGTGAACCTCACGGATTACTCACACAGGGATGTACCACCTTTGCAATGGAATATGATACATAGGAACAAAGACATGACTCGGAATCAATACACTCCTTAGCATCAGATCCATCATGGGTGCATGAGGATATACACCTATGGATGTGTAAAGTTGTAGCAAAAGAGGAGGAGCGATCAAAAGCAAGAGTGCTAGGAACAAGACAAACCTCTAGACCTATTGAAGACCCAGCATATGCACGAGTAATATTCCCAGATGAAGAATTCCAACCGTATGGCTGGGCAGAGATTCTTGCGATGATGGACATAGCAATTAACAAAGAACAATGGACCCCCCATTGTGATGAAGACGGATATGATATATCCATATTTATTGTAAACCCTATAGGGGAGGAAACTGAAGGGGATAAACTTGAACATGAGATCTCGCAAAGGAGCAAGCAAGTGAAAGAGGAAGAATGGGAAGTAGACTCTAACAGACCCAAATATTCATCAGAAGATGAATTTTTATGTTGGGTAGAAGCCATCTCTCCAAACCACACCACCCCTAGGAAGGAAAAGGATGATTCAAGCCCTAGTAAATGAAATCAAAAGGTGAGAAAGAAAAAAAATGTGTGAAACAAGAAGAAGAAGAATTGTTAATGGAAGTGCCAGAAATTTTTAAAAGATAAACAGTGGAAGAAAGAAAAATCATGATACGAATGCCTAAGAGAGACAAAAATTCAAGAGAAGCCTACGATAATAAGGAAACTACAAAGAGAGTAGTAGTAGTAGTTGAGGGTGGAGAAGAAAGATGTACGTACATAGGGCATGATCTGGTAGACGAAGAGGAAGAAAGTTTGATCACCTTATTGAAAAGGTATAGGGATGTGTTTGCTTGGAGTTACAAGGACCTGAAAGGGGTAGATCTGGATATATGTTTCCATAGGATACCCATGAGAGTCGAGGCTAGACCCACAAAGCAAAAGCCCTATATGTACAATGATAACTATGCATTGAAGATCAAGGAAGAGATATATAGACTCGTTGAAGCTAGATTCATTTATGAGAAAGAACATACCGAATGGGTATCGCCCATTGTAGTTGTGCCTAAGAAGAATGGTAAGTTGAGAGTATGTATTAACTTGAAGAAAGTCAACGTTGCCACCATTAGGGATAGTTACCCTTTGCCTATTACAAAAAACCTGTTAGAAAGAGTCACACGCAAGGAAGTGTATACCTTCCTTGATGGATTCTTAGGCTATAACCAAGTCGCCATTGCCCCCGAGGATCAACATAAGATGGCTTTGGCCACTGAGTGGGGTATCTTTGCATTTCGTGTGATGCCTTTTGGGTTGACAAATGCACCTGCAACTTTCCAAAGGTTGATGTGCCACGTGTTCAAAGAGTTTCTGAGAAAGAATCTAGAAGTGTACATAAATGATTTGTGTGCTCACTTAGTGTTTAGATCCCATCATATCTCTGAGTTTGAATGCATCTTTGACAAGTGTAGGGAATATCAAGTCTATTTAAATCCTAAGAAGTGTGTTTTTATGGTAAGATAGGGCAAGATACTTGGTCACATAGTTTCAAAAAATGGAATTTCCACAGATGAAGACAAGGTACGAGTGATCAACGAATTACCCAAGCCAAAGAATGTAGAAGAGGTACAAGCATTTATGGGACATCAAAGATATTATCAACAATTCATACATATGTATGCAATCATTGCTAAGCCACTATATGACCTACTAAGTAACTTTGAGTGGATAGAAGAATGCAAGAGCTCTTTTAATGAACTGAAATGAGATTGTGTTATGCACCTATTCTACCAGTGCCTGATTGGAACAAACCTTTTCACATACACGTAGATGCTTCTAATCATGCCAATGGTTGTGTGTTAGCACAACCCATGGATGAAGGGAATATTGACTTACCAATTGCATATTCCAATAGGCAGTTGAATGCTGTAGAGAGAAATTACACCACAATGGAGAGAGAGGGGCTAGGAATGGTCTATGCCATCAAGAAATTTTTCCACTATTTATTGGCAAACAAGTTTAAGTTCTTTACAAGCCATCAAACTCTCTTGTATTTAGTAAACAAACCCTGTAACACAAGTTGGTTTCTACTAATTATGGAATATGACTTTGAAGTCATAGTCAAGAAGGGTAGAACAGGAGTATGAAAATTGGTTGCAACTAGCACATGTAGGTGCACTTGAGCAACATCAGTCGAGACAGGGGACATTACTGAACTTGAAAAGGTTAGGTGTGTATGGCCTTCCATGGAAAAAGATGTCGGATGACTCTACGATTAATGTCCAAAGTGTTGTAATTGACCATCAATAGAACACACCACTCTATACCATGTGTCCCTAATACCAGACTGGAGTGAACCTTTAGTTAACTATTCGAGGAGGAAGACTTTTCCAAAAGACATGACTCTGGCACGTAAACAAATTCGCAAGTAGGAGGCTCAAGATTATAAGCTCATTGGTGATAATCTATATAAATGAGGGAGAGGCGGATATCTGAGGATATATGTGCACAAGAGAGAATATCTCAACCTCTTGGAAGCTTCCCATCAAGGCACAACAGGAGGCCATTTTGGACCTGACCATTTTATTAAGGCCATACTATTTTCAGGATTATGGTGGCCTGTTGGAATACCACTTCTGCTCTGATACCACTGTCGGAGAGTGTTAATCTCCTTCAGAATAACCTACTCTTGAGATTAGAACACTTCTATACCAAGAGTAAGTCAAAACTTCACAACACAAACATTCTGTTGTACGATTTCTTTAAATTAATCTTCACAGGTTACTTTTGTCTGAAAACTGTTACTCTGAACAGTCGACTTTACACCTGTAACTTCTAAGACTTGATTCTCCTTGAATAGAACCCGTTTAAGCAAATGCTTCTGGTTACGAATAGCTTATCTTCTAACTTAAAGATTAAGCCCTCACTCATGCAAAACTTTAAAGTATGCACTGAGAAATGATCAAAACATTGATCACCGAAAATGCGCCTGTTTCAGTAAACTTTGAACACTCAACACATATGAATGTTCCTACTGACAATTCTCGGTTTCTGCTTACAATTAAACTCTGAAACTTAAGCTATAGATTGATTAACTATAGACTTAGATATCCTCAATAGGATTTCACAAATCATCTAACACAGACGAAGAACACACAGAAATTTCGGCGCAACTTTTCTTCGATTACTCAGAAAGTTACAGTTGAGTGATGAGAGGAAAACTCAACTAACTTCTCATATGTCTCATGACATCTAACTTCTCATTCTTCCTTCTCTTGTCTTAGCCTTCTTGGCCTACCTCTCATTCTCTCGGGCCTCTCGCCTCCTCTCTTTCTCTCATGTCCTCTCATAAGCGCCTCTACATTTTTCAGGTATTTATAGATAAATTTGTACAAGCTTACAACGCGAACTATACTACTGTACATATGTGTACAACTTTTTCCGGTTCTCTTCCATGCTTCAAAATTTGTCCTTTTCTTCCTCTTTCCATCCTTTAACTCTTCATGAACTGAAATCTGTAAAATTGATCTATTCCGGTAACATTCCGGTGACTTTCCTGTGACCTTCCGGTACTGTTCCGGTGACCTTCCGGTGATCTTCTGGTGATCCTTTTTAAGGAATTTTTGCTGAAGGTTCTGCGGACTTAAAGACCTTCAATTGTTGATTGTCTTGCACCAACAGCTCCCCCTCAATCATCAATTGAGGTTTTCTCTGTCTTCTTTATTCCTGCCATATTCTTGAACCTTTGTAACTTAAGTCCATCCAAACTTTTTGTAAGCATATCAGCTATCTGATCTTTCGTTGAAGTATGGATTACTTCAATCTCTTTATCCATCACCTTCTCTCTTAGAAAGTGATACTGAATCTCAATATGTTTAGTCCTGGCATGAAAAACAGGATTAGCAGCTAAATATAATGAGCTCATGTTATCTCCAAATATGATTGGAGTCCTCTGTATAGCATCAAAACTCTTCATTAAAGTCTTTAGCCAAATCACTTCCTTCGCGGCTTCAACCATGCCTTTGTACTCGGCTTCGGTAGACGACAAAGCAACTGTATGTTGCTTCTTGGAGCACCAGGAGATTAGCTTATCTCCCACATAACACATGTATCCATAGGTTGACCTTCTGTCATCTGGATTACCTGCCCAATCTGTATCACTGTATACTTTGATGTTTGTATCTGAGGTAAACCCATAATACAAACCTTCTTTGAGTGTACCTTTAATGTACCTCAACACCCTTTGTCCTGCTATCCAATGTTCTTTCCTTGGACAGTGCATGAACTGAGACAATACTCCTACTGCATATGATAAATCAGGTCTGGTTAACGTAGCATAAATAAGACTACCGACCAAACTCTGATATTGTCTCACATCCTTGAATTCTTCACCACCAAACTTACTCAGTTTGTGGTTCACCTCCATTGGAGTAGGTGCTATCCGGCAATCATTCATTTTAAACTTGATTAACAAGTTCTTCAAATATCTTTCTTGGGTCACGAATACTCCGTGCTGAGTATATGTGATCTCCATACCCAAGAAATAAGACAAGTTTCCCAAGTCACTTATCTTGAACTCCTTTTCCATTTGCTTCTTGAGTCTTTGTATACTTGACTCATCTGTTCCTGTAAGAATTATATCATCAACATATATGCACATGTATATGAAACCATTATCACTTGCTTTTATAAGCAGACTACTATCTGCTTCAGACACCTGGAAACCAAGTTCTTTCAAGAACTTTACCAGTCTATAATTCCACGCTCTTGGCGCTTGCTTCAAGCCATACAAAGCTCTCTTGAGCTTGCACACATGTTCTGGATACCTTTTATCTCTGAACCCTTGAGGTTGCTCCATGAACACATCATCTGAAATATAACCATTCAGAAAAGCATTTTTCACATCTAACTGACATAACTTCCAACCTTTACTCGCAGCAACAGCTATGAGTGTTCTGATAGTTGTCATCTTTGCTACTGGACTATAAGTCTCATCATAATCAACTCCATAAGTCTGAGCAAACCCTTTGACAACTAGTCTAGCTTTGTATCTAGACACACTTCCATCTGCAAATCTTTTGGTCTTGTAGACCCACTTGCATCCAATAATCTTCTGGCTATTTGGTTTAGGAACTAAATCCCATGTTTGATTTTCTACCAATGCATCATGTTCTTCCTGCATAGCTTTTTCCCATTTTTCCTTACCTTTTGCCTCTTCATATGTAGAAGGGTCTTCATCTGCTTTCACTATGTAAGCATAATCTTTCGTAGCCAAAAATGAAGTATCATAACTGTACCTTGTAGGTTGCCATCTATTTCTTGATGACCTTCTGAGTTCTCCGGTCCTTGAGGTTTCTGGTTCTTCACACTCAGGATCAAATCTTGGCCTTTCTTCAGCCTCTTCCTGTACTTCATAATTTTCTTCTTCATCAATTATTTGAACCTTTGATTTACCTTTCTTCTGATTCACTTCTTCTTCATCACCTGTATTGTTATTAACTGTTCCTGTATACCAAGAACTTTGCTCATCAAACGTAACATCTTTCGATACCAGAAAATGTTTTGTGGATGGATTCCACAACCTGTATCCCATCTGTTTATCATCATAACCAATGAAAACATATTTTTCAGCTTTAGGCTCCAACTTGTGCCTTAATTGTGATGGCACATATGCATATGCCACACATCCAAAAACTCTGCAATGATCCAGGGTAGGTCTTTTACCCCACCAAGCTTCATATGGTGTCATACCTTGCAAGGCTTTACAAGGTAATCTATTGACCAAGTAAGTAGCTGTGTTTACAGCTTCAGCCCACAAATAATTAGGGCACTTTTTCTCATTCATCATGGACCTTGCAAACTCAACAATAGTCCTGTTCCTTCTTTCTGCAACACCATTTTGTTGAGGAGAATATCTGCAAGTAATTTCCCTTTTTATACCTGCATTCCATAAGTAGTCACTGAACTCGTTGGAGAAATACTCTCCCCCTCCATCTGACCTTAGTCTCTTCAGTCTATGACCTGTGGTTCTTTCTGCATACGCATGATAATGTCTGAATGTATTGAATACTTCTGACTTATCTTTGATCACATAGATAGTGATCCATCTGGTAGCATCGTCAACATAAATCACATAATATCTTGATCCATTTATACTGAAATCCTTTGATGGTCCCCACACGTCTGTGTGTACCAACTCAAGCTTCTCTGAGTGCATAAAACCATGCTTGGTATACGAATTCTTATGAGCCTTACCAAACTGACATGCCTCGCATTTGTATGTCATATGTTGACTTGCAACATTAGGCAATCCAAGCACCGAACCATTGTTGACCATATCTTTTATACCTCTTTCATTGAAATGTCCAAGCCTTTTGTGCCAAAGATCTAACTCAGAAATTTTTTGTCCTTCATATGTAAACATAGCCTGACCAATGTTACCTTGAATCTTCAGTGTGAACAGTCTTCCTTCTTTCTTCCCTGAAACAATCTGTTTATATCCCTGACTGGGATCTTCCACGTATACTCCTTCATTAGTGAATCTTACTTCGTATCCTTTTTCAACAATTTGTCCTACACTTATCAAATTCTTAGGAATTGTAGGAACATACAGAACCTTACCCAATAAGGTACTACCGTCTTTGGCTTTCACTGATCCAATCGACTGCACTTTATGCTTTGTGTTGTCACCTGTTTGAACAACATGATTAGAAACTTTATTCTCCAAATCAGTCATCAACGATATATTTCCACTCAGGTGATTACTACATCCTGAGTCAATGTAGAAGACTCTTTGATCTTCATTCTGACTTTCACAGGTAGCATTCAATATCATTGTTGAATCTTCCTTCTGTTCTGAAGCGTAATTGTAGTAGGTATTGTTATACTGTTGACTTTGGAATCCTCTACCTGCATTTCTTCCAAAGTAACTCCTACCACCTCTTCCTCTGAAATTTCCTCTTTGATTTCTGCCACCTCTTCCTCTTGCATTGTAGCTTTGACTATATCCATTATTACTTTGAGTATTGTGCCAACAATCATTAGCTAAGTGATTTGTCTTACCACAAATCCAGCAGGCTTTGCCTCCATCTTTGTTGTTTCTGCCTTTTCCTCTACCTTTGCCACCTCCTCTTCCTCTTAGGAAGTTGGCTTGGCTAGTTGTTCCTTCATCTTCATTTGCTTGTTGCTTTCCTTTACTATTCTTCTTTTTATCTTTCGAGTACATTGCGTGACCTGCACTCTTGTCACCATCTCCTTTAACATCATTCTCAAATGTTAGCATATGACCTAACAATTGATTTAAGTCTGGAGTGAAATGATCAAGCGATAACTCCGTAGACAAAATAAACGGCTTCCATTTGTCATCACCTCTTAAGCCTGTAAGAATTTGCCTTACCAATTTATCCTCTTCGATATCTTCATCAACAGCACCTAATGAATCTGCAATGTCTTTCATTCTTGTCACATAGTCTGAAACGGACTGAGAAGCCTTCTTCTTGAAGGTTGTAAACTCCGCCCATAAGGATGCCTTTCTTGACTTAGTAGTATTCTGGAAATGCTCCTCCAAAGCATTCCAAATGTCTGTTGCACTTTCAAGACCTCGAATATGAGGTAGCAAGTAATCATTTACTGCCATATAGATAATGCTTCTAGCTTGCGCATCTTTCTTCATCCAGTTTTTCAGATCTGCTAACTCTTCCCTAGTCGGAACACTAGGATCTCTGAACTGTGGCTTTTCTTCTTCTCCTGTGATATAAGCTATCAAATCTTTGCTCATAAGATGAGCTTCCATCCTCATTGACCACGCAGGATAGTTTTCCCTATCCAGTTTCTCTATCTGTAGAGAATCTCCCATCTTGTGTCTTCCTGTGTATTTAAATCTTCAACCTTTATGAATAATATATGTACCTTTACTTCAAATTAGACTCCGGTTGTCTTTCTTGATGTCGTATGATCTCTTCTTCAGGTTTCGCCTTCAAGCTTTCACCTTTTAGTCCTTCGGTTGTTGAATTCTTTGTAACCGCAGCAAACGGGAACCTCCTTTCTTTGATTTTGGTGTCTCCTGGCTCTGATACCACTGTTGGAATACCACTTCTGCTCTGATACCACTGTCGGAGAGTGTTAATCTCCTTCAGAATAACCTACTCTTGAGATTAGAACACTTCTATACCAAGAGTAAGTCAAAACTTCACAACACAAACATTCTGCTGTATGATTTCTTTAAATTAATCTTCACAGGTTACTTTTGTCTGAAAACTGTTACTCTGAACAGTCGACTTTACACCTGTAACTTCTAAGACTTGATTCTCCTTGAATAGAACCCGTTTAAGCAAATGCTTCTGGTTACGAATAGCTTATCTTCTAACTTAAAGATTAAGCCCTCACTCATGCAAAACTTTAAAGTATGCACTGAGAAATGATCAAAACATTGATCACCGAAAATGCGCCTGTTTCAGTAAACTTTGAACACTCAACACATATGAATGTTCCTACTGACAATTCTCGGTTTCTGCTTACAATTAAACTCTGAAACTTAAGCTATAGATTGATTAACTATAGACTTAGATATCCTCAATAGGATTTCACAAATCATCTAACACAGACGAAGAACACACAGAAATTTCGGCGCAACTTTTCTTCGATTACTCAGAAAGTTACAGTTGAGTGATGAGAGGAAAACTCAACTAACTTCTCATATGTCTCATGACATCTAACTTCTCATTCTTCCTTCTCTTGTCTTAGCCTTCTTGGCCTACCTCTCATTCTCTCGGGCCTCTCGCCTCCTCTCTTTCTCTCATGTCCTCTCATAAGCGCCTCTACATTTTTCAGGTATTTATAGATAAATTTGTACAAGCTTACAACGCGAACTATACTATTGTACATATGTGTACAACTTTTTCCGGTTCTCTTCCATGCTTCAAAATTTGTCCTTTTCTTCCTCTTTCCATCCTTTAACTCTTCATGAACTGAAATCTGTAAAATTGATCTATTCCGGTAACATTCCGGTGACTTTCCTGTGACCTTCCGGTACTGTTCCGGTGACCTTCCGGTGATCTTCTGGTGATCCTTTTTAAGGAATTTTTGCTGAAGGTTCTGCGGACTTAAAGACCTTCAATTGTTGATTGTCTTGCACCAACATGGCCCACTCTCCACATGGACTCTCACACATATGTAAAACGATGTGATGTTTGTCAAAGGCTCAGTATCCTATGCGTAGAGATGAAATGCCACTAAGACCAATGATGGGAGGGTGCAATGGGGAATAGACTTTGTTGGACCCATTAATCCCCCTGCAACAAATTCTCATGCTAAGTATATCATAGTTGCCACAGACTATCTCACTAAATGGGTAGAGGCCAAGGCCACAATGAAGAATGATGCATGCACGACTGCAAAATCCTTGTTTGAGAATGTCTTCACAAGATATGGGCTTCCTATAGAGCTCGTAAGTGATAGGGGTACTCATTTTATTAACGAGCTTATCGAATATCTATTACAAGACTTCATGGCAATACAAAAGAAATTTGCACATCCACAAGCCAACGGACAGGCTGAGAGCACTAACAAAATTGTGTGCAACATGCTGACCAAGATTGTGAATAATAAGCGTTCAGATTGTGATCAACAATTGCACCATGCCTTATGGGCTTATCAAGTGGCATATAAAATAGTGCTCAATGCCACACCATTCCTGATGGTATTTGGTCAGAATGTTGTGTTGCCATTGGATTTTTTAATACCCACACTCAAGATAGCTGAGGAGCATGAGTGGAAAGGTCATGAACTTTCCTCGAGAATATTTGACTTAGAACGACTCAGAGAGACAATATTGCGTGCAGCAACATGAATTTATGCCACTAAGAAGAGATAGAAAGCCTACTTTGATGCTCATATCAAAGACAAAGGATTATGAGTAGGGGATTTGGTGTTAGTTTACACCTCGAAACAACATGCCCGTAAGTTAGAAAAATGAGGATATGGACCTATGATTATCAATAGGATATTGACAAGTGGTGTTATCCAACTAGCAACCCTAGAAGGAGAGGTAATGCCTAATTATATCAGTGGATGCAAAGTTAAGGTTTATCGAGAATCCTTGACTGAGGATATGCTTAAACGGCTAACTTTGGCAAAAAAAAAGGAAGAAGAGGAACGGATCAAAGCAGAAGCCCAAGCGGAAGCTTTAGAACGCATTAGGTGCATGTGATTAAGAAGGACAGGACTTGGTAAAGAACCTCAACCAGAGGATGCTCCAAGATATCTGGTGGCCATGTGTCAAATCATAGGAAAGGATATCCCTAGTATCGTTGATAGGAGACCATTTGTTGACATCACTCTAGGTCATGATCCCATGAATACACAAATTAAAGCTTTAATTAGGTTCTCTCATTTCCTAGAACAGGAATATGAAGTGAAGCTTATGGAGGCCTATCTCATAGGATTAGGTGGATTAGAAACCCCTTGCATAGGCAAGGTGGAGTTACCAATATCCACTGTGGAAGTGACAATGACAGTTAAACTTTTGGTTTGCCATGGTGATGACCTAATAGAACCCATGATCCTAGGCTTGGAATGGTTATACCACTACTCCGTGACCTTAAATCTCTGCAAAAGTGTGCTCCAACTGGAACTTGTAGAACAGTGCTATGAGCTACCACTCAGAGGTCAATGCCCCGAAGTATTGGACTTAATAGAAGACCCCCCATCTATGTGTGGCCTCACTCCAACTTTGAGTGGGTTAATTAGCTATAACGAACAGAAGGGGGAAACACCACCCCTCCAGGAGGTGAGATCGCATAAGCAGATAGGGACCAGACAAATATGGCAATGTAAGGCTCAACCTCAAGCTGGGAGTGAACTCTCACATACTTGAGGCAAGCATGAGAGGCCCCCATGAGCCTCTTAATCAGGCAGCTACACATGGGAGGATTCAAGATCCTCCATCCGACCATCCTCGCCAACACGGTGTCCACCTTAATCTATGGTACAAAATGCCTCATTCCCTAAAGTGTTGGGCATGTTAGCATTGGATCTCCCTTCTTTTCCAAACCAGAGTGTTGATATATCTCACCCTCGATAATTACCATTGCAACATCACCACCTCATATGTTGTACCTCATCATGTTGCAAAAAAATGGATCCCCAAGACTTCACTAATCATGACCGCACCTAACCAAGCCCATCCTTACTGACAACCTCATAATGATAGACACTCATTGACCACTCCATCCATATCCTGTGTTGTCAACTCATTTCACTACCATCCTTGTAACTTACACTAACTTATTAGAAAGTTCTCACAAGTTTTTTAATTGTAAAGCCATGCACCTCACAAGTTTTTTAACTATAAAGCCATGCAACCTATTTCAGTGAACCACTTCCTAAACCTGATTTTTATAGGTGATATTATCTGGTTGCCTCTTGTTGAGCCCCTAAAAGTCATATTGGTCAAAGTCAATCACGATCAAAGTCAACCAGAGTGAAGGTAAAAAGGGTCAAAGTCAAAGGCATCAAAGTCAACAATGTCAAGGTCAAAGTCAACATGGGCAAAGTCAAAGTGTTCAAAGTTCAGGTGTCAAGGTGCACAGGTAGTGCACAATTAATTGTCCACAAAGGGTAAAATTGCAGAAAGTTGGTTGCAGGTTGCAGAGGTATTTCTGTAATTTCCCTAAAGTTCAAAAGTGTTTTCAACGTGTTTTGGAAGGTTTAGGTGAACCCTCTCTTAGGTGCACACGTGAAGAATTAAAAGGCAAAATGTGAAGGTATGTGAAGGGGTAGCATACGCATAAGTGAAAGTATGGCCCCCCAATTAAAATTTTTGTTTTACTCTAAAGTCACCACAGGACAAAATAGGGATTCGTTGGCTGCCCACTTGTGGAGACAATCTTGGGACATCAAAGTGAACACCAAGATACTCTTGCAGCTAGGAGCGTACGTGAATCGACACTCAAGTGAAGGCAAGGACTATTCTTGGAACTAAGGAAGACTAAGCAAGAGAGCATAGTCTAAGCTAGGCAAGAGAGAGAAGTGCAAGAGACACACAGTGTATGACGTAGAGAAGTGAGGTGCAAGGTGTGCATGAAGAGTGAATAAGGAAGTGTGCAGAGAAGTGCTAGTCTCCCAAGGATCCCAAGGTCTCATTGAGGTGTGTGTGTGTGTGTGTGCCGACAGAAGGTGTGCATTCCTCCCCCTTATTGGAAGCTTGGTGCAAGGTGTGCACAAGTGCAGGCTTGGAGAAGGTGGAGGTCTGGTGCAGAGGAGGCCGACAACAACAAGACCTTGGGTATTTGGTATTTTGTAATTGAGCACTCTGTGGGATTTTGCACAGAAGCATTGGATTGTATTGTGCATCACCATTGTATTTGTCTTCTTATAATCAATCGACAGAGGCTTCCAATGTATATCTTTCTTCTTTTTTTTTCCTTTTCTCCTACAAACACTCAAATCCCTTCTTGTCCAAGAATCCCCCAACAAAATTTGGCACGCACAGTGGGACCCCAAGGAGATTTGAGCATAGGAGAAGCCAAGTGCAAAGGATAGAAAAGCTCAAGTGCCGACAATACTAGTTCATTGGACTAAGAGGTAAATATTCTTATCAATTATCTCATAGTAAGAGGGCTATGAACAACTCATGACCGCAACCCGATCCCAAACATTGAGGATCACCTGCAAGGCTACAAGAAGGAAGGCTGTTAGAAGATCCTCTAGTCCACTTTCGTCAACCTCATCAGTAAAGAGCATGGCAGGTCAGGTAAACTTGGAAACCCTACTATCAAGATTAAATACAAAATTTCCTTCTTTCAAAGGTTTAGCTCAGGAAGATCCCAACGAGCATATTAGAAGGTTTTTAGCACTATGCAAAACTAGAGGCTTGATGGGAAGAGAGGATGCCTTTTTGATACTCTTCCCTGTCACATTAGAAGGGTTAGCAGATAAATGGTTCAGTCAGTTGAGAACCATTTTACCACTTGGGACTTTATGAAAGATGCATTCAAAACTCAATTCCAGCATGGAAATACTACAGAAATCATCATAGAGGAATTAGAAAACTTGAGACTGGGCCCAGGTGAAAAATTTTCAGAGTTTGTAACTAGGGCCAAGGCACTAATGGCTAAGTTGCCAGATCCTCCACATGATTTTTTTGTTAAGAAATGGTTAGCTAAGCCACTTCGAGTGACCACCCAATGTAAAATCAAGGAATTAGTGTTGCCCATAGCCTCTATAGAGAAGTTCATCAACACAGGTACACGATTGGAGTAGATAAGGCAACAGTATGGAGCAATTTCTTCTCAACTAACCTATCCTACAGAAATGGAGGATCCAGTAATCCAGGAACGAGCCCCACAAAGAGGAGGAGAATGTTGTTACTCAGTTGAGGAGGGAGATTGAGGCATTAAAGCTTCAAAAGGAGGAGGAAGCACAAGCAGAGGAATTGGCTCATCTACGACAGGAGTTGCAAACTCAAAGGGTGTGGCATCAAGAGTGGACTTTGGTGTACCATGTGCAGCAAGCAAAGTCATATAGTAAGTGAATGTCCTTTGTTAAGTGTGACTTTCCAACTATGCAGGAAAGCTGGTCATGAGGCCCAGGAATGCCAATCAAGAGGAATGCCTGCAACAACATATTGGACACAAGGAGGATGTTTATGGGATATTGCCAATTGAACCCTTTGAATTTCTACATGGATCACCAAAAGTAGCATTCATGCAGGGAAAGAAAGATTGTGGTGTCTCTCAGAGGCTTGGAGCACTGCATAAAGTGGAGGAGATCTATCTACATGCTGCAAAACAATTGATAGAGACTCAAATGAAGAGGAAGGAGGCACATGATCAGAATCTGTGGAACAATAACTTACATCCAGGCATGTTAGTTCTTCTCCATAGACCTCAAATCCAAACACAAGTCAGAGGAAAATGGCTTCCACACTGGGAAGGTCCTTATGGAGTTAAAACAATGCTGAATTAGGGTGCTGTGGAGTTAGAGATGCTCAAAGGAGAGGCCTTGCCACTGATCAATATATCAAGGCTTAAGGCCTATCATCAGCTCAACTGAAGATTTATGGATCACCTAGAACTTGCAATATCTGTCCAGATTGTACCTAGCCTTCTCATGTCATTTTTTGCTTAATTTTTGGTAGTTTTTATCCATTTTCATGCTTGTTCATTGAGTTTTTAGCAATTTAGCAACCCTTTCATAGTCCTGGCCTATAAGTACAATTTTTGGGAATTTTTCAAGCACTTTTAGAAATTTTCTAGCATTTTTTCATCCTTTTGCAATGTCATTTTCTTGCCAAATTGGAGGAATAAAGGAAGCTCTTTGTGGTTTTGAGTGACAAAACTAGTGTTGACCTGTAGGAAATTTGTTGAGAATTTTTTGAGATTTTTTTGGATTTTTTTGCATCTTTTTTGGATTGTTTCGAGATTTTTCTCAAATTTTGGGATTTTTCTGCATTTTTAAGATATATTTCCACAAAACACAAAAAAAAAGAGGGCCCCTAGGGATTTTCTCAAAAAAATCTCTCTCTCTCTCTCTCTCTCTCCTTCTCTCTCTCTCTCTCTCTCTCTCTCTCTCTCTCTCTCTCTCTCTCTCTCTCTCTCTCTCCCTCTCTCTCTTCCCCCCCTGCCCCCCCTCGCCTCGATTCTTTTTTTTATTTTTATTTTATTTTTCTTTGTTTTTATTTTTATTTATTTATTTATTTATTATTATTATTTTATTTTTCATTTATTTTTTATTTTTTATTATTTATTTTTATTTTCTTATGTCGAGCAAGCTGCAACATGCGTTCAATTAAAAAAGAAAAAAAAAAGAAAAAAAAGAAAAATTTTATTTTTTATTATATATTTTTTTAATTTTTATGGTTCAAACCTTTTGGCTTTGGATCGTGCTTCGGATGGCCATTTTTTTCAAAAGTGGGGTCATTTTCATGTATTTTGGCACCTCTGGATTCATTTTTTGCCTTAAGTTTTCCAAAATCCCAACTTTTCTTTGACTTTTGGTCAAAACCCACATGTGTTGAGCACATTTATCACATGTTTTTATTGAAACAAATTATCCACATGGTCTATTCTCAATTTCTTTTACCTTATGTTCCACAATTTCCCATATGCAACCTTTGTAGCTCTACTGTTTGATCATTTTGGCCCTCTTCAGACCCCTTAACCCTACTCCCTCACCCTCCCTTTACCCTTCTGCCCAGCCCCATCGTTAATCCTCCCTGCCCTATCCATCTCAGCCCCCTCAGCCCTCCCTTCCCCTCCTTTCTACCCTCCCATTGCCATCCTTTGCTTTTCCCTGACAAAAATTTCCACTTTTGGGTTCTTCTCTGGTGCTTGTTTTCTCCTGCTTCTGGTGGACTTGGTAGCTGCTCAAGTTTCCTTTTGAAGATTTTGCAGCACAAGATTCATGGTGTCATATCTACTCAGAGTTTTGGCGGTAGCTCTCCGAGGCGAGAGCACATTAGGTGGTGGGAAACTGTTGAGCCCCTAAAATTCATATTGGTCAAAGTCAATCACGATCAAAGTCAACCAGAGTCAAGGTCAAAAGGATCAAAGTCAAAGGCATCAAAGTCAACAATGTCAAGGTCAAAGTCAACATGGGAAAAGTCAAAGTGTTCAAAGTTCAGGTGTCAAGGTGCACAGTTAGTGCACAATTAATTGTCCACAAAGGGTAAAATTGCAAAAAGTTGGTTGCAGGTTGCAAAGGTATTTCTGTAATTTTTCTAAAGTTCAAAAGTGTTTTTAAAGTGTTTTGGAAGGTTCAGGTGAACCCTCTCTTAGGTACACAAGTGAAGAATTAAAAGGCAAAATGGGAAGGTATGTGAAGCGGCAGCGTACACAGAAGTGAAAGTATGGCCCCCCAATTAAAATTTTTGTTTTAGTCTAAAGTCACTACAGGACAAAACAGGGATTGGTTGGCTGCCCACTTGTGGAGACAATCTTCGGACATCAAAGTGAGCACCAAGATACTCTTGCAGTTAGGAGGGTACGTGAATCGACACTCAAGTGAAGGCAAGGACTATTCTTGGAACTAAGGAAGACTAAGCAAGAGAGCATAGTCTAAGCTAGGCAAGAGAGAGAAGTGCAAGAGACACACAGTGTGCGATGTAGAGAAGTGAAGTGCAAGATGTGCATGAAGAGTGACTAAGGAAGTGTGTAGAGAAGTGCTAAGCGAGTCCCCGAAGGATCCCAAGGTCTCATTGAAGTGTGCGCGTGCCGATAGAAGATATCCATTCCTCCCCCTTTTTGGAAGCTTGGTGCAAGGTGCGCACAAGTGCAGGCTTGGAGAAGGTGGAGGTCTGGTGTAGAGGCGGCCGGCAGCAATAAGACCTTGGGTATTTGGTATTTTGTAATTGAGCACTCTGTGGGATTTTGCACAGAAGCATTGGATTGTATTCTGCATCACTATTGTATTTGTCTTCTTATAATCAATCGATAGAGGCTTCTTGTGTATATCTTTCTTCTTGTCTTTCCCTTTTCTCTTACAAACACTCAAATCAATTCTTTTCCAAGAATCCCCCAACACATCTATTAAGGAACAAGTGTGAAAGAAGTTGGATCCAGTATTCATACTACCCTCGTTAGTCAATGACCCTCATTCAAAAAATTTACTTTGTCCTTGGATTTACTTAGGGTTGCTCTTAAGATTCATGGTAATCATACACCCATGGAGAAAGAGCACCTCATTCCTAAAGTGATGAAGAGAAGTGATGTGGACAAATGGCATGCTATCTCCGTGTTGGCAATCAAGGTCAAGCAGAAGGTGCAAGAACACATCAAAGAAGTGGACACACAAGAAGAAGGAGCATATAAGGAGCTCCAAGAAGCACATGTCAAATTTTCCAAAGAAACCCCTATGAAAATAATGATTTTCATCACTAAAAAACCATTGTAAATACCATTTCACATTTTTTGAACTCCATTTTGTTCAAGCCGAGGAGTCCTCAAGCTTGAGAGTATTAGAAGTATCATCCTACCAATTTTCATAATTTTTAGACTCCGTTTGAGCCCTCAAATAAGCCCCAGAACCTAATTTTTAACTAGGCTAGACACTAGGTTTGGACAAGGCCAAAACCACTCACAAAACTATAAAAAGAGCTAGAGAGCTCATTTTTGAGTTAAGCTTGTTGTAGATTTGAGCTTTGTGAGAGAGTTCTTTTGTAATCAAAGATCTTCCATTGTTCCACTCGTTGCTCTTGCCTTGTGCATGTGTGTGTGTATGTGTGTGCATGCTTGTGTGCTTTCACTCATGCACTTGTGACTTCACTTGCTCAGGGTCTTCATACGAGTCCTCATGTCTCCGTGGATTGACATTAAGGAGGTGGATCTCCTCACGTTGGTACTTACCATTGTGCTAGAGTGACACCAAATTTGGTGCCATTGTCAGGGAGAGAGCTTGGAGGACGAGCATGTGATGGTAAGATGTAGAGTAACAATTTTTTTGGAAGCTAAAAAAGTCATCATTTTCTATTCAATTTCTGAGTTTTCCTTCACCTTCATCATCATCATCATCACCATCTTTTCCCACCTTCATCTTAGCAGCAAATTTTCGTTTTTATTGTATATTCTTCACATTTCCACCTTGTTTTCCATCAGTGGCTACAAGCTAGAAGCCTAGGGTGGGTGCAGAGCTGAAATGCTGAAGAGATACACCTCAATATCCCCAAAAAATCGAGTGACTAGTCTCGGACGTGACACGACCTGTGCCAAGTATCGTGTGTGGTATCATGGGTTTGGAGATAGAGTTTGCATCTACAGGCACATAGGAGTGACAAGGAGGACATAAGGTACACATATTTGCAAAAATGTTTGAATTTGGACTTCAAAAACTCCAAGTATCGTGTCCCGTTGAGTTTAGGTATCGCGATACCAAAACTCCCGTGTATCACAATACTTGTCAAGTATCGTGTATCATCTCCCCTTGTATCATGATACCTCACGTGTATCATGTATCTTCAGGTCGAGTATCATGTATTGTGTATCGCCTAAGTGTGTATCGCGATACTTCCCAAGTATCATGTATCGCAAAGGTCGGTATCGTATATTGCGGTAGCTCAAGTATCATGTATCGTGAAGTCCAAGTATCGCCAACCCCAAGTATCGTATATCACGTATCATCTAGTCATGTATCGTGATACTTACCAAGTATCGTGTATCACCAAAAAGGTCAGTATCGTGTATCACAGAAGCATAAGTATCATGTATCGCCTACCCCTGGTATCCTATATCGCCCCGATACTCATCAACTATCGTGTATCATCTAAAACAAAGTATGGTATCGTGTCTCGTGTGTATCATGTATCCTTTAGTTTATATATCGTGTATCATGGCAAGGCAACTATCGTGTATCATTGCTCCTAAGTATCACCAATACTTCCTAAGTATCATGCATCGCCTGTGCTGAAGTGATCCTAGAGAACCCTGAAATGGCATAACTTTCTCATACAAAATCCATTTGTTGTGATTTTGGGTTCGTTGGAAAGCTCGTTAGTAAGAATAATATATGGATTATTAGATATAGTATTTTGAATTTGACCCTTAGGTGGTACTAGGAAACCGAGGGGACTCCAAAGGATTTTGAGCAATACAAAAGGAAAATTGGAACCAGAAGACAAAGCTTATGAACCAGAGATCTCGTAGACACTTAGTCAAGGATAAGAAAAGCATTAGATCATCTGAGGCTAGTTTCAACCATCGAGCTAGGTCTTGGGCACAACAACTAAGTGGTCATCCCTACACATTAAGTTTAGAAACATGTGACTCAGAAATGTCTTTTAACATGGAAAGACCCACACATACCTCAGGAACTGCCTATTTACAAACACCAGAAGGTCCCTATAAGACACAATTGGAATATATCAAGACCAACCAATTAGGTGCACGCATCTATGAGGATGGTCTAAGGTGATCTGTGGTCCAACTCGAGAATCCTGATCAACCTTTTGGACTTGAACACTCAATGGTCAAGTTCGAAGAGGGTTCATACATTGATAAGGAAGGAACTATGTATGTGGTCACCAACTTACTAGATAGGACATATGAGTTTGGAGATGTCATTCCTGAGAACGAGATAGGAGAACTAGAGCAAGAAGACCTAGGACGAGAATCCAAGACTCCCAAAGGTAAGTCAGTCTTGACTAGAGTAATCACTCTAGAATGGATCCCCAAGACAACAAAAGCATAGAACTATTATTTGAATAGAGAAATGGAGGAAGCCTTTTGGAGATTCAAGCCAGATCAACCTAACCCAATAATCACCATCTAGGAATTCAAAGACCCTGGGACACGAGGCAAAGTTGTCTATCTAGACAACACATCGGAGAAACTGTTCTTGGTAATAGAGCATGATAGGCATGCATACACTTGACAAGGTGAATCAATTTTCCCTCCACCAAGATCCAGTGTTTCCCATGGTCTCCAAGGAGCATGATCATCCAAGGTTCATGAAACCCAATGGGAAAGAACCAGAGAGAGGCTTGAGGTGAGCTTTGCACACACGGTGGGCATAGGCACATCAGGATATGAGGGTGGAAGATGTGAAAGAGAGAGACATCAAGCACATAGGCATCAAAGAGATGAACATGATTTCCCATTGCCTAGACCCGGAGAGCATCCAAGAACCTTTAGGACCTCTCAAGTGGTTAAGGCAATGAAGAACTACTTTGATAGATCAAGAGATCCTTATGATCATGTGGCTGAGTTCAAAAAAGTGTTAAGATTTGAACAGGTTGAGGGCTTATTCACCCAATTCTAGGCATTTGGTTTGACTTTCAAGGGTACTGCCTTAGCTTAGTTTCAACCTCTAAATAGTTGCAATTATCAAAACATAGATCAACTGCTAGAGGAATTCATTGTAGAATTTTCCATGAGTGGTATTTGGCATAACACATCAGCCTTGATCCATAGCTTTAAGCATACACCTCAGGAAACGGTGCGACTTACAAGCAGATGGTTCAGACAGTACTTAGAAAGATGCCCTATTCCATAGTTACCCACACCAACCAAACAAGTGGCCTTGTTTTTAGATGGCTTACTAAGCACCAAGTTAAGATCATACGTGTTCTTGAAAGAGCCTTAGATCCATAGAAGAGTGTGTGCGAATGTGCATAGACATAGAAGAAAATTTGGGTGAGGAGTTAGAATTGTCCAAACTCTATAAGGATTATGATAGTTCTACTATTCATACTTTGAGAATATCCACTGAAATAGATGGAATAGCTGAGCAAGTTGCCAAGAAGCTAGAAGTCCAAAGTAGACAAACACCAAGAGTCACCTCATTAAACCAATGTTATACTTGCGGAGGGGACCACATAGCTAACGTATGCCCAATGCAAAACCAAAATGTGAGAGAAAGGAATGCTCCATATTACACTATTGAGAGAAAATGCATGAACCATTCGGCTCAAGATTGTCCCTACAATAGGCAGGTTGTTAGACAAACTTAGCAACAACCTTATCAACAGGATAGGTACCATAACCAATACCAACAGCCGTATTATAGGCGACAACAACAATATCAACCTCAGTACCAACAACAATATCACGCACCATATAGGCCACAACCGGTCTTGGGAAACCAACCACCAGCTCCTGCCAATGTGATTCTAGTTAAGTAAGCAATGGCAGAGTAAACCTAATAGAGCATTGGTGCCAACGACTCCATTAGTCTCAAAAATGACCCTCATGCTCAAAGTTGTGACTACTCCTATTAAGATAGTCCACAAGCTTATTACACAGAGTCACCTGAGCATAGTGAGACTTATCCTTATCACTATGAGGCACCACCTATGGAACAAAATTGGGAGCCTGAATACTCCAATGTTATGTATATGAATCCTAACCCTAGGACCCAACTGAGACAAATGAGACCACAAGCCCCTAGAGGACCATGTTTTAGATGTCAGGGTAACCATTTCATTCGTGAATGTCCCCACCCAACATCTCCGGGTCAAGGATAGGCCATCACAATACAAGCCTTTTGTCCTGAGTGTGGCAAAGAACATCTCCTAAAAGATTGTCCCAGGAATCCCTCTAGTGCACCCAAGGTTACATCCATTAATGTGGTAGGCTTAGTTGGGGATTCAAGCTCGAGTAGTAATAATGTGGCTCCTATACAAGCAATCACTAGGGCACAAGCCTTAAAACAAGATAAGCCAGCTGAGCAATCGGAGTCAAGTGAATCAGGAGAGCCTAGTAAAAGGAAAACAAGAACATGGAAGGATACCAAGGAGAGAACTAATCGTAAGTGGAACAAAACATTATCTGAACTAGAAGAAAGCCTGAAAGATGCAAAAAGCAAAATAGAAGACATTGCATCTCAAAATCCCTCGCATGTCGAAACTCCATCCACAACACCTCATCCCACCCCACCACTCATTGTAAATAAACCACAACTAGGGTCTGTTCCTGTAGATCCAACCCCAAAAGGCTTGGACATGATGTTAAAGGCCTACCAGGATCGACTTCAAGAAGAGCCAATAGTTGTAAACCTAGACAAGAGCTACCCTAGAGAAGATTTAAAGATTGAACGGACAAAACTATGCATGAAATTGGTAGAGCTAGCTCAGGCTATGCTCAAAACCAGTTAATCGTTCAATCAGACAAACTCTGTCAAACCGGATTTGCATTTCCACGGCTTACTAGAAAGATTAGAGCAGTTGGTAAACAAACCGTAGGTTTCTTTACCTCCAAAGGCTCAACCAATTGTTGAAAGAAAAATCTCACCACCAACAGTTTATGTTCCCAATTTCTATAGATGAGGGAGCACCTCTTTCAATTCAAGATTACTCTCAAGAGTTCTTGCGAGAAATGCAGGAAGAGAAATGGGCCAAGGAGAAGGATAATCTCCCTCCTATTCGTGAAATTGATGACCTTCATGATCGATTTCCCCAAGACATTCCATCTATTTATGGAGACCAAGCAGAGCAACAAGAGGACGAGAGATTAGATTTTGAATCTAATTCTCTACAAGAGTTGCCACAATTCACAGGCCCATGGGAATTTGAATCCCTTCAAATCAAAGCTTCGATAATATTGGTAAAAAATGAAGACTCAATGGTTCCAAGGAACACTAATTTCGTGAAGAACACTAAGGTTCAGTGTCATCTCACTGTAGAAGAATTGTTCAAAGTAAAACTAGAGCTATGGAAACATGTGGCGAATCAAGTTCCAGTACTTGATTCCAATATGCCAAAAGTAGGCTCTAGTCAGATTGTACGAGAGATGCCTCTAGGCAAAATATGGGACATGAGTGAAGGTGAAGAAGGTAATACTTATCTTCCAATCACCTACCAAGGCTACACAACCAAAGCAATCTTAGATTTAGGTGCACGTGTTGCGATTGCGACCACCTCTTTATGGAAGCAATGGGGCAAACCCTCATTAAGAACAACTAGAATGAAGCTTCAAATGGCAGATGGCCATGTTGAAAGACCTCTAGGATTGCTAGAAGGGATAACTCTCACCACTTGTGGGGTAGAGTTTGAGCACACCTTTGCTATATGTGACTTTGAGAAAAATAATGTCTATGAGATGATCTTGGGAAGGCCCTTCCTATGACAACTACAAATAGTACAAGATTGGGGAACCAACTCCTTGTACTTGTAGCACTTAGGGGTCACAACCAAGGTCAATCTAAAAGACTATACATTTAGAGATTTACCACCCCTATAATGGAATCCTATCCACAAGGTGCAAGAAGATTCAATCTTTGTGCATTCTAGAAGTTCACCTGATCCATCCTAGATGCATGAAGATACTCACTTATGGATGTGCAAGGTCGTAGAGGAAGAGGAAAAATGCCTAAAAGCGAGAGAAGTAGGATCTCTAGGAGATAGAACGGTTAAAGACCCAGCCTACATGCAAATGATCTTTCCAGATGAGGAATTTGGGCCTCATGGCTAGGCATAAATCGTGGCCACCATTGACATTGCTGTCAATGAAGAACAGTGGACATCTCATTTTGATGAGGAGATATGTTGAATACTTTTGCTGCCCTGCCTCATATGTTGAATACTTTTGCTGCCCTGCCTCTCCATTCGACATCTTTGCCAGTTTATGCCATCGCGGGCTGCCCTCAATCACACACAGAGACATCGTGTTCACCTCCCAGCCACGCCCGAGCCTTATCTTATGTTCTCTTGAGAGATAGTGAGAGAGCCCTCAAAACTACTAAGTGTAGTACTAATAATCTCTCTAATCAAAGAGATTGCTCTCTCCCCCTTCTACCAAATGGGCATAATGCCCTTAGTGATGCCATGTGGCATTTATGCCACCTCACTCAAGAGCGTGCATCCGTAATATGACATTTCCTTCCCCTTGAAAACATTTTTTTCCTCGAAATTGTAAATGAAATGTCCGTAATGGTAGAAGAAAGTGCTCGGACTCCCCTGAACCCCATGTACTCTATGTACATGGTCATCTCTGTGTGTTGTTTCCCTCTATCCTTCCCCTTAAGAAGTCTCATATGAGATCATCTTAAAGGTGGGAAACCGTCTGAGTGGTGCCTACTATCTCCCATATACACTCGACTTCCAAATTATTACTGCCATATCATATAACATCACCAAAATGACCTAAGTCCATATGATGTATCCTCTATGGAGTAATAATATAATAAGCAAGTGTAAAGTGCCAAGCTCATAAGCTTGACCGTACCATAATGGAGATAATAAACCATAGAATCCTATGAATTATAGAACAAAGTCCCCTAACAAGTGACTCCAAACCCATCTAGGACTAAATGATAGATTTCCCTCATAACACTCCAGGTCTTCCTAACCTAGAGTGTGCTCACAAGTAATAGTTTCCTCTAAACTACCTTGTGACTATGCAATTCCATCATTTAGCTCATATATAAGAATTTCTTGATAGTAAAATGCAATCTATACATTTCAATAACGAGAAGTCTTTGGTTTGTCATCCATTTCTATGGTCTTAGTTCTATTGGAAGAGCATCTATTGGCACTAGTGCAAACTCAAAAATATTCTCTTCCCGATAGTTTGCCATATGAATGCACAAGGCATTCCCTTTGAGATTCAGATAATCCCTAAGTACCCATTCTCCTAATTGATGCTCACACATCATCCTCATGATGTAACACCAACTAAGAGTTTGGTACTCTAATAGGTTAGATATATCCCTATCTCCTAGAAACCCTAAAGACAGAAGTCATAACTCTATTCCCAGTCTCACTAATATCAATAACTAGATCATCTCATCTAGTCAAGGACCATCACTGGAGTAACATAATGGCTCCTCTCTAGAGTCTCCATGTGAGACTCAATCTAACCATCATGATTAACTGTTCTCCCTCTTGTCTTTGATAGAAGAGTGCCTCTTCTATCAAGACAACCTAAAAGTGAGAAAGTGAAACTCTCTCTCTCTCTCTCTCTATTCAATCTCTTCTAAGGAAAGAGCTCTAGCAGTGGAAACTTTTCCACTTTCCCTTTCCCTTTGACAGAGATTCTGTTGAATCCATTTACTTTGCTCATAACGGAGAACATTTACATAAGTTCTCCATGTTTTCCTTCAAAACTAGTGGAGAAAGAGACTCCCATGTGAAGGAAAATTATATTAAAAGTAGAGTAAATGAATTCCATCTGAAATAAAGACTAAGAGATGTTTCCCAAACACCTCTTCTATCTAATGGAAAACATACTCTATTCTGCTCCTATGAAGAAATCATGTTTTCCTTTCCTTCTTTCTCTCTCAAAGAGCAGGAGCTAAAGTGAGACCACTGAACTAAAGCGAGATCTCTCATGGATCTCTAAGCTGATTCCCACTTTCTCCTTTCCTTAAAAGAGAAACTCATGAATTTATTTAGTCCTCTCTTCCATAACTAATGCATAATCCCTCATTATACATGTTCCTATGAAGATGGAGAACAGATCTCCCCTAACTAATTAAGGTGTATGTAGTGAAGAGTGGAGAAAATAAATTCCTAATAAGGATCCAAGCCCTCTACTAAAATGGTTAGCAATGATGTGACATGATACCTTAAACACATGTGTATCCATACTAAAAAGCTATCTCTACCAACCATACTCTGTGCATGGATCTATACGATCCAATCAAACTGATGGAATTATCCTTTCTGAAAACTCAAATGAGTATGCAATACCAATGGTGATAAAATCACCTATCACATTCTCTACTGGAAGAATAAATCTTCCCTAAACTATGAAGGATAACTCCCAATCCTAAGGAGATGTCTACTAAGAGCTCTCCTCTGATCTAGTGAGACATGACACCATGAATGATGAGTCCGTTTCTCCCTAGCCATAGAAGAAGAGTGCTCAAAGGAAAGTCATTTCCACTGTCCCATACCAGTGAAAACTTCTTCCAATTCACAGTACCATACCTACACTACACCGAATATATATTCCATATATATGTGATGGAATATATAAGTGGACTCTAATGAATCCCATATCCTAAAATCATGTAAGTGGACTCAAATGAGTCCCATTTCCTCGAACTAATTAGTTTGGTTCTAGTCAATGTGTGACAATGGATATCCCTTTCTATTCCAACCCAACTTGTTCCTAGGTACCAAGACTAAGTCTAAGTACCTCTCTGTAGATCCCGATATACATATATATATATATATATATATATATATATATATATATATATGTATTGGGTACCCCATCTAGTTCTTACTTAGGGATCTATGCTCTAAGTCATAGAGCTAGTGCCATACATGTGGCCTTCCTAGCCATCACTCGAATCACATAAGCACCCATCTATGCTGTCTCATGAAACCCATGTGTGTGATCCCATCTAATTGATTTCCTTAGTAGTGTAGCAAAAATGCTTCACAACTTGCTCAAGTGATGTGCATGAGTGAAACTAGTCACTCTTTGGGTATTCTTAATAATACCCGATAGTCTCCTAATCATATTGTGAGACTTTTCATAAGTAAATCTTCACTTCTTTGGAGAGTATTAGATATGTATCTCCCGTGCCTATGTGCAACTTCCTAAAACCTATAGGATTGCTTGTGTACAATACTAATGGTGAAGGTGTAGCTCCTTCCCTTAGCAATCCTATGGTCTAAATCCATAAGGATTATGTGTAGGGATCCTGTTACTACAGAAGTTGTCTTATGTATACTACTATGATGGTCCTAATTCCATCAAATACATGCTTGTAAGCATGCCTAAAACTTATTGATGTTTGCAGAAAGGCATGTTACTATGCCGTAACATTCTTACCTAAAGGTAAGTACGTATATAACGCCATGTAGTGGGAAATATTTCGACAGCATTTCCCCAAGAAATGGAATTCCAAAAAAAATTTAAACCATAAGCTCAGTGGCACACAGGCCACCCAACAACATAGGGCTTGACATGCCCATGGCATGCACGCCATAAACTCATATATGAATTCCATAACTTGCAAAAACCTAAGAGCAATTGCTAGCAATCATTCTCTGAGTTGCATAGCCATATAGTTTCTGTAATCCTCTTTCCTGCAAACAATCAAAAGTTTACTTCTCACCTGTTGATCCATACTTTAGAATTTAAACAATGATCAACATTTGATGTATGCAATCCAATTTATGCATGTATATACAAAACATGCCATAACATAAAGTAAAATGACTGAAGCATAAAGCATACGTCCTTGAGTAGCTTGGTTTTGGAATTGCATGCATCCAATCGTTCTCGACAAGCTTCGAGACCTCTGCACCTTCCTCCTTAGGTCCTAACATAAACTTTGAAGTGTCCGAAAACATCGGAGCACTCCCCAAAACATAAAGCATGGTCGAATGTTTACTAAAATAATGCAAATTTAGTCAAAAAATGCATTAGTAATCCTTCTTTAATCTTGCAAAAACAACTTTAGGACCTGAAAATGTTCATAAACTGAAATATATAGCATGTGCAAAGAGCTCGAAGTGAAATTACTCAAATCGCCTTCCCGGTTTGAAAGATATGGCTCCCGGAAGGTAGTTGCCAAAAACTATTCAGACTTTGCAGGGCTGTATAGACCTGCAAAGGTACATTTTTTCCAAAATTTCTTCTATTAAACTGAAAATGGACCTTGTGCTCTTCGAAACGAGCCATAGCACATCCAATTTGGAGTTTCCTAGCCCAAGATATGGCCGTTTCAAGTGGGACATGCCAAACTAGTGGACTGTTGGAGGGGTTGGAAAAAGTGTGAAAATGTGATTTTTTGGATGCCCAAAAGCATTCTTCCATCAAGAAAATCCTAAAATTCTCTTTATAACCTCAGAGAGTGATACATGAAGATGCTTGGGCCTATTTTCACCCTTCCAAATCCTCCCTTGGTGCATGCGAATTTACTCCCCAAAAGAGGCCTAAATGAAGATTTTTTAACTTAGATGGGAGCCGTTAGCAAGCTTCTAATCCACTTCTAATGTGGATTTTTCTTGGATTTTCTCTTCTCCAAGATAATTCATACACCATACGTCATGTATGTATGCACTAATCCCTAGAAAGCCTCTTAAATGGTCTTTTTTCTTACTCCCAAAAGCGGAGTTTGATAAAAATTAACATCTGAAATTTTTTCTGAAAGTGCGGGAAGGGGGTTTTTGAGGAAGTAAAATTCCTCCTTAACTTATTACTTTGATGAATCTAATGATTCCTTTGTGAATTCCATACACCATACTCTCAGTATGTATACTTTTTCCCATCCATCCATACCTATTGCACCTCTTTTTCCCTCTTCCAAAATGGGAATTTCTTAGATTCAGGTGCTGAAATTTTTCCTCAAACAGTGATGGAAGGGGGTTTTGTGGAGCTTCAAACTCCCATCATACTGAGGTATCTTTTGGATTTCTTAATTTTATATGGAAGTCAAACCACTAGAATATAGGTGTGCATGATTCTTCCTACTAAACTAAGAAAAATCCCACTTCGTTTCCCTTTCCCAAAATGGCCATTTGTCCAAAATAGCCTCTGAAATTTATATGAAAAATCATAAAAATGGGCTACTTTGAAGGTGTCTAAAGCTTATACTTTCTTGTAATTTGAGGGAATTCTCGACTGAAGATGAGAGTTTATATGCCATACTCTCCATACATGTGATTTCCCTCCAAAATCTTGGCCCCCTAAAGCTTCATTATCATTCTCAAAAATGAAGATTCTTACAAAATTTCAAAAACACTCAAACCTGGAAGTCGAAGGCATAACTTCTTCTTACTGAATCCTTACGGACACGAGCAAAGGCCAATCCTTCTATGTGTCCAATTACTCCTTCCAATGGCTTTGGGTCCATCGAACCTCTTCCTTTCATCTTCAAATTTTATCATCCGGTTCATAGCTTCTTTTCCCATCTGAGTGCGGAAGAAGCCATCGAGAGCCTTTCCACTTCACCTCATGGATAATTCATTGTTGGAAGATCTCTATGGCTGCATGAATACTTCACTTCAATCTTGCTTCAACAATAAGTACTCCTTGTGAGCATCTCTACTCTAAAATGATGCATATCTCGGACGACATGGGGTAATTTGCAAACACTGGCTCAATACTGTTTGTGCAGGAATTAAGGCATCTGTAGATGTAAGGAAGCTTGGATAAGGCATGCGCCTTGCATCTCAGTGGTGAGAGATCAAATCCCGTCTATGGCGCGTGAAGGCTAGGCATGGATCTCGTGCTCTGATACCATATGTTGAATACTTTTGTTGCCCTGCCTCATATGTTGAATACTTATGTTGAATACTTTTGCTGCCCTGCCTCTCCATTTGACATCTTTGCCAGTTTATGCCATCGTGGGCTACCGTCAATCACACACAGAGACATCGTGTTCACCTCCCAGCCACGCCTGAGCCTTATCTTATGTTCTCTTGAGAGATAGTGAGAGATCCCTCAAAAATACTAAGTGTAGTACTAATAATCTCTCTAATCAAAGAGATTGATCTCTCCCCCTTCTACCAAATGGGCATAATGCCCTTAGTGATGTCATGTGGCATTTATGCCACCTCACTCAAGAGTGTGCATCCGTAATATGACAGGAGGGTTATGATATTTCAGTGTTCATGTGTCAACCCATGCTAGAAGAATGTGACCCTAGTGACTTCATAAAAGAAGAAGAGAACGATGATGATCTAGAGTCCATTGTGATGGATAGTTGCTTTAATTCGGAGAAACACTATCTAAAAGATGTAGAAGTGTTTACCCAAAAAGAAGAAGAACTTCTCGCAAGTATCAAAACGGTAAATTCAAAGGATAGAAGTGAAGGAGGTGAAAAGAAAAAGAAAAGAAGAGCAGCAAAACAAGAAGAGGAGGAATCAATGTTTGAAGTATCAGAAAACTTCAAGAAATATGAAGTTGAAGACCGAAAATTTTTGGTATGAATGCCTAAGACAGAGGCCATTACAAGAGAAGTATATGACAATAAAGAAAAGACCAAAAAATCATAGTCACCATTGAAGAGAATGAAGAGCAATGTACATATATAGGAGAATACCTAAGTCTAGAAGAAGAAGCAGAGCTTGTAGCTCTATTAAGGGAATATAGGGATATGTTTGCATGGCACTATAGAGACTTGAAGGGAGTAGATCCAAAAATATGCTCTCATATGATCCCCATGACTGTTGATGCAAAACCCACCAAACAAAAGCCCTACACATATAATGACACTTATGTAGCTAAAATAAAAGAAGAAATTGATAGGTTGATTGAAGCTGGATTTATCTATGAGATTGAGCATACTTAATGGGTGTCCCCCATTGTAGTTGTTCCCAAAAAGAACGGAAGGTTGTGAGTGTGTATGAACCTTAAAAAAGTTAACGCCATTACAATCAAAGAGAGTTATCCACTGTCAATCACCAAACATTTATTGGAGTGTGTTGCAGGAAAGGAAGTTTATAGTTTCCTTGATGGATTTTCCGGTTACAACCAAGTAGCCATTTCCCCAGAAGATCAACACAAAACGGCTTTTGCCACAGAGTGGGGAATCTTTTCATTTCGTGTGATGCCATTTGGGCTCACCAATGCACCTGCAACCTTCCAAAGGCTCATGTTTCATGTCTTCAAAGAGTTCTTGCAAAAGAGCTTAGAAGTACATGCGGATGATTTATGTTCTCATTCCCAACAAAGAAGATACCACATCCCTAAGCTCAGACAGATTTTCAACAAGTGTAGAAAATATCGAGTGTTTCTAAACCCAAAAAAGTGTGTATTCATGGTAGGACAAGGCAAAACCTTAGGTCATATTGTTTTAAAGAATGGAATATCAATAGATGAGGGCAAAGTTAGAGCCATAGTGGAATTTCACAAGCCAAGGAATGTTAAAGAGGTACAAGCCTTTATGGTCCATTGTGGATATAACTGCAGGTTTATCCACATGTATGCAATCATAGCTAAACCTCTTTATGGTTTGTTGACAAATTTTGAGTGGAATGACGAATGTGAAAATTCCTTCAATGAGTTGAAGAGACATTTGTGCACAACACCAATACTGACCACTCCGGATTGGAATAAAACATTCCATGTCCATGTAGATGCATCCATCATGTAATAGGATGTGTGCTAGTACAACCCATAGGTCAAGGGAATTTAGATTTGCCTATAGCATATCCTAGCAGGCAATTGAACGTTGTTGAACAAAACTATACCACAATTAAGCGAGAAGGCTTAGGCATGGTGTATGCCATGAAGAAGTTTAGACACTACCCATTGACCAACAAGTTCAAGTTTTTCACTGATAATCAAGATTTATTGTATTTGGTCAAGGTAGGACCCACCTCAGAGCAGATCAACTTTCTCACATCACCTCAAGAAATTCATTGCAAGGAGTGCCTAATGAACTACCTGATGCTTATCTGTTGAATTTAGAAGTTGTTCCTAAATGGGCAAATAAGTTGGTACCTATACTAACCTTCAGACCCTCGAACAAGAATGTAAAAACGAACAAAGAAGAAATTGTGAGATCACAAAAATATAAAATATTGGTAGGAAGTATGTACAAACAAGATACAGAGGGTGTACTAGCTTGTTGTGTCAAGGAAAATGAACATAATAGTTGCTTGCAACAAGCCCATGAAGGATTGCTAGGAAATCACTACTCTAAATAGCAAACATTGCAAAATATAAAACATTTAGGAGTATATTGGCCTAGTATGGACAAAGAAATACATGAGTGGATTAAAAATTGTCCAGTGTGCCAAGAAAACCCCCAGTGGAGCATGCGACCCTTTATCACTTTTCCTTAATTCGAAATCAGAGTGCTCCTCTAGTAGAATTTATGAGATCGGGGACATTACCCAATGAGGCTAGTCTAGTAAGAAAATGAAGCATGGAGCAAGAGGCTCAAGACTACGCCTTGGTAGGAGAAAACTTATAATGAAGAGGCAAAGATGGTTACTTAAGATTGTGCGTTCATGAATCTGACTATTTGAAAATCTTAGAGATTGCACACAGTGGTGTAGTAGGTGGACACTTCAGTCCTAACCAAGTAATTAAGACCATTCTATTCTCAGGACTTTGGTGGCCCACTCTTCATATGAATGCACATACCTATGCCAAGAAATGTGACACATGCCAACGTGCACAATATCCGGTTAGAAAAAATGAGATGCCTTTGAGGCCAATGATGGGAGGATGTGCATTCTCAAAGTGGGGTATAGACTTTGTGGGTCCTATTAACCCCCCAACTAGAAACTCCCATGCAAAGTACATTATTGTAGCCATAGATTACCTTACCAAGTAGGTAGAAGTCAAAGCCACAACAAAGAATGATGCTCAAATGATGGCTAAGTTTTTATTTGAGAACGTGTTCACAAGATATGGGTTACCAATAGAGCTAGTGAGTGATAGAGGTACGCACTTCTTGAATGAATTAATTGAAAACCTTCTCCAAGTATTCTTGGTGATACATAAGAAGTTTGTCCCTTACCATCCACAAGCTAACGGACAAGCTGAGAGCACAACTTTGATTGGGATAAACAACTTCATCATGATGTTTGGGCTTATCGAGTTGCCTACAAAACAGTATTCAATGCCACCCCATTTTAGATGGTCTTCGAACAAAACATTGTGCTACCATTGGACTTTCTAATTCCAGCTTTAAAAGTAGCACAAGAGCATGAGTGGAATGGACATGAGTTTTCCTCTAGGATCTTTGATCTAGAATGCTTAGGTGAGATGAGGCTATGAGCAGCAGCGGGCATCTATTTTGCAAAGAAAAGACAAAATGCATAATTTGATGCAGAGATTAAGGATAAAGGATTGAAAGAGGGAGACCTAGTGTTGGTTTATACACTAAAGCAACATTCTCGTAATTTGGAAAAAAGAGGATATGGATGCATGATCATTAATAGCGGTGGGGTTTGATTGGCCACTCTAGAAGATGACATCTTGCCAAGCTATATTAATGGATGCCGAGTCAAGCTATATAAAGAGCCTCTCACTGAGGATATGCTAATGAGACTCACGGCACATCAGACAAAATAAGTTAAGGCGATTAGGCCTAGATGTTGACCCAGAAGCCCTAAGATATCACATGGCCATGTGCCAGACATCAGGTGTGAATGATTTTCGAATAATTGATCGACATCCCTTTGTGACCATAGAGGTAGGACAAGGAAAGAATGTAAGGACGGTGAGAGCGTTGATTGACTCGAGTGCAGCAAATAGTGCAGTCAGACTCTCATACTGCCAAGATCTTTAGTTGAACCTCAATCCCATAGAAGCCTATCTCATAGGGTTGGGAGATGTGGAGACCCCTTTTTTGGGTGAGGTGGAGCTCCCCATCTACCTTCAAGTTGTCCCAATGAGAGTCAAAATGTTGGCATGTAAAGATGACGACCTTACTGAACCACTTGTCTTGGGTCAAGATTGGATTTTGGACCATGCAGTCAACTTAAATCTCAGAAGCCGACTTCTTCAAGTTTGGGTACATGAACAATGTATTACATTAGAATAATATAATTGCATGCTCACAAATCCAGAGGTCACACATTCTCTTAGTTCTTCCAAGACTAATCTTTGCAAAGAAAATATTGTGTGTGTCAACGACCCTACAAAGCAAAAGGACTCAGTCATGGAAGCACAAGCTCAAAGGCCAACAGACCTCTCTTCTTTTTCCAAGACTACTACAATCACAAAAATTCAACCAAAGAGGTAAGGAAAACAATACGAGAGAATTGATATATCAAATAGAAAAAGAGAATTCAAGAAGAAGGTAGTTCTGAGCATGAAGCAGATTTGGGTATGAAAAGGAGAGAAACCACCAGTTGTGCCACAACAATTTCCATCCAAGCAGGCCAATTAGGCCAAAAGAAGAACCAAGCAACTAGGACAAGCCCAACTACAAGGTCTCCGACAAATTTGGATACTGAAGCAATCGATGACGGACGACCACAATAATGTACAAATTTGGGTGCCAAAGAAATTAGTTGCATCTCAACAAGGACAATTACACATCTGGGTACCCAAGGCACTCATACATGCACAAACACCACTGACTCCCTCACAAGAAAAGTCCCAACAAAGAAGCCAAGGAGAAGCAAAGGTCACAACTAGGCACAAAGAGCCAAAGAAGATCAACTCACCTCTTCGACAATAATAAGAAGACAAACATCAAGAATATGGGTTTGGAAGCCAAAAGTACCAACAGCTTCCATGGAACCAAAAAGTCAACCACTTTGGATACCAAATTTTAGAAACCGCCCAAAGATGAAGAGGCTAGAGCTGATGTCTATAGGGCCAAATACTATTCTAAAATGGATCCCTATAAGGAGGATTACATCATTTCGAGATCCAACCGACACCTCCAAACAAAATATTGCATCGACTCTGTAAGTAACATTAGAAGCCTCGACCAGGAACAACCATGTGCCTTTGGCATAACCTTGTCTTTTGCACCATTTAGGTCATGCATTTCCAAAGTGTGCATTAATATAGGGCCACATTATACAGCCATGAATAGACACAATTGAGAAATCCCAGGCACATGAGACACTCTTGACATATGTAATATATTTTCTTGATACTAACCTCTTTCTTCATGTTTTATGCAATTGTTCCAAAAAAACCAAAACAATGGGATAAAGAAAGAGAGAAGAAGAAACAGGACTAGGCCCTCGAAGAATTGCATCAATGAATGATCAACAAGGACATCTATCAACATCAAAAAAGAAACCAATGGTCAACCACCATGATGGGACTACAATTCGAAGACCTGAATGTCGACAGACCTTTCACCATGGTAAGAATCCTCTACTTTGGCAACACCATAACCATGATAGATTAGGAGACCTCTTTGTCAGCACACCCTTGAGCACTTAGTTCAATGCCCAAATTCTTGCACCATATTTCTTCCAATGCATTCCCAAAGTAAGCATGCATAGGGCCACATTACAAGGTCATGCACAAGGCACGTTCGTTTTTCAACCCATGCACTAATGCACTCACCCATAAGTCATTATGGGTCATGAGTACTTGGCATGAAAACTATGAAAGTCATCTTTGAACGAGCCAAAGGCCATGAAGGTGACAACAACAAGAGCAAGGAAGCAATCTACCACCAAGAGCTACTCACAATCAACCTTGACAACCTCTTTTGAGCAGCTCACAATTTTTGAAAGCTCACAAAGACACCATCAAGCTGGAATACAAGGAAGAAGTACATACAAAGGGACTACAACTTGCAACAGATAGTTGAGACAAAATGAAGAACAGGACAATAGAGCCTGCTACATGGACACTACCTCTCACATACTACATGGAACATCCACTCCAACAAGGGTCTATCAGGGACGACAAACTTGAGAGGGGGGGAGTGTTGGCAATCAAGATCAAGTAGAAGGTGCAAGAACATGTCAAAGAAGTGGAAACACAAGAAGAAGGAGCATATATGAGCTCCAAGAAGCACATGTCAAATTTTCCAAAGAAACCCCTATGAAAATAGTGATTTTCATAAGTAAAAAACCATTGCAAATACCATTTCACATTTTTGCAACTCCATTTTGTTCAAGCCGAGGAGTATTAGAAGTATCATCCTACAAATTTTCATAATTTGTAGACTCCGTTTGACCCCTCAGATAAGCCCTGTAACATTTTTAAATAGGCCTGACAATAGGTCTAGACAAGGCCAAAACCACTCAAAAAACTATAAAAGGAGCTAGAGAGCTCATTTTTGAGGTTAGCTTATTGTAGATTTGAACTTTGTAAGAGAGTTCTTTTGTAATCAAAGATCTTCCATTGTTCCACTCTTTGCTCTTGCCTTGTGCACATGTGTGTGTATGTGTGTGCATGCTTGTGTGCTTTCACTCACGTACTTGTGCCTTCACTTGCTCACGGTCTTCATACCAGTCCTCACGTCTCTGTAGATTGACATTTAGGAGGTGGATCTCCTCACATTGGTACTTACCACTATGCTAGAGTGACACTCAGCAATCACTCATCAACTCACTACTCCTTTAAGGATCTATCTCTAGCATTTTGCTTTTCCAGCACAGGAGTGCTTTACAATTCTCCACAAGTGCTTATGGTTTGGATTATACCTTGCTACCATAGGCCCTCAAATGATTGACATTGCAACTTACATCGAGGATTAGCTTGTATTGGTAGGACATCATTGGGAAAAGAAGAAGGTTGTCCATGGCTGTTGTGCTCTCACACACATTATTTATATGTGTTTAGCTTATGATATCACCATTGAAAGAGCTCTTCCAGCAGCACAGTTACAACAATACAAGGGCTCAAAGAAAACCATGGGACCTCCAAATGCCAAAAGAATAAAGTGAATGCATGGCATCATTCCTTGTTTACAAGTTCCAGAACCTCAAAGTCCACTTGAATTGTATCGCCACAATGTGTGATGCCTCACAGGCGACAACCGCTATTCCTACCACCATCCCTAACATGGCCACCACAACCATTGAGGTTCTTGTTGTGACCACCACTTTTGTATCCGAATCTTTTACTTTTCTGGTCACTAGCTTGGAAACAAAAGATATCAACACCACATTAGACTTCGAGATACCAAAAGTGTTGTCCAGCGACTTCCAGTTTTGAGACACACAATTCATTTCTCAGGAATATGAATGGCCCGCTTACCCAACCACACCTTTAGAAGGAGAGAATACTGACTCTGAAGAAGAAGATGATGACCACACTATGACTGGCGAGGGTGCAGATGACTGAAGAGTGAGGGAGAAGCACATCCATTAGAGACACAAGCCGAAGCTCAAGGGGAAACCAGCACATATGAAGAGGATACAACAGTAGCAGCTGCATATACAATAGCCATCCAACGGCTACATAACACAATGAATAAGGTTTGGGCGAGGACCAGAATAAGTGAAGGACAGATTCAAGACATTTTGAAACAAGAATTGGTCAATGGTGGATTTGAGGAGACTATCATCTCAGCTATGAATGAATTGGTCCAATCAGTAGGTGTACCAAAAGCCTTGCATTACTTGCTACGAAAACCCCTTCCTAAGTTTGACCCTCAATGAGTTAGAGTCCTCAAACAATCGGGCACATACATTCATGTACTGACAGATCTTATGACATCCGCACCCCCTATGGGTTCTTCAACCATTGACCTAACGCTGAGCAGAGACACTACCCCTGTATATAACATTAGTGAAACCATCCCTTCTTCCCCAGCACCAACCCAACCCTCCCCTGACGTTGTAGAGAGCCTCGATGTTTGCATTCCATCCCTTGTTTCCATTTCCCCAGATCTCCAGCCCGACTACGATTAACCCTCCCTTTCCATCTGCCTTCACTCCACCTGTCCCTACACCACCCTTCATTTCCACACCTCCACATTTCTACTCATACACTACCAACCCATTGTACACCTCTACATCCTCTACACCAGCACAATCATTCTACCCCTTGTTCACACCTTTTCTATATCCACAAACCTCATATTTTCCCTTTGTAATACTGTCCCAAGCATCTGGTTCACAGGCTCCTTTCTTACGGCCACCAATCACACCAGCCCACTCACCTCTCACAACAAAATTGCATCCCCCACCTCGTACAATCGTACCCACTTCACTCTTTCACATTGGTGTCATCGAATGCACCTCCACTGACATGGAAATTTCACCCACTACCTCACCGGAGGCACATGTGCACATATCACCCACATCACGTAGCACACTCCACACGACAACCATCTGCACACATCTTGCCCCCTTTGCCACAGCATCCATTGTCCCTATCCCAAATTCCATACCCATTGCATTACAAACCACCATGCATGTATCATTCCCCACACTCACATCGTCATCATCTTCCACTGCTGATGTTGCCATTCAATAGATGATATAGTGCCTTCAACAAATTAAGACAGAGTACTCTTTGTTAGGGGGACATCATTCGGCCTTCAACAAAGGACCCAAGATTTGCAAAAATAGCTAGATGCATTGACACTACAAAATCAAGAACTCAATGTGAAATATCAAGCCTTGGAAGTAGAGTACCATCAGCAACAGCAAACCCTCAAGGCACAAGTACAAGAATGTGTGAAAGAAGTTGAATCTCAGTTAGACATTTACTTAATTCACAATGCTCAATTATCATGCAACATGGCACTCCTTTGACGGTACCTCAATGCAGCTAAAGAAGAAAATCAATGACTCCAATAGCAAAACCATGAAAATTTCAAGGCCACATTGGATAATCCAAAGACACCTATCAGTCCCTCTCGCTTTCAAGCTGTTCCTCCTGAGTCCATGTGAATTATCTTGGAAGACCATACATGCATGCTAGAATATTATGACTGATTACAAGAAAAGTGCTAGACGCTCAAGGAAAGAAATAAGAAATTGATGTTAAAGGATTCGTTAGGACCTATGATTGTGCAGGAGGTCACCTCACCGGCCCTCCTTGAAGAATTGAATGCGCTACGCACGAAAGTACAGGATTTGCACACCCAAGTATCTAGCATGATGGAGCCTCCTAGATTGGAATCTCCACCGGACTTGTCAGAACGAGACAAGACAATACAGATCCCAACAGAGGACAAGTTTGAAGACGAGCACATACCATTGTCTGTGGTTGGAGGCAGATCCTAAGCAAAAGGCCATGATACATACGAGTTACCTCCCCCAGCATGGTTGAAGATGGTTGAAGAACTCGAAAAAATGCATTTGGCCCGAATTGAAGCTCAATTACAAACAATGGCCAATATTGAAGAAGTTATTTTGAAGTCTCCACATTTTTCCACTATAGCACCACGTCGACACATAATGACTAGTGAGCTACAGTATGAACCTTACTTCCTCTTGCTCAAGGAATACACTTTCCAAATTGAGAGCATCACTAAGAAGCACCCAACGCATGCCACTCAGTTTGAACTAGAAGATGTTCCCCTAAGGTCATATCTATCAACATACATGGAGGGTGGAATTACTACAACAATACCAGAGATGATGCATATGTGGATGCACACACCCAACCACTTAAAATACAACCCGTGCTATGGACCAGTCCCTAGAAGATGTATCTGGAAGGCCTTTGCAATAAAAGTTCAAAATAACTTCCAATGTAAAGTCTGGCCAAACTACTCGTACCTCATACCTCCCCGGAACAACACACCTACCATAGGATACATGATGGATACTATTCACCATTGGTTACCCCACCTGCATCGTATGACAGATGTTGTTGGGCAAATGACTAGGAAAATTTTTTATATGATGCAAATGGTCTTCAAGACATTTAGGCGTGTCAAGGCTCCCACGATGAACACCCCTGGCGTCGAACATGGAAACTTGGATTTAGTGTACAACATGAGCATGAAACCCTCGCTCAAAGTCTGTTATGCGTGGCACTGCCGGTTGAAGTATATGTCTGCCTGCTACAAGCAGACATTTGAAGATATGTTCACTATTGGCTTCTAGGAGTACCACTCAGAAGTATTTATTAGCCGACCCACTCATTTGCTCCATTTGTTTGCATGTGAATGAGTGATGTACTCTGAACATTATCGGATGCCACCTCCAGACGAACCCCAACCCATCGATTGGGAGAAGCTAGAAAAAGACCTTATCAGGGGCCTTCGAATCACAAAACACACCCTTGTGACAAACCTCCTCAATAATTACATTACCCACACATGATCAGGTTCTTCACTTGCAAAAAATTGGAAAAGTGTCAAGTATCGTGTTCTCCCGCGGTTGAGGTATCGCGATACCTAGGTATTGTGAAATCCTGTGGTCGAGTATCACGATACTTGGAAGTGGTCGAATATCGTGTATCGTTGAGAGACCCTCACAATACCAGCCACATATCGTGTATCGTGTATCGCAAAAAATCGGATAGCGATACCTGTCAAGTATCGTCTATCGTGAAAATTCCGGTCGCGATACCTGGCGCATATTGTGTATCACGAAATTCAGATCGCGATACTTGTTGGATATCATGTATCATGGAGGCAACTTTCCCGATACTCCTCGTCTATCGAGTATCGTTGAAAATTTTCACGATACCTGTTAAGTATCGAGTGTCGTGTCATTGAAAACGATCTCTGTGTAGTATCGTCTATCGTGGAGGGTCGGATATCGTATATCATGAGTCTCTGATCGCGATATTTGTGAAATATCGTGTATCGTGGGGCAACCATCTCGATGCCTGGCAAGTATCGAGTATCGTGTTACACAGCAAGGTCAAGTATCGTGTATCGAGTTCATGAAGTATCGAGTATCATGTCTACCAAGTATTGTGTATCGAGTTTTTGCAGATATCGTGTATCGTCTTGTTCAAATATCGAATATCGTGACAGATTCTTTTTAGGGTGAAATATTGTGTATTGTGGACTTTTTTTGGGTCAAGTATCATGAGTTGTGGATTCTCTATCAGTCTTGTTCCAACCAAATTTTTCCCTAGAATTCAGACCATCAGTATAGAGCTCTAGGAGCTGGAGGTTGGCAAAGGTTGGTCAGAGCTTTTAAGTGAATGAACCTAAGGTCTGGGAGAACCCTAGGAAGCCGAAGAAGTGTAATCTCTTTAGTGGGAAGTGTAACCGAACCCAGTAGCCGCTCACATTATTTTGAAACCTCTAGTGAGTCAGAGGAAGAAATTCCCATGGCTTCCGAGGATATGCAGAACACTATACCAATGATTGGCATGATGTCAATCATTGAGGGAGAATATCGGACATCTTTGGAATATGTGAACACCAACCAAAATGAGATACCTATCTACCTAGATGGTCTTGTTGCGAACATTTGTTTTATGTAGGGTACAAGTTTCAAATTATGTAAATACCTTTGGGAAGTCTTCAAATACTTCAAGAAGGCTCATATTATTCATAAAATGTAGCAAAAATACCACGTGAGTTCTAGAACATGGTGAGTCAAATTAGTGAGTCACAAGGGAGCTTCAGTGGTGTCCTAGTGGAAGGTCGATGTGGCTAGTTCTCAAAGTCCATCAATACTTTGCTTATTTGAGCACTTGAGTCATGTAATACCTCCATCCAAGTGTCTACCACGAATTTAGATGTAGAGGGAAGGTTTTAGATTAGTTTCCCATGCTATAAAAAGAGGAGAAAAGTCGTGATCTTGTGGGATGTCCAAGAGAGTCATATGTGTATCTCTACACTGCTGTAGTTTTGTATGCAGATATTGCAGAGCTTATATCTCCCTCATTATATATCCAAATTACATGTTTGATAACTCATTGGAAAGCTCCTACTATCTACGTTCTTCCTGTAAATTTTCATAATCATTGGATGTGTGAGCTGAGAGCAATACTCTCTGCAAGTAGTGTGTGTTCTCTGTTTTTTATCCCTGCTGAAGGTCTCCATTAAACCTCAAACTTGCAGAGGTCATATCTCCTTGTGTATGTATCCAAATCATGTGTTCTTTGGCTTGTTAAAAAGCTCTTTGAGTCTAGTTGTATTCTGAAAAGTTTCAAAGTCATTGGAGTTGTGAGTTAACAGCAGTAGTCTCTGCAAGTGATGTGTGTCCTGAGGTTCATCTCTGTTTCAAGGTCTCCATTAAAGCTGCATATTGCAGAGGTCATAGCTCATTGTGTATTTATCCATTTGAGGTGTTCTATATCTTGTTGGAAAGCTCTTAGAGTCTAGTTTATGTGTGTGAAACAGTTTTGGAAAATTCCAAGTGAGTAAAGAGAAATTTGCTCTGCAAGAAAATTAGTCTGTGCATACAAGTTTGTGAAAAAGTCAACTAGGTCCTATTGGGTTTCACCTACTTCTAGCTGTACTTTGGAGATCAATAAACTCCAACATTGGTATCAGAGCAAGTACTTGGAGGCTTGGAGAAGGTTATCATACCTTGACGAAGAATTTGAAGCTATCAAAGAAGCAGTTCATCATCAACACTACACAAAGGTAGAAGAAGATTGCAAGGAGGCATCTGAAGCAACATCCAAGCAAAGAAAGGTGCACATACCTCATTTACAAGGTAAATATTATATTTCTTCTCAACACACACATTGGAAAGGAGGCTTAAAGGAGGAAGCTTAGCATTTGTATTATGGGAGACCAACATGCACAAATAGAGAAGCTTGATAAGACCAATTATCAGGCATGGAAGTTTAGAATCACAGCATACTTGCAAGGTAGAGGCTTGTATGGTTTGATTGACGGCACAGACATCAAACCCACATTACCAGAGGACCCAAATCAGCAACAATTGAGGGAGTTTAGACTTTGGAATGAGAGAGACAAAAGGGTTATATTCATTTTATCACAAAATATTCAAGATTCAATGGTAGGACACATACAAGATCTAGACACAAGTAGAGATGTTTGGCTTGCATTGGAAAGGTTGTATGCTACAGGTACAAGAGCAAGGAAGATTCAACTCAAAAATGAGTTGAATAACATTAAGAAAGATACAAGGACATCGGTCAATGATTACATATTGAAAGTTAAAGAGATTGCAGATCAACTAGGATCAATTCAAGCTCATGTGGACGACGACGACTTGGTTGCACATACTCTCAACGGACTCAAAGATGATGAGAGATGGAAACCCTTCATTACTTCAGTTTATGTCAGAGGAGAATTACAAGATTTTGATCAACTTATTGCCCTCATGGTCACGGAGGAGATGAATCTAAATGGTTCTACTTCAAATCAAAAAGGATCTCAAGGACAAGCTCTTTATGTAGGATCATCAAGAGATGGAAACAGAGGTGCAAGAGGTTCAAATAGAGGTCGAGGAAGAAGGAGCGATGATAAAAGGACTTCAAGTGGCTTCTTCAACACAAGAGGAAGAGGAAGATCAAGCGCTAGAGGTACGAGAGGCTACTACAACTACAACCAAAGACAAAGCAGTGAAGATAATAAGAACAATTGCTATATATGTGGAAGGTATGGACACTATGCCAAAGATTGTTATCAAAATGAAAATAATCAAGGTGGCAATCGAAGAGGAGGCTATTCAAGAAGAGGTAAACAATAAGGAAATTATGCAGTTGAAGGTAAAAGTGATGATTATGATTCTCTTCTTATGATGAATGTAGAAACTAAGATGAATTGCAATAGCGATGTAATGGTATGTAGATAGTGGTTGTTCTAATCACATGTCTCATGATGCTTCATGGTTTTCTAATATGCATAATCCGTCATGTAAAGGTCATGTTGAAACAGGAGATGATACAACACATAAGATTATGCAGGTTGGAGATGTTGTTATGCAGGATAAGAGCAAGAAAAATTGCTTGAAGGATGTACTTTATGTGCCAACGATCACTAAGAATTTGATGTCGGTTGGTCAAATGGTAGAAAAAGGTCTACAAGTGAGATTTAATCATGCAGGTTGCTTCATTGAGGATCCAAAGCAAAGGAGGTTAATTGCTAGAGGTCAAAAACAAGGTAGATTGTTTACATTCAAGGTAAACCCAAATCATACAAACTATTTCTCTTATGGTATGCATCGAATAGCAGAGCTTGATCTATGGCACAAAAGGATTGGACACATGAATGTACACAGGTTAAAGGAGCTATCAAAGAAGAGGATTGTTGAAGGATTACCTAATCTTACTAAGCAACATATGGTGCATCTTTGTGAAGCATGTCAAATGGGTAAGCAGAGTAGACAACCTTTCAAGCATTCAAGCTATGTAAGTGATGGTTTGCTAGATCTCATACACACAGATGTGTGGGGACCTACTAAAGAGGCATCCTTGGTTGGTAATAAGTACTATGTATCATTCATTGATGATCATAGTAGAATGACATTTGTGTATTTTATTAAACATAAGAGTGAGGTCTTTGATTGTTTCAAGAAGTTCAAATCATATGTCGAAAAGCAAACAGGAAGGTATGTTAAGAAGCTAAGATCCGATGGAGGAGGAGAGTATTTCTCTCAAGCTTTTAGTGATTTTTTGTATGATGAAGGTATCAAAAGAGAAGTTACATGCAGGTATACTCCACAACAAAATGGAGTCGCAGAAAGAAGAAACAGAATCATAGCAAAAGCACCTAGAAGCATGCTTAATGATATGTGTTTGCCTAATCATTTTTGGGCTGAAGCTGTTAGCACAAGTGTTTACATTATGAATAGAGTTCCGACTGCTGGAGTTCATCATTTGACACCATATGAGGTATGGCATGGAAGGAAACCAAGTGTAAGTCATTTGAAAGTATTTGGCTGTGTATGTTATGTACATGTACCTAGTGAGGTGAGATCTAAACTTGATGCGAAATCAGAAAAATGTATATTTATTGGTTATGTAGATACTCAAAGAGGATATAGATGCTATAATCCTCAAGAGATGTAAACTTTGATGAATCACTTTCATGGTATACAGATAAGAATTGTTTGCAGGTCATGGATGAAAATGAAGAAGGTGTGGTTGAAGGAGATGAATGCATAGTTCAGCCATCAGGAAGTTTAAATGATGAAAGGAGTGGTTTAGATGAAGAAAGAGGATCACCTTTCAATGGAAGATTAAGGCAAGAGTCACCTCCAAGTGTTAAAAGTAAAGGTAAACTCAAACTTGTTGAAGTTAATGATGAAGGAGAGGAAATTAGTGATGTATGTGAGTATGGAGAATCATCAAAGGTTCCTAATAAGAAAGGAAGAGCATCTACATTGGAGGTAAGAAGAACTTCAAGAGTAAGTAAGCAACCTCAAAGGTATACTTATGAATCTTTCATGAATACTCATTATGCTTTTATGACAAAAGTTGAGCAGGAAAATGAACCCACATGTTATGATGAGGCCAAAGGAGATGAAAAGTGGGAGAAAGCAATGAGAGAAGAAATGGAAGCACTACAGGATAACAAGACTTGGAATTTAGTTCCAAGTACACCAAAGCAAAAGGTAATTGGTTGCAAGTGGGTTTTTAAGATTAAAAGAAATAGTGATGGTAGTGTGTCTAGATATAAGGCTAGACTTGTAGCAAAAGGATATAATCAAACTCAAGGTGTGGACTATGAGGAAACATTTAGTCCAGTAGCAAATATGGCAACGGTGAGAACTTTGTTGGCTTTAGCTGCAAGTAAAAGGTGGAATATATATCAACTCGATATAAAGAATGCCTTTCTTAATGGTGAGTTAAATGAAGAAGTGTATATGTCACAACCAGATGGTTATGTGGATGCAAAATGTCCTAATCATGTATGCAGGTTAAAGAAGGCATTGTATGGTCTTAAGCAGACACCAAGGGCATGGAATGCAAGGTTGGTAAAGTATCTTATGCTGCAAGGATACACAGCGAGTCATGCTGATCCTTCACTTTATGTAAAACATGTAGATGGAATGTGTGTCTATGTATGCATTTATGTGGATGACTTGTTGATTACAGGGAATGATGCAAAAGCAATTGATGAGATAAAAGGTAATTTGGGAAAGGAATTTAAAATTTCAGATCTTGGTTTGCTCAGATACTTTCTTGGGATTGAAATTGTGTATAGCGATGAAGGTATGTGGTTGATATAAAGAAAGTATATATGTGATATGCTGAAAAGGTTTGGTATGCAGGAATGTAAATTTGTTTCTACTCCAATGGAATGTAATGTAAAGCTAAGCGCAAAGGAAGGTGATGAGTTGCATGATATGAATGTATATAGATCCATGGTAGGATCTTTGATTTATGCAACAAAAACTAGACCTGATATATGTTATGCAGTGGGAGTATTGTCACAGTTTATGCATGAACCTAGAGTACCTCGTATGCATGCAGCGAAAAGAGTGCTTAGGTATTTGAAAGGTACCATGAACGAAGGATTATTTTATAGTCATGATGCTGATCTAACTCTTAAAGTCTTTAGTGATGCAGATTGGGCTGGAAGCAAAGATGACAAAAGATCCACAAGTGGATATGTGGTATTAGTAGGAAACAAGACATTAACATGGAGTTCAAAGAAACAGCCTACAGTTGCTTTATCTTCTATAGAGGCTGAGTATAGAGGTTTAGCATTGGCTACTACTGAGGTTATGTGGTTTAAAAAGTTGTTTCATGACTTGAATGTGCAGGTTGATGTACCACTGATACATTCATATGACCTCAAATTCTTTTTTTCATGCTAGAACAAAGCATATAGAGGTTCACTATCATTATGTTCGAGAGAAGGCCATGAACAATGAAGTGCAGGTTTCTTTTGTTGGAACAAAGGATCAAGTTGCAGATATCTTCACCAAATCCTTGGATGGACCAAAGCTTCAAAGATTCAACTATATTCTTGGCATGAAGGAAATACCCTTTGAAACTTGAGGGGGAGAATGTTGCAAACATTTTTTTTATGTAGGGTACAAGTTTCAAATTATGTAAATACCTTTGGGAAGTCTTCAAATACTTCAAGAAGGCTCATATTATTCATAAAATTTAGCAAAAATACCACGTGAGTTCTAGAACATGGTGAGTCAAATTAGTGAGTCACAAGGGAGCTTCAGTGGTGTCATAGTGGAAGGTCGATGTGGCTAGTTCTCAAAGTCCATCAATACTTTGCTTATTTGAGCACTTGAGTCATGTAATACCTCCATCCAAGTGTCTACCACGAATTTAGATGTATTAGGAAGGTTTTAGATTAGTTTCCCATGCTATAAAAAGAGGAGAAAAGTCGTGATCTTGTGGGATGTCCAAGAGAGTCATATGTGTATCTCTACACTGCTGTAGTTTTGTATGCAGAGATTGCAGAGCTTGTATCTCCCTCATTATATATCCAAATTACATGTTTGATAGCTCATTGCAAAGATCTTACTGTCTACTTTTTTCCTGTAAATTTTTATAATCATTGGATGTGTGAGCTAAGAGAAATACTCTCTGCAAGTAGTGTGTGTTCTCTGTTTTTTATCCCTACTGAAGGTCTCCATTAAACCTCAAACTTGCAGAGGTCATATCTCCTTGTGTATGTATCCAAATCATGTGTTCTTTGGCTTGTTAGAAAGCTCTTTAAGTCTAGTTCTATTCTAAAAAGTTTCAAAGTCATTGGAGTTGTGAATTAAGAGAAGTAGTCTCTGCAAGTGATGTGTGTCCTCAGGTTCATCTCTGTTTTAAGGTCTCCATTAAAGCTGCATATTGCAGAGGTCATAGCTCATTGTGTATTTATCCATTTGAGGTGTTCTATATCTTGTTGAAAAGCTCCTAGAGTCTAGTTTATGTGTGTGAAATAGTTTTGGAAAATTCCAAGTGAGTAAAGAGCAATTTGCTCTGCAAGAAAATTAGTCTGTGCATACAAGTTTGTGAAAAAGTCAACTAGGTCCTGTTGGGTTTCACCTACTTCTAGCTGTACTTTGGAGATCAATAAACTCCAACATTGGTATGTTATGTACATGTACCTAGTGAGGTGAGATCTAAACTTGATGCAAAATCAGAAAAATGTATATTTATTGGTTATGTAGATACTCAAAGAGGATATAGATGCTATAATCCTCATACCAATAAGGTTGTTGTGTCAAGAGATGTAAACTTTGATGAATCACTTTCATGGTATGCAGATAAGAATTGTTTGTAGGTCATGGATGAAAATGAAGAAGGTGTGGTTGAAGGAGATGAATGCATAGTTCAGCCATCAGGAAGTTTAAATGATGAAAGGAGTGGTTTAGATGAAGAAAGAGGATCACCTTTCAATGGAAGATTAAGGCAAGAGTCACCTCCAAGTGTTAAAAGTAAAGGTAAACTCAAACTTGTTGAAGTTAATGATGAAGGAGAGGAAATTAGTGATGTATGTGAGTATGGAGAATCATCAAAGGTTCCTAATAAGAAAGGAAGAGCATCTACATTGGAGGTAAGAAGAACTTCAAGAGTAAGTAAGCAAACTCAAAGGTATACTTATGAATCTTTCATGAATACTCATTATGCTTTTATGACAAAAGTTGAGCAGGAAAATGAACCCACATGTTATGATGAGGCCAAAGGAGATGAAAAGTGGGAGAAAGCAATGAGAGAAGAAATGGAAGCACTACACGATAACAAGACTTGGAATTTAGTTCCAAGTACACCAAAGCAAAAGGTAATTGGTTGCAAGTGGGTTTTTAAGATTAAAAGAAATAGTGATGGTAGTGTGTCTAGATATAAGGCTAGACTTGTAGCAAAAGGATATAATCAAACTCAAGGTGTGGACTATGAGGAAACATTTAGTCCAGTAGCAAATATGGCAACGGTGAGAACTTTGTTGGCTTTAGCTTCAAGTAAAAGGTGGAATATATATCAACTCGATATAAAGAATGCCTTTCTTAATGGTGAGTTAAATGAAGAAGTGTATATGTCACAACCAGATGGTTATGTGGATGCAAAATGTCCTAATCATGTATGCAGGTTAAAGAAGGCATTGTATGGTCTTAAGCAGGCACCAAGGGCATGGAATGCAAGGTTGGTAAAGTATCTTATGCTGCAAGGATACACAGCGAGTCATGCTGATCCTTCACTTTATGTAAAACATGTAGATGGCATGTGTGTCTATGTATGCATTTATGTGGATGACTTGTTGATTACAGGGAATGATGCAAAAGCAATTGATGAGATAAAAGGTAATTTGGGAAAGGAATTTAAAATTTCAAATCTTGGTTTGCTCAAATACTTTCTTGGGATTGAAATTGTGTATAGCGATGAAGGTATGTGGTTGATACAAAGAAAGTATATATGTGATATGCTGAAAAGGTTTGGTATGCAGGAATGTAAATTTGTTTCTACTCCAATGGAATGTAATGTAAAGCTAAGCGCAAAGGAAGGTGATGAGTTGCATGATATGAATGTATATAGATCCATGGTAGGATCTTTGATTTATGCAACAAAAACTAGACCTGATATATGTTATGCAGTGGGAGTATTGTCACAGTTTATGCATGAAGCTATAGTACCTCATATGCATGCAGCGAAAAGAGTGCTTAGGTATTTGAAAGGTACCATGAACGAAGGATTATTTTATAGTCATGATGCTGATCTAACTCTTAAAGTCTTTAGTGATGCAGATTGGGCTGGAAGCAAAGATGACAGAAGATCCACAAGTGGATATGTGGTAATAGCAGGAAACAAGACATTAACATGGAGTTCAAAGAAACAGCCTACAGTTGCTTTATCTTCTACAGAGGCTGAGTATAGAGGTTTAGCATTGGCTACTACTGAGGTTATGTGGTTTAAAAAGTTGTTTCATGACTTGAATATGCAGGTTGATGTACCACTGATATATGGGGATAACTTGAGCAGCATTCATATGACCTCAAATCCTATTTTTCATCCTAGAACAAAGCATATAGAGGTTCACTATCATTATGTTAGAGAGAAGGCCATGAACAATGAAGTGCAGGTTTCTTTTGTTGGAACAAAGGATCAAGTTGCAGATATCTTCACCAAATCCTTGGATGGACCAAAGCTTCAAAGATTCAACTATATTCTTGGCATGAAGGAAATACCCTTTGAAACTTGAGGGAGAGAATGTTGCGAACATTTTTTTAATGTAGGGTACAAGTTTCAAATTATGTAAATACCTTTGGGAAGTCTTCAAATACTTCAAGAAGGCTCATATTATTCATAAAATGTAGCAAAAATACAACGTGAGTTCTAGAACATGGTGAGTCAAATTAGTGAGTCACAAGGGAGCTTCAGTGGTGTCCTAGTGGAAGGTCGGTGTGGCTAGTTCTCAAAGTCCATCAATACTTTGCTTATTTGAGCACTTGAATCATGTAATACCTCCATCCAAGTGTCTACCACGAATTTAGATGTATTAGGAAGGTTTTAGATTAGTTTTCCATGCTATAAAAAGAGGAGAAAAGTCGTGATCTTGTGGGATGTCCAAGAGAGTCATATGTGTATCTCTACACTGCTGTAGTTTTGTATGCAGAGATTGTAGAGCTTGTATCTCCCTCAATATGTATCCAAATTACATGTTTGATAGCTCATTGGAAAGCTCTTACTGTCTACGTTCTTCCTCTAAAGTTTCTTAATCATTGGATGCGTGAGCTGAGAGCAATACTCTCTGCAAGTAGTGTGTGTTCTCTGTTTTTTATCCCTGCTGAAGGTCTCCATTAAACCTCAAACTTGCAGAGGTCATATCGTCTTGTGTATGTATCCAAATCATGTGTTCTTTGGCTTGTTAGAAAGCTCTTTAAGTCTACTTGTATTCTGGAAAGTTCCAAAGTCATTGGAGTTGTGAGTTAAGAGCAGTAGTCTCTGCAAGTGATGTGTGTCCTCAGGTTCATCTCTGTTTCAAGGTCTCCATTAAAGCTGCATATTGCAGAGGTCATAGCTCATTGTGTATTTATCCATTTGAGGTGTTCTATATCTTGTTGGAAAGCTCCTATAGTATAGTTTATGTGTGTGAAACAGTTTTGGAAAATTCCAAGTGAGTAAAGAGCAATTTGCTCTGGAAGAAAATTAGTCTATGCATACAAGTTTGTGAAAAAGTCAACTAGGTCCTGTTGGGTTTCACCTACTTCTAGCTGTACTTTGGAGATCAATAAACTCCAACATTGGTATCAGAGCAAGTACTTGGAGGCTTGGAGAAGGTTATCATACCTTGATGAAGAATTTGAAGCTATCAAAGAAGCAGTTCATCATCAACACTACACAAAGGTAGAAGAAGATTGCAAGGAGGCATTTGAAGCAACATCCAAGCAAAGAAAGGTGCACATACCTCATTTACAAGGTAAATATTATATTTCTTCTCATCACACACATTGGAAAGGAGGCTTAAAGGAGGAAGCTTAGCATTTGTATTATGGGAGACCAACATGCACAAATAGAGAAGCTTGATAAGACCAATTATCAGGCATGGAAGTTTAGAATCAAAGCATACTTGCAAGGTAGAGGCTTGTATGGTTTGATTGACGGCACAGATATCAAACCCACATTACCAGAGGACCCAAATCAGCAACAATTGAGGGAGTTTAGACTTTGGAATGAGAGAGACAAAAGGGTTATATTCATTTTATCACAAAATATTCAAGATTCAATGGTAGGACACATACAAGATCTAGACACAAGTAGAGATGTTTGGATTGCATTGGAAAGGTTGTATGCTACAGGTACAAGAGCAAGGAAGATTCAACTCAAAAATGAGTTGAATAACATAAAGAAAGATACAAGGACATTGGTCAATGATTACATATTGAAAGTTAAAGAGATTGCAGATCAAGTACGATCAATTCAAGCTCATGTGGAGGACGATGACTTGGTTGCACATACTCTCAACGGACTCAAAGATGATGAGAGATGGAAACCCTTCATTACTTCAGTTTATGTTAGAGGAGAATTACCAGATTTTGATCAACTTATTGCCCTCATGGTCACGGAGGAGATGAATCTAAATGGTTCTACTTCAAATCAAAAAGGATCTCAAGGACAAGCTCTTTATGTAGGATCATCAAGAGGTGGAAACAGAGGTGGAAGAGGTTCAAATAGAGGTCGAGGAAGAAGGAGCGATGATCAAAGGACTTCAAGTGGCTTCTTCAACACAAGAGGAAGAGGAAGATCAAGCGCTAGAGGTACGAGAGGCTACTACAACTACAACCAAAGACAAAGGAGTGAAGATAATAAGAACAATTGCTATATATGTGGAAGGTATGGACACTATGCCAAAGATTGTTATCAAAATGAAAATAATCAAGGTGGTAATCGAAGAGGAGGCTATTCAAGAAGAGGTAAACAACAAGGAAATTATGTAGTTGAAGGTAAAAGTGATGATTATGATTCTCTTCTTATGATGAATGTAGAAACTAAGATGAATTGCAATAGCGATGTATGGTATGTAGATAGTGGTTGTTCTAATCACATGTCTCATGATGCTTCATGGTTTTCTAATATGCATAATCCGTCATGTAAAGGTCATGTTGAAACAGGAGATGATACAACACATAAGATTATGCAGGTTGGAGATGTTGTTATGCAGGATAAGAGCAAGAAAAATTGCTTGAAGGATGTACTTTATGTGCCAACGATCACTAAGAATTTGATGTCGGTTGGTCAAATGGTAGAAAAAGGTCTACAAGTGAGATTTAATCATGCAGGTTGCTTCATTGAGGATCCAAAGCAAAGGAGGTTAATTGCTAGAGGTCAAAAACAAGGTAGATTGTTTACATTCAAGGTAAACCCAAATCATACAAACTATTTCTCTTATGGTATGCATCGAATAGCAGAGCTTGATCTATGGCACAAAAGGATTGGACACATGAATGTACACAGGTTAAAGGAGCTATCAAAGAAGAGGATTGTTGAAGGATTACCTGATCTTACTAAGCAACATATGGTGCATCTTTGTGAAGCATGTCAAATGGGTAAGCAGAGTAGACAACCTTTCAAGCATTCAAGCTATGTAAGTGATGGTTTGCTAGATCTCATACACACAGATGTGTGGGGACCTACTAAAGAGGCATCCTTGGTTGGTAATAAGTACTATGTATCATTCATTGACGATCATAGTAGAATGACATTTGTGTATTTTATTAAACATAAGAGTGAGGTCTTTGATTGTTTCAAGAAGTTCAAATCATATGTCGAAAAGCAAACAGGAAGGTATATTAAGAAGCTACGATCCGATGGAGAAGGAGAGTATTTCTCTCAAGCTTTTACTGATTTTTTGTATGATGAAGGTATCAAAAGAGAAGTTACATGCAGGTATACTCCACAACAAAATGGAGTCGCAGAAAGAAGAAACAAAATCATAGCAGAAGCATCTAGAAGCATGCTTAATGATATGTGTTTGCCTAATTATTTTTGGGCCGAAGCTGTTAGCACAAGTGTTTACATTATGAATAGAGTTCCGACTGCTGGAGTTCATCATTTGACACCATATGAGGTATGGCATAGAAGGAAACCAAGTGTAAGTCATTTGAAAGTATTTGGCTGTGTATGTTATGTACATGTACCTAGTGAGGTGAGATCTAAACTTGATGCAAAATCAGAAAAATGTATATTTATTGGTTATGTAGATACTCAAAGAGGATATAGATGCTATAATCCTCATACCAATAAGGTTGTTGTGTCAAGAGATGTAAACTTTGATGAATCACTTTCATGGTATGCAGATAAGAATTGTTTGCAGGTCATGGATGAAAATGAAGAAGGTGTGGTTGAAGGAGATGAATGCATAGTTCAGCCATCAGGAAGTTTAAATGATGAAAGGAGTGGTTTAGATGAAGAAAGAGGATCACCTTTCAATGGAAGATTAAGGCAAGAGTCACCTCCAAGTGTTAAAAGTAAAGGTAAACTCAAACTTGTTGAAGTTAATGATGAAGGAGAGGAAATTAGTGATGTATGTGAGTATGGAGAATCATCAAAGGTTCCTAATAAGAAAGGAAGAGCATCTACATTGGAGGTAAGAAGAACTTCAAGAGTAAGTAAGCAAACTCAAAGGTATACTTATGAATCTTTCATGAATACTCATTATGCTTTTATGACAAAAGTTGAGCAGGAAAATGAACCCACATGTTATGATGAGGCCAAAGGAGATGAAAAGTGGGAGAAAGCAATGAGAGAAGAAATGGAAGCACTACAGGATAACAAGACTTGGAATTTAGTTCCAAGTACACCAAAGCAAAAGGTAATTGGTTGCAAGTGGGTTTTTAAGATTAAAAGAAATAGTGATGGTAGTGTGTCTAGATATAAGGCTAGACTTGTAGCAAAAGGATATAATCAAACTCAAGGTGTGGACTATGAGGAAACATTTAGTCCAGTAGCAAATATGGCAACGGTGAGAACTTTGTTGGCTTTAGCTGCAAGTAAAAGGTGGAATATATATCAACTCGATATAAAGAATGCCTTTCTTAATGGTGAGTTAAATGAAGAATGTATATGTCACAACCAGATGGTTATGTGGATGCAAAATGTCCTAATCATGTATGCATGTTAAAGAAGGCATTGTATGGTGTTGACAGTATACGGGAAGAAGCAAGTACGGACACACATGCAGATCTAGCACTAAGGCAACCCTTCATTTTTTTTTCTTTCAAAACCCTTACATCATTTTTAAGTGAGTCTCATCACAAAAAACCCTTGTAAATATCATTTCACCTTTTTGTAGCTCCATTTTGTACAAGCCGAGGAGTCCTCGAGCTTGGGGAGCCTTAGAAGTAGTTGCCTGCCAATTTTCATAATTTTTAGATCTCGTTTGAGCCCTCAAATAAGCCCTGGAACCTAATTTTTAACTAGGCCGGACACTAGGTCTGGACAGGGCCAAAAGCTAGTCAAAAACTATAAATAGAGCTAGAGAGCTCATTTTTGGGTTAGCTTCTTGTAGTTTGAGCTTGTATGAGAACTTTGTTGCAATAGAAGTGATTCCATTGTCTTACTCTCTTTGTTCTTGCCGTGTGTGCGCGTGTGCGTGTATGTGTGTGCATGCTTGTGTGCTTCTCACTCACGCACTTGTGCTTCCACTTGCTCGTGGTCTTCATACCATCCTCACGTCTCCCCGGATTGACATTAAAGGAGGTGCTACTCATCGCTGAGCTACACCAAATTTTGGCACCGTTGCCAAGGATCGAGCTTTGAGGACGAGCGTGTGATGGTAAGACGTAGAGAGGACGCGTTGGAATGGTAAGTAGTAGGTAAATTTCTGATTTTTTTCCATCTCCATCTTCATCTTCACCTCATTCTCCATTTCCACCTCCACCTCCTTCTCCACTACATATCCCCTCTTCCCTATCATTCCCTCATTTGTTGTGTGCGAGTTTGAGAGAGAGCGATTGTGCGTGCTTGTCTTTGTGTGTTTTTTGCATGTTTCTTGCAGGTGGCAGCTCCATCATCATCTCCAGCAAGCTCAGCAGGTACAGAAAGTGTCTGCACAGTCCCCGAGGCGTGGAGCTCGAGCTATCGCGACACTCCGAAAATTTCACCCAATCACGATTCTGAGTGCACCACGACACTGCGCAGGCCTAGAGCTCCCAGGATCACTAGATAGAACAGAAAAATTCACCATATCCCGAGCTATCGCGACACCTCGAGGTATCGCGACACCTCATGAGCTATCGCGACACCCCGACCTATCGCGACACTTCACGAGCTATCGCGACACCCCGACCTATCGCGACACTTCGAGCTATCGCGACACCCCGACCTATCGCGACACTTCAAGAGCTATCGCGACACTTCACAAGCTATCGCGACACCCCGACCTATCGCGACACTTCGACCTATCGCGACACCTCACGAGCTATCGCCACACCCCGACCTATCGCGACACTTCACGAACTATCGCGACACTTCACGAGCTATCGCGACACCCCGACCTATCGTGACACTTCGACCTATCGCGACACCTCACGAGCTATCGCGACACTTCGACCTATCGCGACACCTCACGAGCTATCGCGACACCCCGACCTATCGCGACACTTCGACCTATCGCGACACCTCGACCCGACCTATCGCGATACACGGCTTTTAACGCATGAAAATTTAGGGTTAATTTTTTTAGTGATTGGAAGGGTAGTTGAGCTTAATTTTAGGCACCTTGGTATAACTTTAGAACCTTGGAAGTGGGCAAAAGGCCTAGAAACCAGAGAGGGATCTCCTGAACCCTGAGTGCCTGTTTTGACCCTTTAGTGCCTGAATGGTCATAACTTGACCATACGAACTCCGATTGATGGAGTGGTTTTCAGATTCAGGGGGTACAGTGAACTACTCCAAGGGGGCTGAAATTATTGAAGTGTGTCTTTCAATTACTTGTGGCAATAGAGCTATACTAACAGGTGTGCTTTTGCAGGAACTTTGTGCGCGCTCAAGGCAATCCAAAGCAAGCTAGCAAGGGTGAGTACCAAGCTTGGGAGAAGGCTTCCTGGGCTTGTGTAGCAGTCTGGTCAACCAGCTAATTGAGGTTGGAAGATCTCTCAACCCTCCTTTGTCAATTCCTAGCCTAGGCTAAGTACGACTTAGGTGTGGTAATTAATTAGGGCAACGTTAGGCACGAATCAAGTCCAAGAATATTAATCAACAAAGTGCAAGAAGTAAATAGGTCTTAAGTGCGAAAACCCTAAAGGACAAAAGGTAAACTGGAGTCGATCACTTATCAAGTGCGGAAATTCACTTAAGTACTCCTGACGACGCGATTTCAGACAAGACCATAAACATAATATTCAACTAAAAAGAACAAAGTGATTGGTGCAAAATCAACCTGCAACGAGAGTGTGCTTGGGTTCCAGGGGATAAATAAATCAGGCTTATGAACCTTAGATCAGGCAGACACTTAGGCCGAGACAGACAGAGCCTCAGATCTTCTGAAGCTAGTGTCAATCACACTGCTAGGTCTTGGGCCCAGCAGTTGAGTGATTATCCATACATTCCCAGATCAGAAACAAGTGATTCTGAGATGTCCTATCACATGGAGAGACCAGTAGGTAGTTCAGGGTTGGCTTATCTAGAAAAGCCAGAGGGACCTTACAAGACTCAGCTGGAATACATCAGGACGAATCGTCTAGGTGCTCGCATCTACGAAGACGGACTGAGAAGATCGGTGGTCCAGATTAAGAACCCCGATCAACCCCATGGATTAGCCCACCCGGTAGTCAAGTTTGAGAATGGAGCATACCTAGATAAAGAGGGGACTATATATGTAGTCACCACTCTCCCTGATAGAACTGATGAGTTTGGAAATGTGATTGCGGAGACCGACATGGGTGATATAGAGCAAGGGAACTTAGAGAGAGAGCCAAGAACTCCCCGTGGTAAATCTGTCTTGACCAGAATCATGACTCCAGAGTGGATTCCACAGGATAATAAAAGTATAGATCTGCTTTTAAACCGAGAAACCGATGAGGTTTTTTGGAGATATAAATCTCCTCAATCTCAGGAAGTGAGTGCCCTCACAATCTATGAGTTTAAAGACCCTGATAGCCCAGGTCAAGTAACCTACCTAGACAATGCATCAGAGAGAATCTTCGTGGTCACTGAGCTTGGCAGACATGCCTACACATGGAAGGGAGAATTTGTTTTTCCCCAACCAAGGTCTACTGTGTCCTTTGGTCACCAAGGAGCTGGGACCTCCCAAGCTCATGGGGCTCAGAGAGATAGAAGTAGAGACAAACCTGAGGTAAGTTTCGCCAACTCCCCGGGAAGAGAAAGAACGGGAACAGAAAGGAATAGAGTGGAACCTGAGAGACATAGAACCCCATGGAATCACAGGGACATTGATGATTTTCCTTTGCCAAGGCCGAGAGAACACACTAGGACCCTGCGACCAACTCAACTGGTGAAGTCCATGAAGAATTATTTCGATGGCACGGGAGACCCTTATGACCATGTGGCAGAATTTCGACAAGTGTTGAAAGCTGAACAGGTGGAGGACCTATTCACACAATATAATGCTTTTGGTCTAACCCTTAGGAACACTGCCCTTACGTGGTTCCAACCACTGAATGAGAGGCATTTCAGAAACATAGACCAACTCTTAGAGGCATTTATTGTTGAGTTTTCTAAGAGTGGAATCAGGCATAACACCTCCTCACTAATTCATAGCTTCAAACAAACACCTCAAGAGACGGTCAGACTAGCTGGAAGAAGATTTAGACAGTACCTGGAGAGATGCCCTATGCCGGAGTTACCCACACCAGCCAAACAAGTGGCCTTGTTCCTAGACGGATTGTTGAGCACTAAGCTCAGGTCATATGTGTACCTGAAGGACCCTAGAACGATAGAGGAGTGCGTGCGCATGTGCATAGACATTGAGGACAATCTAGGTGAGGAATTAGAACTATCAAAAATCTATAAGGATTCTGATAGCTCTAGTAACATGACATCTGGTCAATCCACATCCATCGAGGAACTTGCAGAGAAGGTAGCCCAAAAACTAGGTGTCTCTAGCAAGAAAATTCCAAGATTTGCCCCAGTTAAGCGGTGTTACAATTGTGGCGGTGAACATATGGCAAGTGTATGCCCCATTATGGCCCAACCTCAGGTGAATCCTAGTAGCCAGTACTGCACCATAGAGCGCAGGTACACCAATCACACGGCACAAGACTGCCCATATAACAAACAAACTGCTAGGCAAAATTATCCTCAGCCATATCCACAACATGGTAGGTACCAGAATCAGTACCCATCACCACAATACAACAGACCACAACAAACTTATCAGCCACCTTATCAAGGGCAGAAGAGACCTCAACCAGTCCTAGTGCAGCAACCCCCTGCTCCAACCAATGTGATCCCAGTGAAATATGCATCTACTGAAGAAAATCCGAATAGAGCCATAGTTCCAGTCACCCCATTGCTATCAGACAGTGATCCAAGTGACCATAGTTTTGACTCCACACATATTGATAGCCCACATGCTTACTACATGCAGTCACCCGAGCATAACGAGTCATACTATTATGAGGACCCAAGTGAAAATAGTGGGGAACCTGAGTATTCTAATGTTATGTACACAAACCCCAACCCTAGACCTCAACCTAGACAGGTACGACCTCCATTTCCTAGAGGACCATGCTTCAGATGTCAGGGAGATCACCTTATACGTGATTGTCCACTGCCTACCCCTACACAGCCTCAACCAGTAACCATTCAGGGCTTCTGTCAAGATTGCGAGAAAGAGCATCTCCTACGAGATTGCCCGAAGAACCCTAATAACATGCCTAAAATCACTCCTATCAATGTTGTTGGGTTAGTTGTAGACTCCACAGGGAGTGTGACTTCCACTGCACCTGTGCAGGTGATCACAAGAGCCCAGGCACTTCAACAACACCAAGGTGTTGGTCCCGAAAAGAGCCCCGAGGTGAGTGAAACAGAGAGCATACCCAAAAAGAGAACTAGCGCCTGGAAGGATAGTCGTGAAAGAATGAAGAGGCAATGGGCAAAAAAGATAAACGAACTTGAAGAAAGCGTAAGAGAAACCAAGGCAAAAATCACAGAGATCACATCTCAACCGCACTCCCACACACTTCCACCACTACCATCCCCATCACCCTCCATTTCTCCACCCTCTAATACACCCCTCGTAACCCACCCACCACCCCGAGTAGGATCAGTATTAGCTGACCCCACTCCTGAAGGCTTGGACATGATGTTCAAGGCCTACCAGGCTCGACTTCAAGAAGGGCCAACAGCTGCAAACCTAGACAAGAGTTACCCTAGAGCAGATTTAGAGATTGAACGGATGAAAATGTGCATGAAAATGGTAGAACAAGCTCAAGCTATACTTGAGACTAGTCAAAAGTTCAATCAGACAAACTCTGTCAAGCCAGATTTGCATTTCCAAGGCTTACTAGAAAGATTAGAGCAGTTGGTAAACAAATCACAAGTTTCTTTACCTCCACAAGCTCAACCAGTTGTTGAAAGAGGAAGCTCACCACCAAAGGGAGCTTATGTTCCTAATTCCACGGATGCTGGAATACCTCCTTCAATTCAACAGTACTCTCAAGAGTTCTTGCGGGAAATGCAAGAAGAGAAATGGGCCAAGGAGAAGGGTAATTCCCCTCCTATTCCTGAGATTGATGATCTTCATGATCAATTTCCCCAAGACATTCCGTCTATCTATGGAGATCAAACAGAGCAACAAGAGGATGAGAGATTAGATTTTGAATCTAATTCTTTACAGGAGTTGCCTCATTTCACAGGCCCATGGGAATCTGAATCTCTCCAGATCAGAGCCCCCACAATATTGGTAAGAAATGAAGACTCAGTGATTCCAAGAAACACTGATGTTGTGAAGAACACTAAGGTTCAATGTCATCTCACTGTAGAGGAGCTGCTCAAGGCAAAACCGGAGCTCTGGAATCATGTGAAGGATCAGGTTCCAGAACTTGAATCCAATACACCAAAAGTAGGCTCTAAGAAAAAAGTACCAGAGATACCTCTCGACAAGATAGGAGACATGAGCGAAGGTGAAGAAGGTAACACTTATCTTCCGATCACCTATCAAGGTTACACAACCAAAGCAATTGTGGATTCGGGTGCTGGTGTTGCTATTGCGACCACTTCCTTGTGGAAGCGATGGGGCAAACCCACCTTAAGACCAACGAGGATGAAACTTCAAATGGCAGATGGTCATTTTGAAAGGCCTCTCGGATTGCTTGAAGGGATAACTCTAACCACTTGTGGTGTAGAGTTTGAACATACATTTGCTATATGTGACTTTGAGAAGAATAATGTTTACGAGATGATCCTAGGAAGACCTTTCCTACGACAATTGCAAATAGTACAGGATTGGGGAACCAACTCCTTGTACTTACAGCACTTAGGGGTCACCACCAAGGTCAATCTGAAGGATTACACCTTCAGAGATGTACCACCCCTACAGTGGAATCCTATCCACAAAGCGAAAGAAGATTCTATCTCCGTGCATTCAGGAAGTTCACTTGAACCATCCTGGCTGCACGAAGATACTCACTTGTGGATGTGCAAGGTCGCGAAGGAAGAGGAAAAGCGCCTAAAAGCGAGAGAAGAAGGAACTCCCCCAGGAGATAGACCGATAAAAGACCCAGCCTATACACCAATGATATTTCCAGATGAGGAATTTGAGCCTCATGGTTGGGCAGAAATCCTAGCTACCATGGACATTGCAGTTAATGAGGAACAATGGACACCCCATTGTGATGAGGAGGGTTATGACGTTTCAGTGTTCATGTGTCAGCCCTTGTTGGAAGAGTGTGATCCTAGTGAGTTCATAGAAGAAGAAGAGGATAACGATGATCTAGAATCCATTGTGATGGATACATACTTTGACTCAGAGGAACACTACTTAGAAGACCTAGGAGTGTTAACCCAAAAGGAAGAAGAACCCCTTGCGAGTATTAAAACGATAAGTTCAAAGAAAGGAAGTGAAGGAGGTCAAAAGAAAAAGAAAAGAAAAGCAGCGAGACAAGAAGAGGAAGAATCATTGTTTGAAGTACCAGAAAATTTCAAGAAATATGAAGTGGAAGACCGGAAAATTTTGGTACGAATGCCTAAGAGAGAGGCCATTATAGGAGAAGTATATGATAATAAAGAAAAGACCAAAAAAATTGTAGTGACCATTGAAGGGAACGAAGAGCGATGTACGTACATAGGAGACGACCTAAGTGCAGAGGAAGAAGCAGAGCTTGTAGCTCTATTAAGGGAATATAGGGATGTGTTCGCATGGCACTATAGAGACTTGAAAGGAGTAGATCCAGAGATTTGCTCTCATACGATTCCGATGACCGCTGATGCCAAGCCCACCAAACAAAAACCCTACACATATAATGACAATTATGCAGCCAAAATAAAAGAGGAAATTGACAGGCTGATTGAAGCCGGATTCATCTATGAGATTGAGCACACTGAATGGGTGTCCCCCATTGTAGTGGTGCCCAAGAAGAATGGGAAATTGCGAGTGTGCATTAACCTTAAAAAAGTCAATGCCGCTACGATCCGAGATAGTTATCCTCTTCCAATCACCGAACATCTATTGGAGCGTGTTGCAGGCAAGGAAGTTTACAGCTTCCTTGATGGATTTTCACGTTACAACCAAGTAGCCATTGCCCCCGAAGATCAGCACAAAACGGCCTTTGCCACAGAATGGGGAATCTTTGCATTTCGTGTGATGCCATTTGGGCTCACCAATGCACCTGCAACATTCCAAAGACTCATGTGTCATGTCTTCAAAGAGTTCTTGCGAAAGAGCTTAGAAGTATATGTGGATGATCTGTGCGCTCATTCCCAAGAGAGAAGTTACCACATCCCTGAGCTCAGGCAAATCTTCAACAAGTGTAGAGATTATCGAGTGTGTCTGAATCCAGAGAAGTGTGTGTTTATGGTACGACAAGGTAAGATCTTAGGTCACATTGTTTCTAAGAATGGAATTTCAACAGATGAAGACAAAGTAAGAGCAATAGCAGTGTTGCCCAGACCAAGGAATGTTAAAGAGGTACAAGCCTTTATGGGCCATTGTGGATATTACCGTAGGTTTATCCACATGTATGCCATCATAGCTAAACCTCTTTATGGGTTGTTAACAAATTTTGAATGGAGCGAGGAATGCGAGACTTCCTTCAACGAGCTGAAGAGACGTTTGTGCACAGCACCAATATTGACTACTCCGGATTGGAGCAAACCCTTTCATGTCCATGTAGATGCCTCCAATCATGCAATAGGATGTGTGCTAGCACAACCCACAGGTGAAGGAAACCTAGATTTGCCGATAGCATATGCTAGTAGGCAACTAAATGCAGCTGAACGAAATTATACCACAACGGAAAGAGAAGGCCTAGGTATGGTATATGCTAAGAAGAAGTTTAGACACTATCTATTGGCCAATAAGTTCAAGTTTTTCAGTGATCATCAAGCTTTACTATATTTGGTCAATAAACCTTGCAATACACGCCGCTTAGTAAGATGGTTCCTCTTACTAATGGAATACGACTTTGAAGTTGTTGTCAGGAAAGGTAGAACCCATCTTAGGGCAGACCATCTTTCTCGCATCACTTCAGGAGAGCCACCGCAAGGAGTGTCTGATGAATTGCCCGATGCTTATCTGTTCAATTTAGAAGTTGTTCCTAAATGGGCAAATAAGTTGGTACCAGTCCTAACCTTCGGGCCTGCAAATAAAAATGTTAAAACAAGCAAAGAGGAAATTGTAAAATCGCTAAAGTATCAAATATTAGCCGAAAGTATGTACAAGCAAGATACCGAGGGTGTATTAGCTTGTTGTGTCGAGGATGATGAACATGCTAGTTGGTTGCAACAAGCCCATGAGGGACTGCTAGGAAATCACTACCCTAAACAACGAACATTGCAGAATCTAAAACGTTTAGGGGTGTATTGGCCTAGCATGGACAAAGAAATACAAGAGTGGATCCACAATTGTCCAGTGTGCCAGAAGAGACCCCCAGTGGAGCATGCCACTCTTTATCACGTGTCATTAATCCCAGATTGGAGTGCTCCATTGGTTGAGTTCATGAGATCGGGAACATTGCCCAATCAGGCTAGTCTTGCAAGAAAACGGAGCATGGAGCAAGAGGCTCAAGACTATGCCTTAGTAGGAGACAACCTATATCGAAGAGGCAAGGATGGTTACCTAAGACTGTGCGTTCATGAATCAGACTATTTGAAAGTCTTAGAAACGGCACACAGCGGTGCTGCAGGTGGACACTTTGGGCCGGACAGAGTAATTAAGACCATTCTATTCTCGGGACTTTGGTGGCCCACTCTTCATATGGATGCACACTCTTATGTGAAGAGTTGCGACACATGCCAACGTGCCTAATATCCGATAACAAAAGATGAAATGCCCTTAAGGCCAATGATGGGAGGACGTGCATTTTCAAAGTGGGGTATAGACTTTGTAGGTCCCATCAACCCCCCAGCTAGAAACTCCCATGCAGAATACATTATTGTAGCCACAGATTACCTTACAAAGTGGGTGGAAGTAAAGGCCACGACAAAGAATGATGCTCAAACGACGGCTAAGTTCTTATTCCAAAATGTGTTCACTAGATATGGGTTACCAATAGAGTTGGTTAGTGATAGAGGTACGCACTTCTTGAATGAGGTCATTGAAAATCTCCTTCAAGAATTCATGGTGACACATAAAAAGTCTGCACCCTATCACCCACAAGCTAACGGACAAGCCGAGAGCACGAATAAGATCCTATGTAACGTATTGACGAAACTTGTAAACAATAAACGCTCTGACTGGGACAAACAACTTCATCATGCTGTTTGGGCATACCGAGTTGCTTACAAAACAGTACTCAATGCCAGCCCCTTTCAGATGGTCTTCGGACAAAATGCGGTGCTACCATTAGACTTCCTAATCCCAGCTTTAAGAGTAGCACAAGAGCATGAGTGGAATGGACATGAGTTGTTGTTGAAGCTCAAAGTCAAGGACAAAGCATGGAAGCACATCAAAAGGTGGACACACAAGGAAAGGGAGCAAGTAGGGAGCTCCAAGAAGTGTATGTCAAATTTTCAGAAGAATCCCCTACAAAAATAGTGATTTTCATCACTAAAAACCATTGTAAATACCATTATCTATTTTTAGTAACTCCATTTTGTTCAAGCCGAGGAGTCCTCAAGCTTGAGGAGTATTAGAAGTACCATCGTACCAATTTTCATATTTTTTAGATCTCGTTTGAGTCCTCAAATAAGCCCTGGAACCTAATTTTTAACTAGGCCGGACACTAGGTCTGAACAGGGTCAAAGCTAGTCAAAAACTTTAAAAGGAGCTAGAGAGCTCATTTTTGAGGTTAGATTGTAATAGAACTTGTAAGAGCTTTTTGAAGAGTAATCGAAGAACTCCATTGATTCTCTCTCTTTGTCTTGCCGTGTGTGCGCGTGTGTGTGTATGTGTGTGCATGCTTGTGTGCTTCTCACTCACGCACTTGTGCCGCCACTTGCTCGAGGTCTTCATACCATCCTCACGTCTTCCCGGATTGACATTAAAGGAGGTGCTACTCATCACTGAGCTACACCAAATTTTGGCGCCGTTGCCGGGGATCGAGCTTTGAGGACGAGCGTGTGATGGTAAGACGTAGAGAGGACGCGTTGGAATGGTAAGTAGTAGGTAAATTTCTGATTTCTCTCCATCTTCATCTCCATCTCCACCTCCACCTCCTTCTCCACTACATATTCCCTCTTCCTTATCATTCCCTCATTTGTTGTGTGCAAGTTTGAGAGGGAGCGAGTGTGTGTGCTTGTCTTTGTGTGTTTTTTGCATGTTTCTTGCAGGTGGCAGCTCCATCATCATCTCCAGCAAGCTCACCAGGTACAGAATTTGTCTGCACAGTCCCCGAGGCGTTGAGCTCGAGCTATCGCGACACTTCGAAAATTTCACCCAATCACGATTCTGAGTGCACCACGACACTGCGCAGGCCTAGAGCTCCCAGGATCACTAGACAGAACAGAAAAATTCACCATATCCCGAGCTATCGCGACACCTCGTCACCTATCACGACACCTCGCGACCTATCGCGACACCTCACGACCTATCGCGACACCTCGAGCTATCGTGACACCTCGTGACCTATCGCGACACTTCGACCTATCGCGACACCTCACGAGCTATCGCGACACCTCGCGACCTATCGCGACACTTCGACCTATCGCGACACCTTGCGAGCTATCGCGACACCTCGCGACCTATTGCGACACTTCGACCTATCGCGACACCTCGCTACCTATCGCGACACCTCACGAGCTATCGCGACACCTCGCGACCTATCGCGACACTTCGACCTATCGCGACACCTCACGAGCTATCGCGACACCTCGACCCGACCTATCGCGATACACGGCCTTTAACGCATGAAAATTTAGGGTTATTTTTTGAGTGATTGGAAGGGTAGTTGAGCTTACTTTTAGGCACCTTGGTATAACTTTAGAACCTTGGAAGTGGGCAAAAGGCCTAGAAACCAGAGAGGGATCTCCTGAACCCTGAGAGCCTGTTTTGACCCTTTAGTGCCTGAATGGTCATAACTTGACCATACGAACTCAGATTCAGGGGGTACAGTGAGTTACTCCAGGGGGACTAAAAATATTGATGTGTGCCTTCCAATTACTTGTGGTGATAAAGCTATACTAACTGGTGAGTTTTTGCAGGAACTTTGTGTGCACTCAAGGCAATCCAAAGCAAGCTAGCAAGGGTGAGTACCAAGCTTGGGAGAAGGCTTCCTGGGCTTGTGTAGCAGTCTGGTCAACCAGCTAATTGAGGTTGGAAGATCTCTCCACCCTCCTTTGTCAATTCCTAGCCTAGGCTAAGTACGACTTAGGTGTGGTAATTAATTAGGGCAATGTTAGGCACGAATCAAGTCCAAGAGTATTAACCAACCAAGTGCAAGAAGTAAATAGGTCTTAAGTGCGAAAACCCTAAGGGACAAAAAGTAAACGGGAATCGATCACGTATCAAGTGCGGAAATTCACTTAAGTACTCCTGACAACGCAATTTCAGACAAGACCATAAACATAATATTCAACTAAAAAGAACAAAGTGATTGGTGCAAAATCAACCTGCAACGAGAGTGTGCTTGGGTTCCAGGCGATAAATAAATCAGGCTTATGAACCTTAGATCAGGCAGACACTTAGGCCGAGACAGACAGAGCCTCAGATCTTCTGAAGCTAGTGTCAATCACACTGCCAGGTCTTGGGCCCAGCAGTTGAGTGATTACCCATACATTCCCAGATCAGAAACAAGTGATTCTGAGATGTCCTATCACATGGAGAGACCAATAGGTAGTTCAGGGTTGGCCTATCTAGAAAAGCTAGAGGGACCTTACAAGACTCAATTGGAATATATCAGGACGAATCGTCTAGGTGCTCGCATCTACGAAGACGGACTGAGAAGATCGGTGGTCCAGATTAAGAACCCCGATCAACCCCATGGATTAGACGACCCGGTAGTCAAGTTTGAGAATGGAGCATACCTAGATAAAGAGGGAACTATATATGTAGTCACCACTCTTCCTGATAGAACTGATGAGTTTGGAAATGTGATTGTGGAGACCGACATGGGTGATATAGAGCAAGGGAACTTAGAGAGAGAGCCAAGAACTCCCCGTGGTAAATCTATCTTGACCAGAATCATGACTCCTGAGTGGATTCCACAGGATAATAAAAGCATAGATCTGCTTTTAAACCGAGAAACCGATGAGGCTTTTTGGAGATACAAATCTGCTCAACCTCAGGAAGTGAGTGCCCTCACAATCTATGAGTTTAAAGACCCTGATAGCCCAGGCCAAGTAACCTACCTAGACAATGCATCAGAGAGAATCTTCGTGGTCACTGAGCATGGCAGACATGCCTACACATGGAAGGGTGAGTTTGTTTTTCCCCAACCAAGGTCTAATGTGTCCTTTGGTCACCAAGGAGCTGGGACCTCCCAAGCTCATGGGGCTCAAAGAGATAGAAGTAGAGACAAACGTGAGGTAAGTTTTGCCAACTCCTTGGGAAGAGAAAGAACAAGGACGGAGACGAATAGAGTAGAACCTTAGATACTTAGAGCTCACAGGAACCAAAGAAACGTGGATGGATTCCCCCTGCCGAGACCTAGAGAGCACACAAGAACTTTGAGACCGACCCAGCTAGTTAAGTCCATGAAGAATTACTTTGATGGCATAGGAGATCCCTATGATCATGTGGCGGAGTTCAAGCAAGTCTTGAGAGCTGAACAAGTGGAGGATCTATTCACGCAGTACAATGCCTTCGGTCTAACCCTTAGGAACACAACACTTACATGGTTTCAGCCATTGGATGAGCGACAATTCAGGTGTATAGACCAACTCCTAGAGGCTTTCATTGTAGAGTTCTCTAAGAGTGGCATAAGACACAATACCTCATCATTGATTCACAGCTTCAAGCAAACCCCTCAAGAAACCGTGAGACTTGCAGGAAGAAGATTTAGGCAATACTTAGAAAGATGCCCTGTCTCGGAGCTACCCACACCAGCTAAACAAGTGGCTTTATTCCTGGATGGATTACTAAGTACTAAATTGAGATCCTATGTGTATCTGAAGGATCCTAGGACTATAGAAGAGTGTGTACGCATGTGCATTGACATTGAAGATAACCTAGGGGAAGAACTAGAGCTTTCCAAAATCTACAAAGATTCAGATAGTGCATCTAGTCACTCTTCCACGCAATCCATATCAATTGAGGAACTCGCAGAGAAAGTGGCCCAAAAACTAGGCGTCTCTAGCAAACAAATTCCGAGGTTTACCCCAGCGAAGAGGTGCTATACATGCGGTGGTGACCATATGGCAAACGTGTGTTCCATTATGGCTCAACCCCAGGTCAATCCAAATAGCCAATATTGCACCATAGAACGAAGGTACACCAATCATACTGCACAAGATTGCCCATACAACAAGTAGGCAGTTAGGCAACCCTACCCTCAGCCATACCCGCAGCAAGGAAGATACCAGAACCCGTACCCTCCACAACCATATGGCAGGCCACAAAAACCGTATCAGCAACCCTACCAAAACCAACAAAGGCCTCAGCCAGTGTTAGCTCAACAACCCCCTACCCCAGCTAATGTGATTCCGGTAAAGTATACTGCTGCAGAAGAGAACCGAAATAGAGCCTTAGTCCCGGTAACGTCCTTGCTTTCTGAAAATGATCCCAGTGACCATAGCGTTGATTCTACACATGTTGATAGTCCCCAGGCGTACTACATGCAGTCTCCAGAACATGGTGAGTCCTATTACAGCGAAGAGCCAAATGAACCTAGTTGGGAGTCAGATTATACAAACGTCATGTATACAAACCCCAACCCTAGGCCTCAACCTAGGCAAGTAAGACCTCCATTCCCAAGAGGACCGTGTTACAGATGCCAAGGAGATCACCTCATTCGTGATTGTCCTTTACCTCCACCTACACAACCCCAGTCAGTGATGATCCAAGGCTTTTGCCAAGATTGTGGAAAAGAGCATCTCTTACGAGATTGCCCTAAAAATCCTAATAATATGCCAAAAATCACTCCCATTAATGTGATTTGGTTGGTTGTAGATTCCTCAGGAAGTGTCACTTCCACTGCACCAGTACAGGTAGTCACTAGAGCTCAGGCATTGCAGCAAAACCAAGGGGCAAGCCAGGAAAAGGGGCCAGAGGCTAGTGAAACTGAGAGCATAACCAAGAACAGGACTAGAGCTTGGAAAGATAGTCGGGAAAGAATGAAAAGACAATGGGCTAAAAAGATGAGTGAACTTGAGGAAAGCATAAGAGAAACCAAAGCCAGGATAACTGAACTCACAACTCAAACTCCCTCTCACACGACTCCACCACCACCATTCCCATCTCCCTCCGACCAGCCACCTTCCAACCCGCCTCACCTAAACCCACCACCCCCTAGAGTAGGAACAGTCCTAGCAGATCCCACTCCCGAAGACCTTAATATGATGCTTAAAGCATATCAGGCCAGAATCCAAGAAGGGCCAACCATAACCGATCATGAAAAGTGCTACCCTAGAGCCGAGCTAGAGCTTGAACGAACTAAAATTTGTGCTAAGATGGTGGAATTGGCTCAAGCCATGTTCGAAGCTAGCCGCCTCTTTAATATCTCTAGCTCAGCAAAGACACAGTTGCACTTTGATGGACTGCTAGAAAGAATAGAGAAGCTGATTGCACAATCAGAAAAGGAACCTGCCCCTCAAAGAAAGGAAAGGGCAAAAGAATGGATAAGCCAGCCTCTTCAGGAAGCCCATGTGCCTCCTCAAGAAGCTTATCTTTCCCCCCAACAGGCAGATGAGCCTCCCTCGAAAGCTTATGTACCTCCACAGGTTGCCTACATTCCCTCTCAGGGAGCGTATGAGCCTGTTCGGAAGAGTAATAGAATAAGTAATCCTCCCCTGGAAGCTTGTGCTCCAGCCATCTATGAGAACAAGGAGAGAGCCAACAATAGAATAAGCCCTCCTTCCCAGATTGCTTGTGTGCCTAATTCTACGGAGCCAGACACTTCTTCGTCTATGAATCGGTTTGCACCAGACTTCCTACGAGAGATTCAAGAAGACAAATGGGATAACGAAAGTGAAGTCGCCCCTCCCTTTGAACTTGTGGATGATGCACACGACCAATTCCCACAAGACATCCCATCTATTTACGGGGAACATGAGAGTACTCAGTCTCACGAGAGATTGGACTTTGAGTCTAATCCCATACAAGAGCTACCCCACTTCACAGGCCCATGGGAAGCGAAGTCCACGTGTATGAGAGCACCCACAGTCATGGTAAGGAACGACGACTCAGTCATACCTAGGAACACGGAGGTAGTAAAGAACGCCAGGGAGCAGCGCGATCTCACTTTGGAAGAACTGCCTAAGGATAGACCAAAAGCGCGGAAATATGTAGCTAGTCAAGTAACTGAAGTTGCAAAACCACGTTCCTGGGTAGGATCCCATAGGACAGTGCCAGAAATTCCCTTGGACAAGATAGGAGATATGTGTGAAGGTGAAGAAGGGAACACCTATCTTCCCATCACCTACCAGGAGTACACCACCAAGGCAATTTTGGACTCAGGTGCAGGAGTTGCAATTGCCACTACTTCCCTATGGAAGCGTTGGGGCAAGCCAGCACTCAGGCCAACGAGAATGAAATTGCAGATGGCCGATGGTCACATTGAGAGACCCTTAGGATTGCTAGAAGGAATAACTCTCACCACTTGTGGTGTCGAGTTCGAGCATACATTTTCTATATGTGACTTTAGCAAAAATCATGCCTATGAGATGATTTTGGGAAGACCATTCATGCGACAGTTGCAAGTGGTACAGGATTGGGGAACCAATTCCTTGTACCTGCAACACTTAGGTGTTACGACCAAAGTCAATCTCAAAGATTACTCTCATAGAGATGTACCTCCTATCCAGTGGAATTCCATCCATAGAGCCAAAGATGATACGGAATCTGTGCATTCCATAGGGTCAGGATCCTCATGGATGCATGAAGACACCCACTTATGGATGTGCAAAGTAGTAGTAGAGGAAGAGAAGAGAGAAAAGGCCAGAGAAATAGGTGCAAACGAAACTCATAGACCCATTCAAGACCCAGCCTATGCACCTGTAGTCTTTCCAGATTAGGAATTCGAACCCCATGGGTGGGCAGAAATTTTAGCAACCATGGACGTAGCCATCAATGAAGAACAATGGACCCCTCACTGTGATGAGGATGGCTATGACATTTCAGTCTTCTCCATAGAGCCAATCATGGGAGAGGCAGTTCTAGAAGAATGCGAACCTAGCCCTGATGCATTGGAGGATGCAAGTGACTCCGATCTAGAGTCAATCATTATGGACCCACCATTTGCATCAGATGAAGAATACTTCCATGGAATAGAATTTCAACCCCCGAGGCATGGAGAGGTTACAAATGATGTAAGATTAGCAACACATGTGACCCCGAAGGAAGAAGGAAAGAAACGAAAAAAGAGAGAAGCCTCACCAGAAGAGGAAGAATCTTTGTTTGAGGTCCCAGAAAATTTTAAGAAGTATGAGATAGATGACAGGAGAGTCATGATAAGAATGCCTAAACGAGAGGCACAATCAGGAGAGGCCTATGATAACAAAGAAACCACCAAGAAAATAGTAGTGGCCCTAGAAGAAGGAGAGGAGAGATGCACGTACATAGGCCATGACCTAACAGAGGAAGAAGAGCATGCGTTGATAGCCTTGCTAAGAGAATACAGAGATGTATTCGCTTGGAGTTACAAGGATTTGAAAGGTGTTGACCCCGATATATGCTCACACACTATCCCCATGACCTCAGATGCTAAACCCTCTAAGCAAAAGCCCTATACTTATAACGATAATTACGCTGCTAAGATCAAAGAAGAAATAGATAGATTGGTTGAAGCTGGATTTATCTATGAAATTGAGCACACTGAATGGGTATCCCCCATCGTAGTGGTGCCCAAGAAGAATGGCAAGCTGCGTGTGTGCATTAACTTGAAAAAGGTTAATGCAGCCACAATTCGAGATAACTATCCGCTTCCCATCACAGAACATCTCTTAGAAAGAGTGGCAGGCAAGGAAGTGTACAGCTTCCTTGATGGATTTTCGGGCTACAATCAAGTAGCCATAGCTCTAGAGGATCAGCATAAGACAGCCTTTGCCACAGAATGGGGCATTTTTGCTTTTAGAGTAATGCCATTTGGGCTTACCAATGCACCAGCTACCTTCCAGAGGCTGATGTGCCATGTGTTTAAGGAGTTCCTGAGGAAGAGTTTAGAAGTCTACGTTGATGATCTTTGTGCTCATTCCAACATTAGACAAACCCATATCCCTAAACTCAGACAAATCTTTGACAAATGTAGAGAATATCAGGTCTGCCTGAACCCAGAAAAGTGCGTTTTTATGGTCAGGCAAGGCAAGATTCTAGGACACATAGTGTCAAAGAATGGCATATCTACCGACGAAGAAAAAGTGAGAGCCATAGCAGAGCTACCTAGGCCAAAGAATGTCAAGGAAGTACAAGCTTTCATGGGGCATTGTGGTTATTACCGACGATTTATACACATGTATGCTGTCATTGCAAAGCCCATGTACGGGCTTCTGACTAACTTTGAGTGGACGGATGATTGTGAGAATTCCTTCCAGGAGCTTAAACGAAGATTATGTTCAGCACCAATCTTGACCACACCAGATTGGAATAAGCCATTCCATGTTCACGTGGATGCATCCAATTATGCTATTGGATGTGTACTTGCACAACCTGCTGGTGAAGGTAATATGGATCTTCCAATTGCCTATGCCAGTAGACAATTGAATGCGGCTGAACGGAATTACACCACTACAGAGCGAGAAGGATTAGGCATGGTATATGCAGTTAAGAAATTTAGACACTATTTGCTTGCAAATAAGTTTAAATTTTTTACGGATCATCAAGCGTTGCTATACCTCGTAAACAAGCCTTGTAATACAGGAAGATTAGTGAGATGGTTTCTCTTGCTAATGGAATATGATTTTGAGGTTGTGGTAAGGAAAGGGAGGACTCATTTAAGAGCAGATCATCTCTCTAGGCTCACATCGAGAGAAGCTCCACAAGGAGTATCGGATGACCTTCCTGATGCTTACTTGTTTAATTTGGAAGTTGTACCACAGTGGGCTAAGCCATTGGTACCAGTATTGACATACGGGCCTAACCATCCAGTGGTAAACACACGGAATAGAGAGGTCGTAAAAGCCCAAAAGTACCACATCATGGCAGGAAGCATGTACAAGCACACAGATCAAGGGATCTTGGCTTGTTGCGTAGAAGAGGATGAGTACGCTAAATGGTTGCAATTAGCACATGTAGGTGCGTTAGAGCAACACCATTCAAAGCAACGAACTTTACAGACTCTAAAGAGATTCGGAGTGCATTGGCCGACTATGGAAGCGGATGTCCAAAAGTTGTGCAAGGAGTGCCCAATCTGCTGCACTAAACCACCTGTGGAACACGCCACTCTTTATCAAGTATCCATTGTGCCAGATTGGAGTGAACCACTAGTATCCTTCGTGAGGACGAAAACATTCCCGTCAGACATGACTCTGGCTAGGAAAAGGAGTTTGGAACAAGAAGCCCAGGATTACGCACTCATTGGTGATGATCTATACAAGCGTGGTAAAGATGGTTACCTGAGGCTATGTGTCCATGAAAGTGAATATCTTAAGATCTTGGAAACTGCTCACCAGGGTGTAGCAGGAGGACACTTTGGACCGGATCGGGTGATCAAGGCAATACTATTTGCGGGCTTCTGGTGGCCTACCCTTCACATGGATGCACATACCTATGTGAAACGGTGTGATGTCTGTCAGAGAACTCAGTATCCTATACGCAAAGATGAGATGCCACTGAAACCTATGATGGGTGGACGTGCATTTTCTAAGTGGGGAATAGACTTCGTAGGTCCTATTAATCCCCCAGCTAAGGGTTCTCATGCGGAATACATCATTGTTGCAACAGACTATCTCACCAAGTGGGTGGAGGTAAAGGCTACGACAAAGAACGATGCTCAAACAACTGCTAAATTCTTGTTTGAGAATGTATTCACGAGATATGGGCTACCTATAGAGCTTGTAAGTGATAGAGGCACTCATTTCTTGAACGAAGTGATTGAAAATCTACTCCAAGAATTCTTGGTAATACATAAGAAGTCTGCCCCCTATCACCCTCAAGCTAATGGACAAGCTGAGAGCACTAATAAGATCTTATGCAATGTACTGACAAAATTAGTGAACACAAAACGCTCTGATTGGGACAAACAGTTACACCATGCTATTTGGGCATACCGAGTTGCCTACAAAACGGTACTCCAAGCCACCCCCTTTCAGATGGTATTTGGCCAAAACGCTGTGCTACCCTTGGACTTCTTGATTCCTACATTGAGAGTGGCACAAGAGCACGAATGGACAGGTCATGAACTCTCCTCTAGGATCTTTGACCTTGAACGATTAGGAGAAACAAGACTGAGAGCAGCTGCAGGAATATATGCAGCTAAGAAGAGACAGAAGGCATACTTTGATGCCCATGTGAAGGATAAAGGCTTGAAAGCAGGAGATCTAGTCTTAGTCTATACACTGAAACAACACGCGAGGAAGCTAGAAAAGAGAGGCTACGGACCTATGATCATCAATAGGATCTCCACGAGTGGAGCAGTACAATTAGCCACGTTAGAGGGTGATGTTCTCCCAAACTATATTAGCGGTTGCAGAGTCAAGTTGTATCAGGAACCCCTCACGGAGGAAATGCTCAGCCGACTCAACACTGCTAAAAAACGCAAAGAGGAAGAAAAGCGAATTCGAGAAGAAGCTCAAGCAGAAGCTTTAGAACGCATCAGAAGGATGAAATTACGAAGGCAAGGTAGAGATCAGCCTAGAACAAATGACTGTGCAGATCAAGGATATCCTATGGCCATGTGTGAAGTTGCAGGAACAAGCTCGCATAGGATAATTGATCGACGACCTTTCATAACCCTAGATATAGGACAAGGAAAGAGTGCAAGGACCGTGTTGGGGGATTCTTTGACAAGAAGGAGTTTGAGGGTTTGTAGGAGAAAATGAAAAGACCAAAAGAGAAAATACACCTTGGAAGTTTCTGCCGTTTGATTGCAATAAGAAAAGTACAATGTTTGAATTACAAGATACACCAATACCTCTGTGCACAATCCCACAGAGTGCCCAATTACAAGATATCCAAGATTCCAATGTCCTCTTGCTGCCGACCTCCTCTGCAATAGACCTCCACCTGCTTCAAGCTTCTCCTTGTGCACACCTTGCACCAAGCTTCCACAAAGGGGGGAGGAGTGAATACCTGCTGTCGGCAAGCGTACACTGCCAAAGGGCCTTGAGATACTTGGGGGACTCTATCTTAGCACACCTCTGCACCGAAATCCTTGGTCACTCTCTATGCACCTTGCACTTCCACCTCTGTGCGACGTACTCTGGTGACTCTTGCACTTCCCTCTCTTGCTCCACTTAGCCTATGCCCTCTTGCTTGCTCTAACCTTGGTCCAAGAATGGCTCTTCCTTGATTTTAGTGTGCCGATCCCGTACGCTCCTAACTGCAAGTGAATCTTGGTGCTCACTTTGATGTCCCAAGATTGCTCTCACAAGTGGCAGCCAACTACTCACTGTTTTGTCCTGTAGTGACTTTAGTCTAAAACCAAAAATTTTAATGGGGGGCCATACTTTCACCTGTGCGTACACTTTGCCGCTTCACATGCCTTCACATTTCCTTTTAATTCTTCACTTTTGCACATAAGGGGGGTTCACCTGAACCTTCCAAAACACCTTTGTGGATAATTCATTGTGCACTACCTGTGCACTTTGACACCTGCACTTTGACTTTGCACCTATTGACTTTGACCTTTGCCCTTGTAGACTTTGACCAGTTGACTTTGACCGTTGACTTTGACTGCAGTTGACTTTGACCAACATGACTTTTATGGGCTCAACAGTTGCCCACCACCTAATGTGCTCTCCGTCCCGGAGAGCGATAGCTAAACTTTGATCACGATGAAGATATAGCCGCAAAAACTTGAATAGGACATCCGAGCAGCAACCAATTCCACCAAAACAGGAGAGAACAAGCCCCAGAGAAGAACCAAAAGTGGGATTTTGGAATGGAAAAGCAAAAAAAAAGGGGGGGCATTGGAAGGGGAGAAAGGAAGGGGAAGGGAGGGCTGAGGGTGAGAATATGGATGGGGTAGGGAGGGGAAAGGATGTGGCTGGGCATATAGGTAAAGGGAGGGATGGGGAGTAGGAATCAGGGGCCGGGAGGAGGCTAATGTGAACAAACCGGAGGGCTACAGAGGGTACATATGGGAGATTATTAAACATAAGGTAAGACAAGGTGAGAATAGACCATTTGGACAATGTTGTGAAATAAAAACATGTGAGAAAGGTGTTCAAAACATGTGGTTTCAGACCAAAAGTCATACAAAAAGTGGGAATTTGTAAAAAGAAAGTCAAAAACTGAGTTCATAGGGGCCAAAAAAACATGAAAATGACTCCATTTTTGTAAAAAACGGCCAACCGAGGCACAATCCAGAGCCAATAGCTTTGATCCATAAAAAAATAAAAAAAAAATAAAGTAAAATAAAATAAAAATAAAAATAAAAATAAAAATAAAAATGATTTTTTTTTTTTTTTTTTTTTTTTTTTTTTTTTTGGTTTTCAACGCTCAGACAGAAAATAAAATAAAGAAGAAAAGAAAAGAAAATAAAATAAAATAAATAAAAGATAAAAATTAATAAAAATAAAATAAAATAAAATAAAACAAATAAATAAAAAAATAATAGTGGGCGGGGGGGGCGGGGGGGGGGGGGGGGGGGGGGGGGGGGGGGGGGGGGGGGGGGGGGGGGGGGGGGGGGGGGGGGGGGGGGGGGGGGGGGGGGGGGGGGTTGGTCGGTGGGGGATGGGGGGGGGGGGGGGGCGGGGGGGGGGGGGGGGGGGGGGCGGGGGGGGGGGGGGGGGTTGGTCGGTTGGTCGGTGGGGGATGGGGGGGGGGGGGGGGGGGGGGGGGGGGGGCGGGGGGGGGGGGGGGGGGGGGGGGGGGGGGTTGGTCGGTTGGTCGGTGGGGGATGGGGGGGGGGGGGGGGGGGGGGGGGGGGGGCGGGGGGGGGGGGGGGGGGGGGGCGGGGGGGGGGGGGGGGGGGGGGGGCGGGGGGGCGGGGGGGGGGGGGGGGCGCGGGGGGGGGGGGGCGGGGGGGGCGGGGGGGGGGATTTTTTTTTTTTTTTTTTTTTTTTTTTTTTTTTTTTTTAATAATTTGGGAACCCGCAAATTCCCTAGGGGGCCCTTTTTTTTTTTTTTTTTTTTTTTTTTTTTTTTTTTTTTTTTTTTTTTAAATAGCCGAATTTAGAGAAAAATCAAGGAAAAATCTGAAAAAAATGCCAAAAATTGGCCAAAAAATTCTAAAAAATTCTGAAAAAATTCTGATGAAATTTTCTACATGTTGAGCCTAAAATCCTTCATCAAACCACAGAGACCCTCCATTTATTCCTCAAATTGGGCAATAAAAAGACACATGAAAAAGGCGAAAATACTAGAAAAAGTCCAAAAAAATGCCTGAAAAAAATCTGAAAAAATTTCTAAAAAATTCCAAAATTTGTGCCTTTGCAAAGTGGATGAAATGACTGCTAAATTTGCTAAAACCTTAAGAAACAAGCATGAAATGGATAAGAAAACTACTAAAACTTAAGTAAAAATGACGAGAAAAGACGATGTACAACCTGGACAATTTTTACAGGTTCCAGGTGATCCATAAAACTTCAGTTGGCTTGATAGTAGGCCTTGAGCCTTGTATTGTTGACTGAGAGCGACTCCTCCATAATCTGCATTTGTACTGCACTTCATTGCTTTAGTCTTCTCCTGGGGCACCCTGGCCATCTGAGAGGGGTACCCTAAATCCTTCATTAGAATGTTATCTCCTCCAGCAACTTTATGATATGATTTGCAAAATTTTAATTTTACTACTCCAGCTTCTTCATCCAGAGGAACCCTATGTTCCCAAATACTGGCAGTAGCAACTTCCACATTCTTGTAAAGCCCTGCACTTGCTACCATAAGAATTGAAATAACAGATGATAGCCATACCAGAATCCATAAAAAGTGGCCATTGATATATGACTTTGAGTAGCTTTATCACTGCTGCATGTAAGGACTTTGCTTTTCTTCGCTTTGCTATGGCCTTTGACTGCTATTGTTTCAACCTGAGTGATTTCGTCTTTTCCTTCATATGCTTTTTCTATACATGAGTTTGGAAAAATTCCATAGCAGGAGGATGGGTCTTCTGCATGGAGCCAAGCCAACATGTTTTCATCTTCATATAAATCTGCTCTTTCAAATAGGTCTGCTTCTGGGTTGTCCACCACTTCTTCTTCCATACAAATACCGATTGTCTGCATCATGCTAGTATTTTTCTGATTATCTGGGCCTTCTTCTAAAATTATCTGCTGCAACTCTTTTCCCTCTTGCTTTACCCACATTGTGTCCTTGCCCCAATCATGCAGCACATTGGCATGCCTTAACCAAGGTCTCCCAATTAACAGTGGGAAGCTTCCTTCTACCTGTGGCAGCCTTAAAACAACAAAGTCCAAGTTAAAGATAGTACCTTGTATCCTGACTGGGACTCCAGGAACCACCCCCATAGGCCTTACTATGCTTTGGTCTGCCATTGTTACAGTGAAGTTGGCAGGTTGTGAAGGGTATAGTCCAATCTTTTTCATGGTATATTCAGGCATCAAGTTAATGCCAGAACCACCATCCACAATAACTCCTTGAAACTCATGACCTTTAATAGAAATGGTTAGCCGAGGGCTCTTGTAATCTGTGAGGGGTGCTTCCCCTGCATATTTATCTTTATACATAACAGCAGCTTTTGCCACTAAGCTTGTTGTGGACATTTCATCAATTATCTGCAAGAGTTCTGACCTGAACTTCCCATCAATCCTTATTAAATCAAAAATACTAACCTCCTTTTTCATGGACTTGAGCAGTCTGGAGGCTTCTGATTCCTTAAGAGCTTGGGCTCCATTTGACTTATCCAACTCCTCATGAGCCCTGCTGAATGCATGTCCAATGGCATCACTGGTACCTGTGCAATTTTCCTTTTGCCTTGTGTCTGCACTTGTGGTGGCTTGGTCTTCAGACACACCTTTGTCTCTGTTTAATCCATTAATCAATGATTCTTGACCCATGTCCACTGGAGCCATCCCCTTGCTTCTTGTCTGCACAGTAAAAGAGTCAATTTCTTCTAACTGCACCACCCTGGTAGATGGTGATGGCACCTTAACTTGATTTTCCATTTCTTCTTCCTTCACAGAAATCATTTGGATATGGGGCCCTGATGAAGAGGCTTGATTCTTAGGACAACCATATGTATAATGGTCTCTGGCCTCAGGGCAGTTCCTGCAAGGAGGTGCATTCTCTGGTAGGGTGCACCTACTTTGGTAGTGCCCACATTCTCCGCACCTAAAACAGATTATTGGCCTCCTAGGCCCATTTCCAAAATTATTTCTCTGTCTAGGGTTATAGTTGTTACCTTGATTTTGTGCAGCCATCACATTTGTGGTTGTTGGGGGTCCTCCTTGGGTCCAGTATGTCGTTGCAGGCATTCCTCTTGATTGGCATTCATGGGCCTCATGGCCAATCTTCCTGCATAATTGGCAAGTTACACTTAACAGAGGACACTCACTTACTATATGCCCTTGTTTGCTGCACATGGAACACCAAAGACCACTCTTGATGCCCCCTCCTTTGAGCTCCTGCAACTCCTGTCGCAGCTGAGCTAATTCCTCTGCTTGGGCCTCCTCTTCCTTTTGAAGCTTGAGTGCTTCAATCTCCTTTCTCAATTGAGCCACAGCAGTCTCCTCCTCTTTGTAGGGCTTATTTCTCTTTAAGCCCTCCAACTCCCTCCTCAGCTGGGTCACTGGATCCTCCATCTCTGTACCATATGTTGGTGGTGAAGAAGTCGTCCCATATTGGTGCCTTATTTGCTCCAGTCTTGTAGCCGTGGTGATGAACTCCTCTATGGAGGCTGTAGGTAGCACCAACTCTTTTATTTTGCATTGGGTGACCACAGGTAAAGGTTTGGCTAACCACTTCTTGACAAAGAAGTCGTGTGGTGGATCCGGTAATTTGGCCATTAATGCTTTTGCCCTGGTCACGAATTCGGGGAACTTCTCTCCTGGACCCAACTTCAAGTTTTCCAATTCTTCTATAATGATTTCAGCCGTGTTGCCCTGTTGAAATTGATTCTTAAAGGCCTCTTTCATCATATCCCAAGAGGTAAAGTGATTTTCGGCAAACTGACTAAACCACTTGTCTGCCAGACCCTCCAATGTGGCGGGGAAGAGTATCAAGAAAGCATCTTCCCTACCCATTAGTCCCCTAGTCTTACATAATGAAAGAAATCGTCGAATGTGCTCATCTGGGTCTTCATGGGCTAAACCTCTGAAGGAGGGAAATTTTATGTTTAACCTGGAGAGCAAGATTTCTAGGTCCACCTGCCCTGCCATGCTTCCTACCGATGAAGTCGATGAAAGTGGACTTGTTGATCTTCGGTTTGTCTTTCTTCTTGTCTGCTTGCACTTGATTCTCAAGGTTTGTGACCGGGTCGCGGTCATGAGCTATTCATAGTCCACTTAAAAATGAGACACTTGATAAAAGGATATACCTTTTGGCCCACTGGAGTAATGTTGTCGACACTGGAATGTTGTCCTTCAATGGCAATATATAGTCTCCTATGCTCAAAGCTCCTTGGATGTCCCACCGGGCGTGCCAAATTTGTTGGGGGATTCTTTGACAAGAAGGAGTTTGAGGGTTTGTAGGAGAAAATGAAAAGACCAAAAGAGAAAATACACCTTGGAAGTTTCTGCCGTTTGATTGCAATAAGAAAAGTACAATGTTTGAATTACAAGATACACCAATACCTCTGTGCACAATCCCACAGAGTGCCCAATTACAAGATATCCAAGATTCCAATGTCCTCTTGCTGCCGACCTCCTCTGCAACAGACCTCCACCTGCTTCAAGCTTCTCCTTGTGCACACCTTGCACCAAGCTTCCACAAAGGGGGGAGGAGTGAATACCTGCTGTCGGCAAGCGTACACTGCCAAAGGGCCTTGAGATACTTGGGGGACTCTATCTTAGCACACCTCTGCACCGAAATCCTTGGTCACTCTCTATGCACCTTGCACTTCCACCTCTGTGCGACGTACTCTGGTGACTCTTGCACTTCCCTCTCTTGCTCCACTTAGCCTATGCCCTCTTGCTTGCTCTAACCTTGGTCCAAGAATGGCTCTTCCTTGATTTTAGTGTGCCGATCCCGTACGCTCCTAACTGCAAGTGAATCTTGGTGCTCACTTTGATGTCCCAAGATTGCTCTCACAAGTGGCAGCCAACTACTCACTGTTTTGTCCTGTAGTGACTTTAGTCTAAAACCAAAAATTTTAATGGGGGGCCATACTTTCACCTGTGCGTACACTTTGCCGCTTCACATGCCTTCACATTTCCTTTTAATTCTTCACTTTTGCACATAAGGGGGGTTCACCTGAACCTTCCAAAACACCTTTGTGGATAATTCATTGTGCACTACCTGTGCACTTTGACACCTGCACTTTGACTTTGCACCTATTGACTTTGACCTTTGCCCTTGTAGACTTTGACCAGTTGACTTTGACCGTTGACTTTGACTGCAGTTGACTTTGACCAACATGACTTTTATGGGCTCAACAGACCGTAAGAGCCTTGATTGACTCAGGTGCAGCCACTAGTGCTGTTAAATTGTCTTACTGTCAAGAGTTGCAGTTAACTGTCAATCCTGTGGAAGCGTATCTCATAGGATTGGGAGGCGTGGAAACCCCTTGCATGGGCGAGGTGGAACTTCCCCTCTATATTCATGATGAGGCTATAACAGTTAAAGTGCTAGTGTGTCAAGACGAGGATCTCACTGAACCTCTTGTCTTGGGTCAAGATTGGATCTATGACCAAGCAGTCAACTTAAACTTAAGAAGTGGACTTCTTCAGATTTGGGTCAATCATAGTCGAATTACAGTAGAGTTAGATAATGGAGCACTCAAGGAACTAGGAAAGGCACAGACTCCTGGTCCTTCCAGGAATACACATGAAGATGACCATGTTGTTCTTGTCCAAAACTATGTGTTGCAGAGGAATGATATTCGCAAAAAAGGAGTCAGAGATGCAAAGGAACTCCCTTCTTTTCCAAGGGCCAGAAGGAGGCAGCAACTAAGGGCAGATCAATCACTAAAGACTCCCCGGAGGAGAGACCAACAGAACGCGCGAAGCAGAACAACTCAACCGATGAAGCAGATATGGGTACGCAAAGGAGAGCAACCACCAACCTTGCCCCCACAAATTCCATCCATGCAAACCAACCAGGCCAGAAGACGAAGGAAGCAGCTCAGACAAGCTCAATCACAAGGTATCCAACAAGTTTGGGTGCCTAAGAAGTTAGCTGCAGCTCAACAAGGGCAATTACAGATGTGGGTACCTAAGAAGCTCCTACATCCACAACAACCTTTGTTCTCCCACATGCAAAAGGTTTCAACAAAGAAGCCAAAAAGAGAAAAGGGTAAGAACCACGTACAGAGACCAAAGGAAGATCAAATCAGCTCTTCAACATTAGTAAGAAGACATGCAAAAAGGATATGGGTTTGGAAGCCAAAAGTGCAAGTAGTCTCCACCGAACCAAAGCGTCAACCACACTGGATACCACAGTTCAGAAAGCATCCAAAGAGAAAGACGCCTGAAGTGACCTCTACAGTGCCAAATGATGTTCTAAAATGGACTCCAATAAGGAGGATCACATCAGTTCGAGACTCAATGGATACCTCCACCAAGGTCGGCATCAACCTCCACAAATGACATCAAAAGCCTCGAACGAGCAACAACCATGTGCTCCTTGCACAACCCTGTCCTTTGCACCATTCAGGTCATGCATTTCCAAAGTATGCATTAATATAGGGCCACATTACACGGCCGTGCATAGATACACTTGAGAATCCCACGCACAAGAGCACAGTGACATATGTCAAATATTTCTATTGATACTAACTTTTGTGTTCTTGTTTTGTGATATCCTTTTCCTCAAAAAAAAAAAAAAAAAAAAACAAAAAAAGAGGGGGAGAAAGAAAAGCGGGAGAGAGCTTGTTCCCAGGTTTGGCTTATGAAACGTGAATGAGTCATGCTTAGTTGAAGGTGGAACTGTTGATTACTAGGCATTTATCAATTTGGATAGAAGTGTGTCTCGGCCAGCAGTGAGATTATTGCTGCCTTATCTGGAATGAAGAGCTTGAAGGTCCGCAACTTGAGTGATGCTTAACTACTTCATGTACCAGAGCATCCAAGGAGATATCTGCAAAAGGTAGTTCTGGAGGAGAAGACTCCTGCATATGAGGAGAGAGGATCCACCACTCAAAAGATCTCATCAGTGGACAATCAACATGGACATTCATCAACAATGTTCCATCCCAAAGGCCGAGTGTACAACACGAAGAGACAAACATCCATCAACCTTCTCCATGGTAAGTATCTTTACTCTGGAAACACCATAACCATGATAGTTTAGGAAACCTCTTCGTCAGCATACCCTTGAGCACTTAGCTCAAGACCCGCAATTTTTGCACCATACTTCTTCCAATGCATTTTCCAAGTAAGCATGCGTAGGGCTACATTACCAGGCCTTGCACAAGGCACATACTTTTTTCAACCCAGGCACGAACACACTTACCCATCATTCATTATGGGCTATGAGTAGTTGGCATGACTGCTCTCAACATCATCTTTGGAAGAGTTAGCGGACGTCATGGGAACAACATCCATATCTCGGAAGCAAATTGAAGCCAGTAGTTGCTCCAAATCACTCTTGACAACCTCTTTTGAGCAACTTGCAGTTTTGAAAGCTCACAATGACACATTCTTGCTGGAATCCAAGGAACCAGCTCATACAACGGATGGACACCACCTCTCAAAGCACTACATAGAACAGCCCTTCCAACAAGGGTCTGTCAGGGACGACAGACTCGAGAGGGGGGGGAGTGTTGAAGCCCAAAGTCAAGGACAAAGCATGGAAGCACATCAAAAGGTGGACACACAAGGAAAGGGAGCAAGTAGGGAGCTCCAAGAAGTGTATGTCAAATTTTCAGAAGAATCCACTACAAAAATAGTGATTTTCATCACTAAAAACCATTGTAAATACCATTATCTATTTTTAGTAACTCCATTTTGTTCAAGCCGAGGAGTCCTCGAGCTTGAGGAGTATTAGAAGTACCATCGTACCAATTTTCATATTTTTTAGATCTCATTTGAGTCCTCAAATAAGCCCTGGAACCTAATTTTTAACTAGGCCGGACACTAGGTCTGAACAGGGTCAAAGCTAGTCAAAAACTATAAAAGGAGCTAGAGAGCTCATTTTTGAGGTTAGATTGTAATAGAACTTGTAAGAGCTTTTTGAAGAGTAATCGAAGAACTCCATTGATTCTCTCTCTTTGTCTTGCCGTGTGTGCGCGTGTGTGTGTATGTGTGTGCATGCTTGTGTGCTTCTCACTCACGCACTTGTGCCGCCACTTGCTCGAGGTCTTCATACCATCCTCACGTCTTCCCGGATTGACATTAAAGGAGGTGCTACTCATCACTGAGCTACAGTTGTCCTCTAGGATCTTTGATCTAGAGCGTTTAGGTGAGACGAGGCTACGAGCAGCAGCAGGCATCTATGCTGCAAAAAAACGGCAAAAGGCATACTTTGATGCCCATGTGAAGGATAAGGGCTTGAAAGCAGGAGATCTAGTTTTAGTCTACACATTGAAACAACACGCAAGAAAGCTAGAAAAGAGGGGCTACGGACCTATGATCATTAATAGGATCTCCACGAGTGGAGCAGTACAACTAGCCACTTTAGAGGGGGATGTCCTCCCAAACTATATTAGCGGATGCAGAGTCAAGCTGTATCAGGAACCCCTCACGGAGGAAATGCTAAGCCGACTCAATACTGCTAAGCAACGTAAAGAGGAGGAAAAACGAATTCACGAAGAAGCGCAGGCAGAGGCCTTAGAGCGTATCAGACGAATGAAGCTGAGGAGACAAGGGAGGGACCAGCCTGTGACTGACACTCAAATGTCTCCAGGCTATCACATGGCCATGTGTGAGGCTTCAGGTGAACGTACCCATAAGATAGTGGACCGACGACCTTTTGTGACCCTAGAAATAGGACAAAGAGACAGTACAACAAGTGTGAGGGCTTTAATTGATTCAGGAGTAGCCACAAGTGCAGTTCGGCTTTCTTATTGCCAGCAGCTGCAATTGGAGGTAAAACCCATAGAAGCATATCTGATAGGATTAGGAGGTGTTGAAACCCCTTGCATGGGAGAGGTGGATCTTCCCCTCTACATACAAGAGGTCCTCATGCCAGTAAAAGTGCTAGTGTGTGAAGACGAGGATCTGACCGAACCTCTTATCTTAGGCCAAGACTGGATCTATGATCACGCAGTCAACCTGAACCTAAGAAGTGGACTTCTTCAGGCTTGGGTAGGCCAAAGCCGTCTCACGATTGAATTAGAAAATCAAGCACTCAAACCAATAGAACAGGCACCAACTCCTGGTCCCTCCAGGAATCCACATGAAGATAACAATGATGTGCTTGTCCAAACTTCTATGGTGCAGAGGAATGTCAATCTTACTGAAGGTCCAGGAGCCAAGATGGAGTTCCTAACTGATCCAAAGAAGATTCTAAACGAGCAGACCGAACATCACTCTACACGGAAGAGGCCGCTGATCAAGAGGCAGGAGCGCCAACCCGTGCAACATAGAGCACCTCGGGGCGCGAAGCAAATCTGGATACGCAAGGATGGGAAACCCACCACTCTAATAGCAGACGCTCAAGGAGACAAGAAACGAGCCTCACCGTCAAGGAACGAAGTTAAGAAGCCCCCTAGGATAACCCCTAGGCATACCATTTCTATTTGGGTTCCTAAGCGGTCAATGAAGGCCACCCCTAATGCTAGACAGATATGGGTGCCCAAGGCTTGCTTACAAGCCCAAAGTACTTCACCTTCAGGCACTAGGATGAAGCAGCTTTCACAAGCACTCTTGGCCAACAACTCAGAAAGTGACAAGATACCTACACCTCTCACTGTCCCCACTCCCATCAACCCCAGGAATGTCTGGAAATGGGTACCCAAAAGGTCCCAAATACATCACACTCTCATACCGAAATCTTCACCTGTCCTTAGCTCTAAGAGCTACGACTCCTCTATCAAAGTGTGGAGAATTAAACTGTGTACTAAACCCCCTGACCCTATTCTGTAAATCCGTCCACACTAACACAGGAGCATTCCGAACCCATTGCATAACCAAAGTATGCATCTAGGATGACACTGACCTTTAATCACCACTCACACCTATCATAAACACTTCACCACTAACCACTGACCTCCAGGATTGTCATGTTAGTATTGTGAAGGGAACACCATTACATCTTGTTTCCTATGCAACACTAATGTGCCTTTCGTCTTCCAGCAGATAAGCAACCTACTCTCATGGCTACCGCGGCAGGCACAAGCTCTCAGGCAAGATCTGGTGCTCCTATCAATTAGGATGCCATGCCAGTAGAAGCTCCACCAACAGCTCGGCCTGAAGAATTCTTGAATGTGCGAAGGATTCCTATTCCAGATCCACCCAGTGGACTAACCGAAAGAGTAAAGGGGCACTCCCATTGGTTCAATGAAATGCTAGGGGATTTGGGGGACGCAGATCACATCTGGGAGTCCAAGATGGAGTGTGGAGGGGTTTGGTGGACCTTCCAGTTCTTTTCAAGAGAATTTGAGACCTTACAGAATGCAGCTCCACTTCAAGATATCTGGCAAAAGGCAGGACTACAAGCTTACTTCAGTGCAGCTCTACCTAAACCCGACTTCCTCAGGTGCTACTACTTGATTGCTACGATGAAACCTACCGGGGATAAAGATCACTCAGGCACATTTTGGGTGCCCTCCTTATCCAATCTGGAGGAGATGAGGAAGTTTGAATTAAATGTAACGTTAATCAGGGAAGCCCTTCAGATGTATGGCACGCATGTACCTTCTGACCGCGACCCTTTGATACCAGAGTCTATGAAAAGCAATAGAATCAAGAAACTAAAAGAAATGTGCGCCCTCACCCCCAACATCGCCATACCTCTGCGGATGTGCCTCCAGCACTTCGCATTTCCCGCTCAGGACCGTTTCACTCAGCCTCACAAGAAGATATGGTACGGTTTGTATTTAGCAGAGACCGGAAGCTTGCCCATTAAGATGCCGGTGTGGATCTTAGATCAGGTATATGAGGCTGGCAAGCGGGGGGCGAGGAAGCCCACTTTACATGGTTGTTGTGCGCTGACAAGAATCATCTACAGATGTCTGGCATATGATGTGCCAGTTGCTCGAGCCCTAAAGTATGCACACCTGGAGCTGTTCAAAGGGCGAAAGTCAGGGAATCAACCGGCAAAAAGAATGCGTGGATCCCTTTCACAGGTCCTGATCCCTCCAGAAGCCACCGCCGAAGTCTCCACTAGAGAAGAAACCCAAGTGGCATCTTTCACGATCCATCTCCAAGAGTCTCAACCAAGAGAGGTGGTACAACCCGTTCCATCCGCCCCTCCACTACCTACCGATGCAGAGTTTGCATCTATGGCCACCTTCACAGAAGATCCAAATTTTGATTTTGAAAGATTTCTACAGACGGTCCCCCTATCCGACAGTGAAGATTCCCTTGACAATGTGGGTCCGGGTGCATCTGCCCAAAGAGAACAGCCACGGGGCGAGACGAGCAGAGTACATGGGGAAGGAGTGGCACAACATCCTCATGACCAAAACACACAAGTGCAGGAAGGCGCACACAGAAATGACCCGAAAGACAGTGAAGAGGAGGCCCCTGCCTACACAGCACAACTCAGACGGCTGTACAAGACAATCAAGCAGGTACAGAGAAGACATAAGATGACAGAAGCGGCGAATAGAGCTCTAGTGAACCAGATGCTTCAAGCCGAGAATGTTGACTCCAACTTTGTGGAATCATTGAATTTATTGGCAGAGACATGTGGGATCGGGGAGGCATTGAGGACAATGGTATATCAGGAAAACCCTGTCTACGATCAACGAAGGATTGATACACGACCACGACGCGGGAAAATGATTCAAATGGAAACCTCTACCGCCTTGCCTACTATAATTTCAGAAGATGTTCACATGACGAGCCCGAGTCCCACCGACGAACATGAGGTAATTACACACGTGCCATCTCCACAGCCACCTTCCCTCCACCTTTCAGAACCCCTCTCCACTATTCCTCCTGAACAACCGACATCCACCCATCACGAAACCATTGTACACACCTCCGTTTTTACATCCTTCCCTTTACCCACGTCCCACACTTCCACCCAAATTTTGGAACCTCACACCGGTCATCCGGCCACCGATCAAACCATAATAGGTCACCCTTCCTATCTCCCCGCCCTTGGACAACCACTTGCCAATAGCCAGACCTCATCCCATCCTTTTCCATTCACTCACACCCAAACCCTATCCGCCACTCCCCTAGCAACTGACTCACACTCAACCCAAGTCACACAACCCTCATTCTGGACAAACCTTGTAAATATACTCCAACAGGTGGATACTTATAATAAAAAGTCCCTTTCCCAAACCCACTCCCCCACATTCACTGCCACCACTATCACACCACCCACCATTCCTGTATTCACAGTGCACGAATCACACACTCTCACGTCCGATCCCATGGACATCTCACCATCCACAGGATCACCCACCACCACTGTTATCCCAACATTACCACATATCATTTCACTCACGTCGCCATTCCCAAGCACTGTAGGCACAACATCCACTTTTCCCATTCCCACTTCCCAACCCCCTGCATCTTCCATCCTTACCCCTGCATCCACCTCATTTAGTCTTGCACTCGACACCATGCTCGAAGCTGCCACTCAGCTTAAGCAGGAATATACATTATTGGAAGAAAATAACAAAGAGCTTTGCACCCTCTCAGCAACACTCCAAGAGCGTGTCAATGCTTTGGAGTCCAGTCATACGGAGTCACAAAGCAAAATATCCGCCCTCGAACATGCAAATGCGCAACTCGAAGCGAGGCATATGGAAGAGAGCAAAGCCATAGAGGAACAGCTGCGAGATCAAATGGGCCGCAATGCAAGGCTTCAACAAAACATGGCCTTGCTACGACGACATCTGGCGGCAGCTCAAGAAGAGAACAGACGGCTTCAACAACAAAACCAAGAGAACCTCGAGGCTGCCATGGAGAACACCCCGGGAGCACCCATAGACCCGACTAAATTTCAAGCTGTTCCCTCAGAAAGCATACAACAGATCTTGGAAACTTATGCCAATCTTTTAGAAGCACATGATCAGCTTGCCGACCAGCTGAAGGACCTACAGAGACCCCAAGAGTCTACACCACACCAACGGGAACCTAAAGAGATGACCGACGCTGCTACTTCACCTGAACCTGAACATTCAACGACCAATGACGTACTGGAGTTACGGCAACAGATTGCAGAATTAAAATTGAAGTTGATGCAGTACGAGCGACCTCCTTCCCCACCAGAGCAGCCGTTAGAAGAAGAAGAAGTTATTATTCCAGTGGAGGAAGCATTCGACGACACCTACGAGCCTCAACCATTCCCAGGAGGACGCGTCACAGAAGAAGGTCAAGATACCTATGAGGAACCCCCATCAGCATGGATGAAACAGGTAGAGGAAATGGGGAAAACTCATCAAGAACGGATATCCACTCAGATGCTGGCAATGAAGGCCATTGAGGACACCATCCTTCACTCAGAGTACTTCAGGCACATGGCCTCTAGACGCCTTATCACTAGCTCAGAATTACAATACAAGCCCTATTTTGTATTGTTGGCCGACTACAACGCAGAAATCAAAAGAGTCACCAACAAGTGCCCAACATTTGCCACACAGTTCGAACCAGAAGATATACCAGAAGCGGCACGAAAAGGGGCCATATTCCAACCAACTTGGAGGCAGAAGTTACTCGAAACTTACCCAGAAATGCTTCGAACATGGGATCACGCCCCCATGCATTTGAAGTACAATCCGTGTTTTGGGCCAGTGCAAAGACGAAGATCATGGAAAGCTTTTGCAATCAAGGTTCAGAATAACGCGAACTGTAAAGAATGGCTGAATTACCCCGCCATCGCCCCCCCCAACCGGTACTCCCACAGTGTCATACATGATTGCAACCATCAGACATTGGATACCACGTCTCCACCCCATGCCAGATGTCGCTGCCCAGATGATGCTCAAGATCTTCGATATGATGCAGGTCGTACTCAAAACTTTTCGCAATGTATGCCGTATTCAACCTCCTATTCCCGGGTTTATTAATGATAACTACGACCTGCTATATGATATGAGCACAACCCCGAGCATACGAGTGGCTTACGCATGGCATGCACGCATAAGATATCTCCCTGCCTGCTACAAGCAAACATTCGACGATATGTTCACCACGGGGTTTTGGGAAGCACATTCAGAGGTATTCGCGCCACGGCCTACGCATTTACTCCATCTCTTCGCATGCGAGCAAACAATGCATTCCGAGCTTTACACGATGCCACAACCTGACATGCCTGGTACAGTTGATTGGGAGGCTTTGCAACGAGACCTGATCAGAGGTTTAAGAATCAAAGAACAAGAATTGGCAACCGACCTCCTGCAGAAGTACATTGATCAAACTGTGGAACAGAGGTCTGTCAGAGGCGACAGACCCTAGGGGGGGGAGAGTGTTGACAGTATACGGGAAGAAGCAAGTACGGACACACATGCAGATCTAGCACTAAGGCAACCCTTCATTTTTTTTTCTTTCAAAACCCTTACATCATTTTTAAGTGAGTCTCATCACAAAAAACCCTTGTAAATATCATTTCACCTTTTTGTAGCTCCATTTTGTACAAGCCGAGGAGTCCTCGAGCTTGGGGAGCCTTAGAAGTAGTTGCCTGCCAATTTTCATAATTTTTAGATCTCGTTTGAGCCCTCAAATAAGCCCTGGAACCTAATTTTTAACTAGGCCGGACACTAGGTCTGGATAGGGCCAAAAGCTAGTCAAAAACTATAAATAGAGCTAGAGAGCTCATTTTTGGGTTAGCTTCTTGTAGTTTGAGCTTGTATGAGAACTTTGTTGCAATAGAAGTGATTCCATTGTCTTACTCTCTTTGTTCTTGCCGTGTGTGCGCGTGTGCGTGTATGTGTGTGCATGCTTGTGTGCTTCTCACTCACGCACTTGTGCTTCCACTTGCTCGTGGTCTTCATACCATCCTCACGTCTCCCCGGATTGACATTAAAGGAGGTGCTACTCATCGCTGAGCTACATATGGTCTTAAGCAGGCACCAAGGGCATGGAATGCAAGGTTGGTAAAGTATCTTATGCTGCAAGGATACACAGCGAGTCATGCTGATCCTTCACTTTATGTAAAACATGTAGATGGCATGTGTGTCTATGTATGCATTTATGTGGATGACTTGTTGATTACAGGGAATGATGCAAAAGCAATTGATGAGATAAAAGGTAATTTGGGAAAGGAATTTAAAATTTCAGATCTTGGTTTGCTCAGATACTTTCTTGGGATTGAAATTGTGTATAGCGATGAAGGTATGTGGTTGATACAAAGAAAGTATATATGTGATATGCTGAAAAGGTTTGGTATGCAGGAATGTAAATTTGTTTCTACTCCAATGGAATGTAATGTAAAGCTAAGCGCAAAGGAAGGTGATGAGTTGCATGATATGAATGTATATAGATCCATGGTAGGATCTTTGATTTATGCAACAAAAACTAGACCTGATATATGTTATGCAGTGGGAGTATTGTCACAGTTTATGCATGAACCTAGAGTACCTCCTATGCATGCAGCGAAAAGAGTGCTTAGGTATATGAAAGGTACCATGAACGAAGGATTATTTTATAGTCATGATGCTGATCTAAGTGTTAAAGTCTTTAGTGATGCTGTAGCTCAGTGATGAGTAGCACCTCCTTTAATGTCAATCCGGGAAGACGTGAGGATGGTATGAAGACCTCGAGCAAGTGGCGGCACAAGTGCGTGAGTGAGAAGCACACAAGCATGCACACACATACACACACACGCGCACACACGGCAAGACAAAGAGAGAGAATCAATGGAGTGCTTTAGATTACTTTCACAAGCTCTTCCAAGTTCGTTTCAATTACAATCTAACCACAAAAATGAGCTCTCTAGCTCTTTTTATAGTTTTTGACTAGCTTTGGCCCTGTCCAGACCTAGTGTCCGGCCTAGTTAAAAATTAGGTTCCAGGGCTTATTTGAGGGCTGAAACGAAGTCTAAAAATTATGAAATTTGGTACGAGGGTACTTCTAATACTCCTCAAGCTCGAGGACTCCTCGGCTTGCACAAAATGGAGTCTATTCTACCAAAAACGGGATTTACAATGTTTGTGTAGTGATTAAAATCACTTGAGTTGTACATAACCCATGGGGAAAAATGATCTGGCCTTGTTGCCGTATTGTGCATGATTCCTCTGTTGCTTTGTGTGCCAACACTCCCCCCTTCCTAGCGTCTGTCGCCCCTGACAGACCTTTGTTCCCTCGGGTGGTCGATGTAATATTGGATGACATTGGTGGCCAGTTCATGTTCTCCTATCCTTAAGCCTCTTGCTAGATCGGCTTCCAATGCCTCCCAATTTATTGCACCGGGGGTCTCTGGTTGCGGGGTGGTGTAGTACTCTGAATACATTGCTTGTTCACAAGCAAACAGTTGAAGCAGATGTGTCGGCTTTGGTGCGAGAATCTCCGAGTGATACTCCCAGAAACCTGATCTGAACATTTCTTCGAAGGTCTGTTTGTAGCAGGCGGGGAGGTATTTGATGCGCGCATGCCAAGCGTAAGCCACACGGATACTGGGGGTGGTGCTCATGTCATACACCAAGTCGTAATTTCCATTGCTAAACCCCGGAAGACGTACCTGTGGTGCGGCTGCATTTCTAAAGGTCTTCAGCACTACTTGCATCATATCTAAGATTTTAAGCATCATTTGCGCTGCTACATCTGGCATGGGCTTCAAGCGCGGCATCCAGTGGCGAATGGTTCCCATCATATATGCTACCGATGGTGGTCCTTGTGGTGGCGCGATGTACGGGTAGTTCAGCCATTCCTTGCATTGCGCATTGTTCTGTACCTTGATATTGAATGCCTTCCACGACCTGCGGCGGGGGACTGGACCGTAGCATGGGTTGTACAGGAGGTGCAACGGCGCGTTGTTCCATGTGCGTAGCATTTCTGGATAGGTCTCTAAAAGTTTCTGCCGCCATGTTGGTTGACGAATCTTGCCTTTTCGCACCTCTGGAGGAAGGTCTTCGGGTTGAAATTGGGTCGCAAAAGTAGGAATCTGACCCGTGACTCTTTGTATTTCTGCATTATAATCAGCCAAGATAATATAATACGGCCTGTATTGGAGTTCCGATGAGAGAATCAGGCGTCTCGATGACAGGTTCTTGAAGTAAGCTGATTGTAACACAGTCTCCTCTATGACCCTCATGGCCTGATTTTGCACTACGGTGCGCTCTTCATGCGAAGTCCCCATTTCCTCCACTTGTCGTAACCATGGCGGCCGTGGCGCCTCGAACGTGTCCTGCGCTTCTTCTGTTTGTTGGCCTCCTGGGAATGGTTGCGGATCATATTCTTCATCAAACGTTTGTTCCACAGGAATTTGCACAACTTCTTCGTCCGTGGGAGCCTCCGGAGGGGAAGATGGTCTCTCATATTGTAGTAGGCGTGTTTGCAATTCAGTTACCTATTCCTGGAGATCTTTTATGGCCTCTGCGTTGAGAAGCGAAGCCGCAGAGGGGGTGGTTGGAGGGGCAGCTGTTGGTCCTTGTTGGTGTTCCTGCTTCAGTTGTCCTAGCTCCTCCGATAGCTTATCATGTGCTTCGAGCAGCATGGCATAATCTTCCAATATAATCTTGATATTATCGGGGGTCACTGCTTGAAACTTGGATGGGCTGATGGGTGCCCCCGGTGTGCTCTCAATAGCTGCCTCCAGGTTCTCTTGATTTTGTATTTGCAGACGTCTGTTCTCTTCCTGAGCAGCCGCAAGATGGCGTTTAAGTAGCGCCATATTTCGCTGAAGTTTTGAGTTGCGTTCCAGCTGTGTCCGTAGGTGACCTTCTACCACCTGCACTGCTTCCTGATCTACGTTCTGTAGCTGTACCTCCAATCTATTATGGGCTTCTTGGAGGGTTTGGAACTGTGTGTGGAGGCGAGCGTTCTCCTCTTCTAGTGCCGCAAAGCGGTGCTGTAGGGTCTCTGAGTGCTCGCGCAGGCGTTCGTTTTGTTGCTGGAGCTGAATGTAATCTGTTCTTAAATTTGATATACAAGCCAACATGGTGTCCAATGCATTACCTATAGATGAGTGGGGGGTGTTTACCGTGGGAGATGCATGGGAAGGGAATTCGGGAAGGGAGACAGTGAATGATGTGTCTACGGAAGTTGTGTGTGTGGGTGAAATTGGTGGAGGGGGAACGGGAGGAGGTGAAACCGTGGGTGGAGGTGCCGTGGGTGGTGAAATGTCCATACCTTCAAGAGTGGGTGTTAGTGTGGGGCCTGCCATATACATTGGTATGGTAGGTGGTGTGTGTGTGGAAGTGGTGAATAGATGTGAAGTGGGGTGGGGAGCTGAAACGACAGGGAATGGTTGAGAGCCTGGTTGAAAGGCCCTAGCAAGGAAGTCATGGAGGGATTGTAGGAATGGAGAGAGGGATGTCGGGGGTTGAGGTCGTAAATTTGAGGAGGGTTGAAAGGGTTGCGTGGTAGCAGGGAAGCCCATGAATGTGGATCTAGGGTCAGGATGACCCGTGGCTGAGGGCGTTGGGGATGGTTGCCCTAGGGCAGGCTCTAGGAGGGGTTCAACGGATTGTGTAGGGTTGGGGTTTGCTTCGAAGATTGGATTATCAGTGGTAGAGAATAGGGTGGCACTAGAGATGGGAGTACGAAAGATGAAGGTTGGGTCAGTGGGTTGAGTGGTCGATGGGATTTCCACTGTCTCTGTTCTAGGAGGTGATGGTGGGGGAGTAGGTGGTAGTGGTTCGGTGGACTCCTCATGGGTGGCGGGGTGCTGTTGACTAGCTGTTTGGGAGGTTGGTGTAGTAGTTGGCTCTTCTGCAACTGTAACGGGGATTTGGATATTTTTACCTGAGCGAGGTCGTGTCTGGAACCTTCGTGGGTCATATTGAACTGAAGGCCTCTGAATGGCAGTGCGCACAGCTTCTACAACTCCATATGTTTCTGCCATCAGTAAGAGACCTTCCCTGTACTCTGAGTCAATTCCCGCTTCTTCCAACAACTGAGTCATAAGTACTCTGCTGCTCTGTTCAGTGAGTAACTGCTGCGATCGCACTCTTTCCATAATCTGATACAGCCTTCGGAGTTCTGCTGTATATGCTGGGGCTTCAGTGGTCTCTTCTTCATATGCTTCTTCTTCTTCCGGGTGTCCGTGTTGTTGACTTTGCTGAGCGTCACTCCAATGGACATGTCTACCGTCTGTAGACTTTCTTCTTCTTCGTGAGGATGTGCCCTGCTCCTCTGCCTCTGAATAAAACTCCACATCAGAGAATTGTGTGCTTTGTAGGAATGCTTCGAAATCCTGGGGGTCCAGTCCTTCAGCCTCTCCAGTGGCAGCAAATTCGAATTCAGGTGTAACAGGAGGAGCCGATGGGGTAGGTTGTGTCGTAGTGTCAGATTCCGACCTGGGTATCCTAATGGTAAAGGGAGGTACAGTGCCCTCTCTTAGTGGTGATGCCTCAGGAGTAGTCAGGACTTCCCTTGTCTGGACACAAGGGATTGCGCCCCTCATGCGCTTGGACTGATGTGTGGACGTCTTGAGCCTTTTAAACATTTGTAATTGTGCCCAAGTTAAGGCACGCTCAATGGGGACATCATATGCTAGGCATCGGTAAATAATGCGTGTGATCGCACAGCATCCGTTCACCACTAATTTCCTAGAAGCCCGTTTGTTTGCTTCATACAACTGATCTATAATCCACACTGGTAGCTTAATAGGTAACGCACCTGCTTCCGCCAAGTAGAGAGCAAACCAGATCTTCTTGTGTGGTTGCGTGAATCGGTCTTGGCCGGGGAAGGCGAAATGTTGCATGCACATGCGGAGAGGGATGGACACATTTGGGGTGAGTGCTGCCATGTCTTTCAGCTTCACTAGTTTCCTGTCCTTCATATTGGTGGGAACGAGAGCATCCTTTTCTGAGGGCACATGCGTGCCATGCATATTTAAAGCGTCGCTTACCAATTCCACAGTAAGTTCAAACCTCTTCAACTCGTTGTTGCCCAGCAATGAGGGGAGAACAAATGATCCGGGTTGGTCCTTATCTTCATTAGCTTGTAATGTGGAGACCAAATAGTAACATCGGAGGAGATCGGGTTTAGGTAGTGGGGCTTCAAAATATTCCGCCAACCCTGCTCGTTGCCATATGGTCTGGAGATCTTCGGTGTTCTGTAAAGTCTCGAACTCTTTGGAGAAAAATTGGAATCTCACCCATGATCTGTCATACTCGCATTTAGACTCCCAGATATACTTGGCCTCTCCTAATGGACCGGGCATGCCATTGAACCAATGAGAATTGGCATGGACTCTTTCCGTGATCCCTGTAGGTGGGTCTGGCACCGGGATTTGCTGAAGGTGTTGCATCTCCACTGGTCGTTCAGTTGGGGGCACGTCCACAGGTAGGCTATCCACATCAATTCCTGCAGTGAGTATCCCTACTTGTGAGCCCGAACCTGTCGCTTCTTCCATTTTTCTTCTTGCTTTCTGATTCTGTGAGAATATAGAATCATGTGTTAACATCGTAATGGACAAAATAAATCCGTTGTTGTCCCCGTTACAACATTAACATGAGGTAGATGGTGAGTTAGTGGTTAGTAAGTGCACGAAGACAGTGAGTGTAGTTAATGTTTGTGTATTCCTAGGAGACTACTGCAGTTAGTAAGTGGGTATGAATGTACAAATTGGGGTCGGGGGGTTTATTACAGGTCGTAGACTGCCAAATGCAGTGGATGGGCTTTGCTTTCGGTTTTGTAGAGGCTCTAGAGAGCTGTGTCGGTGTCGCTGTTTGGGAATGGGGCCTTTTAGGGACCCACTTATAAGTGATTACATGTGTGCTCATGGGTCTTGGTGTGTTCCTAAGTGTTGAGCACGAGGGAATGCTGGTTGTACTCGTAGATGACTTATGCTGCATAGGTTGTGACCTTGGCGTAACTACTTGTGCCCTTAAGCAAGCCTTAGGCACCCAAATTTGTCTTGATTGTGGGCTTGCCTTCATCGACTTCTTGGGCACCCAAATAGATTTTACTTTAACAGAAGAGTTCCTGAAAGACTTCTTATTAGCGTCGTATTGTTGGTTACTAATAAGAGGCTTTGCCCGTGTAGTTGACGGTGGTGCAACCGGTTGTTCGCCTTTCCGCACCCACACCTGGTTTAATTTCTGGGACATTCTGCTGCGCAGGTACTTTTGATCTCGGACATAGGTAATACTCTGCTTCTTCTGCTTGTGATCCGCCTTTGGTTGCTGCCTCCTTCTGGCCTTTGGAAAAGAAGGGAGTTCCGTTGCATCCCTGACTCCTTTTTTGCAAATATCATTCCTCTGCAACACAGGGTTTTGAACAAGAACAGCATGGTCATCTTCATGTGTATCCCTGAAAGGACCAGGAGTCTGTGCCTTTCCTAGTTCCTTGAGTGCTCCATTGTCTAATTCTACTGTAACTCGACTATGATTGACCCAAACCTGGAGAAGTCCACTTCTTAGGTTTAAGTTAATTGCTTGGTCATAGATCCAATCTTGACCCAAGACTAGAGGTTCAGTGAGATCCTCATCTTGACACACCAGTACTTTAACTGTCATTGCCTCATCATGAATGTAAAGGGGAAGTTCCGCCTCGCCCATGCAAGGGGTTTCCACTCCTCCCAATCCTATAAGATATGCTTCCAGAGGATTGATGGTCAATTGTAATTCTTGGCAGTAAGACAATTTAACAGCACTAGTGGCTGCACCTGAGTCAATCAAGGCTCTTACGGTCCTTGCACTCTTTCCTTGTCCTATATCTAAGGTTACGAAAGGACGTCTATCAATTATCCTATGCGAGCTTGTTCCTGCCACTTCACACATGGCTATGGGAATTCCTTGGTCTGCATAGTCATTCGCTCCAGGCTGATCTCTGCCTTGCCTTCGTAATTTCATCCTTCTGATGCGTTCTAAAGCTTCAGCTTGAGCTTCTTCTCGAACTCGCTTTTCTTCCTCTTTGCGTTTCTTAGCAGTGTTGAGTCGACTGAGCATTTCCTCCGTGAGGGGTTCTTGATATAACTTGACTCTGCAACCGCTAATATAATTTGGGAGAACATCACCTTCTAATGTGGCCAATTGTACTGTTCCGCTCGTGGAGATCCTATTGATGATCATAGGTCCGTAGCCTCTCTTTTCTAGCTTCCTCGCGTGTTGCTTTAGTGTATAGACTAAGACTAGATCTCCTGCTTTCAAGCCTTTATCCTTCACGTGGGCATCAAAGTATGCCTTTTGTCTCTTCTTGGCTGCATATATCCCTGCAGCGGCTCTCAGTCTTGTTTCTCCTAATCGTTCAAGGTCAAAGATCCTAGAGGAGAGCTCATGACCTGTCCATTCGTGCTCTTGTGCTACTCTCAATGTAGGGATCAGGAAGTCCAAGGGTAGCACAACGTTTTGGCCGAATACCATCTGGAAGGGGGTGGCTTGGAGTACCGTTTTATAGGCAACTCGGTATGCCCAAACAGCATGGTGTAGCTGTTTGTCCCAATCAGAGCGTTTAGTGTTCACTAGTTTCGTCAGTACATTGCATAAAATCTTATTAGTGCTCTCAGCTTGTCCATTAGCTTGAGGGTGATAAGGGGCAGACTTCTTGTGTATTACCAAGAATTCTTGGAGTAGATTTTCAATCACTTCGTTCAAGAAATGAGTGCCTCTATCACTTACAAGCTCTATAGGTAGTCCGTATCTCGTGAATACATTCTCAAACAACAATTTGGCAGTTGTTTGAGCATCGTTCTTGGTTGTAGCCTTTACCTCTACCCACTTGGTGAGATAATCTGTTGCAACAATGATGTATTCCGCATGAGAACCTTTAGCTGGGGGATTAATAGGACCTACGAAGTCTATTCCCCACTTAGAGAATGCACGTCCACCCATCATAGGTTTCAGTGGCATCTCATCTTTGCGTATAGGATACTGAGTCCTTTGACAGACATCACACCATTTCACATAGGTATGTGCATCCATGTGAAGTGTAGGCCACCAGAAGCCCGCAAATAGTATTGCCTTGATTACCCGATCTGGTCCAAAGTGTCCTCCTGCTACACCCTGGTGAGCAGTTTCCAAGATCTTAAGATATTCACTCTCATGGACACACAGTCTCAGGTAACCATCCTTACCGCGTTTGTATAGATTATTACCAATGAGTGAGTACTCCAAGGCTTCTTGTTCTAAACTCCTTTTCCTAGCCAGAGTCATGTCTGGAGGGAATGTGTTTGTCCTCAGGAATGATACTAGTGGTTCGCTCCAATCTGGCACAATGGATACTTGATAGAGAGTGGCATGTTCCACAGGTGGTTTAGTGCAACAGATTGGGCATTCCTTGCACAACTTTTGGACATCTGCTTCCATAGTTGGCCAATGCACTCCGAATCTCTTTAGAGTCTGTAAAGTTCGTTGCTTTGAATGGTGTTGCTCTAACGCACCTACATGTGCTAATTGCAACCATTTAGCGTACTCATCCTCTTCTACGCAACAAGCCAAGATCCCTTGATCTGTGTGCTTGTACATGCTTCCGGCCATGATGTGGTACTTCTGGGCTTTTACGATCTCTCTGTTCCGTGTGTTTACCACTGGATGGTTGGGCCCGTATGTCAATACTGGTACTATTGGCTTGGCCCACTGCGGCATCACTTCCAAATTAAACAAGTAAGCATCAGGAAGGTCATCTGACACTCCTTGTGGGGCTTCTCCCGATGTGAGCCTAGAGAGATGATCTGCTCTCAAGTGAGTCCTACCTTTTCTTACCACAACCTCAAAGTCATATTCCATTAGCAAGAGAAACCATCTCACTAATCTTCCTGTATTGCATGGCTTGTTTACGAGATATAACAATGCCTGATGATCAGTAAAAAATTTAAACTTATTTGCAAGCAAATAGTGTCTAAATTTCTTAACTGCGTATACCATGCCTAATCCTTCTCTCTCCGTAGTGGTGTAATTCCGTTCAGCCGCATTCAATTGTCTACTGGCATAGGCAATTGGAAGATCCATATTACCTTCACCGGTAGGTTGTGCAAGCACACATCCAATGGCATAATTGGATGCATCCACATGAACATGGAATGGCTTATTCCAATCTGGTGTGGTCAAGATTGGTGCTGAACACAATCTTCGTTTAAGCTCCTGGAAGGAATTCTCACATTCATCTGTCCACTCAAAGTTTGTCAGAAGTCCGTACATGGGCTTTGCAATGACAGCATACATGTGTATAAATCGTCAGTAATAACCACAGTGCCCCATGAAAGCTTGTACTTCTTTTACATTCTTTGGCCTAGGTAGCTCTGCTATGGCTCTTACTTTTTCTTCGTCGGTAGATATGCCATTCTTTGACACTATGTGTCCTAGAATCTTGCCTTGCCTGACCATAAATACGCACTTTTCTGGGTTCAGGCAGACTTGATATTCTCTACATTTGTCAAAGATTTGTCTGATTTCAGGAATATGGGTTTGTCTAACATTGGAATGAGCACAAAGATCATCAACATAGACTTCTAAACTCTTCCTCAGGAACTCCTTAAACACATGGCACATCAGCCTCTGGAAGGTAGCTGGTGCATTGGTAAGCCCAAATGGCATTACTCTAAAAGCAAAAATGCCCCATTCTGTGGCAAAGGCTGTCTTATGCTGATCCTCTGGAGCTATGGCTACTTGATTGTAGCCCGAAAATCCATCGAGGAAGCTGTACACTTCCTTGCCTGCCACTCTTTCTAAGAGATGTTCTGTGATGGGAAGCGGATAGTTATCTCGAATCGTGGCGGCATTAACCTTTTTCAAGTTAATGCACACACGCAGCTTGCCATTCTTCTTGGGCACCACTACGATGGGGGATACCCATTCAGTGTGCTCAATTTCGTAGATAAATCCAGCTTCAACCAGTCTATCTATTTCTTCTTTGATCTTAGCAGCGTAATTATCGTTATATGTATAAGGCTTTTGCTTAGAGGGTTTGGCATCTGAAGTCATGGGGATGGTGTGCGAGCATATGTCCGGGTCAACCCCTTTCAAATCCTTGTAACTCCAAGCGAATACATCTCTGTATTCTCTTAGCAAGGCAATCAATTCGTGCTCTTCTTCTTCTGTCAGGTCATGGCCTATATACGTGCATCTCTCCTCTCCTTCTTCTATGGCCACTACTATTTTCTTGGTGGTTTCTTTGTTATCATAGGCCTCTCCTGATTGTGTCTCCCGTTTAGGCATTCTTATCATGACTCTCCTGTCATCTATCTCATACTTCTTAAAATTTTCGGGGACCTCGAACAAAGATTCTTCCTCTTCTGGTGAGGCTTCTCTCTGCTTTCGTTTCTTTCCTTCTTCCTTCGGGGTCACATGTGTTGCTAATCTTACATTAGTTGCAACCTCTCCATGCCTCTGGGGTTGAAATTCTACTCCATGGAAGTATTCTTCATCTGATGCAAATGGTGGGTCCATAATGATTGACTCTAGATCGGAGTCACTTGCATCCTCAAATGCATCAGGGCTAGGTTCGCATTCTTCTAGAACTGCCTCTCCCATGATTGGCTCTATGGAGAAGACTGAAATGTCATAGCCATCCTCATCAGAGTGAGGTGTCCATTGTTCTTCATTGATGGCTACATCCATTGTTGCTAGAATTTCTGCCCAACCGTGAGGTTCAAATTCTTCGTCTGGAAAAACTACAGGTGCATAGGCTGGGTCTTGGATTGATCTATGGGTTTCTTTCGCACCTACCTCTCTGGCTTTCTCTCTCTTCTCTTCTTCTACTGCTACCTTGCACATCCATAAGTGGGTGTCTTCATGCATCCATGAGGATCCAGACCCTATGGAATGCACCGATTCTGTATCATCTTTGGCTCTATGGATGGGATTCCACTGGATAGGAGGGACATCTCTATGAGAGTAATCCTTGAGATTAACTTTGGTTGTAACACCCAAGTGCTGCAGGTACAAAGAATTGGTTCCCCAATCCTGTACCACTTGCAACTGTCGCATGAATGGTCTTCCCAAAATCATCTCATAGGCATGATTTTTTCTGAAGTCACATATAGCAAAACTATGCTCAAACTCGACACCACAAGTGGTGAGAGTTATTCCTTCTAGCAATCCTAAGGGTCTCTCTATGTGACCATCGGCCATTTGCAATTTCATCCTCGTTGGCCTGAGTGCTGGCTTGCCCCAATGCTTCCATAAGGAGGTGGTGGCAATTGCAACTCCTGCACCTGAGTCCAAAATCGCCTTGGTGGTGTATTCCTGATAGGTGATGGGAAGATAGGTGTTCCCTTCTTCACCTTCACACATATCTCCTATCTTATCCAAGGGAATTTCTGGCACTGTCCTATGGGATCCTACCTGGGAACGAGATTTTGCTATCTCTGGTACTTGTTTGGCTACATGTTTCCATAATTCAGGTCTAACCTTGAGTAGCTCTTCTAACTTGAGATTACACTGCACGTTAGTGTTCTTCACTACCTCTGTGTTCCTAGGTATGACTGAGTCGTCGTTCCTTACCATGACTGTGGGTGCTCTCATACATGTGGACTTTGCTTCCCATGGACCAGTGAAGTGGGGGAGCTCCTGTATGGAATTAGACTCAAAGTCCAATCTCTCATGAGACTGAGTACTCTCATGTTCCCCGTAGATAGATGGGATGTCTTGTGGGAATTGGTCGTGTGCATCATTCACAAGTTCAAAGGGAGGGGCGACTTCACTTTCGTTATCCCATTTGTCTTCTTGAATCTCTCGTAGGAAGTCTGGTGCAAACCGATTCATAGAAGAAGAAGTGTCTGGCTCCGTGGAATTGGGCACATAAGCAACCTAGGAAGGAGGGCTTATTCTATCGTTAGCTCTCTCCTCGTTCTCACGGATGGCTGGAGCGCAAGCTCCCTGGGGAGGGTTACTCATTCTATTACCTTTCCGAACAGGCTCATACGTTCCCTGAGAAGGAATGTAGGCAACCTGTGGAGGTACATGAGCTTTCGCGGGAGGCTCATCTGCCTTTTGGGGGGGAAAATAAGCTTCTTGAGGAGGCACATGGGCTTCCTGAAGAGGCTGGCTTATCCGTTCTCTTGCCCTTTCATTTCTTTGAGGGGTAGGTTCCTTTTCTGACTGTGCAATTAGACTCTCTATTTCTTCTAAGGGGGGGAAGTTGTCTGGTTTAGTGGAATTGGCCGCATAAACTTCCGGAGGGTAATGGTTCATGTTTTTGCTTGATTTCTCTCCCTCTTGATTTTTTTTGTCCTTGGCAGATCTTGCAATTATTCTCTCTAACTTTTCTAGGAATCCATCCAAGTGTAATTGCGTTTTGGCTGAGCCCGAGTAATTGAAAAGGCGACTGGCTTCAAACATAGTCTGCGCCAATGCGACCATTTTCGCGCACAGTTTGGTTCTTTCTATCTCTAGGTCAGCTCTAGGATAGCACTTGTCATGATCCGTAATGTTTGGCCCTTCTTGGATTCTGGCCTGATATGCTTTAAGCATCATGTCTATGTCTTCAGGAGTGGGATCAGCTAATACTGATCCTGTTTGGGGTGGTGGGTGGGTTACGTGGGGTGTCTTAGAGGGTGAAGGGATGGAGGGTGATGGGGATGGTAGCGGTGGGAATGTGTGAGAGTGCGGTTGAGATGTGATCTCTATGATTTTAGCCTTGGTTTCTCGTAGACTTTCCTCAAGTTCACTCATCTTCTTTGCCCATTGCCTTTTCATGCGTTCGCGGCTATCTCTCCAAGCTCTTGTTCTCTTTTTATTTTGGCTCTCAGTATCGCTAGTGTCTGGGCTCTTTTCCTTGCCTACCCCTTGGCTTTGCTTCACTGCCTGAGCTCTCGTGACTACCTGTACGGGTGCAGTGGAAGTCACACTTCCGCTGGAATCTACCACTAACTCAATAACATTGATGGGCGTGATTTTTGGCATATTATTGGGGTTCTTTGGGCAATCTCGTAAGAGATGCTCTTTTCCACAATCTTGGCAGAAGCCTTGGATCGTCACTGACTGGGGTTGTGTAGGTGGAGGCAAGGGACAATCACGAATGAGGTGATCTCCTTGGCATCTGTAGCACGGTCCTCTTGGGAATGGAGGTCTTACCTGCCTAGATTGAGGCCTAGGGTTGGGGTTTGCATACATGACGTTCGTGTAATCTGACTCCCAACTAGGTTCGTTTGTCTCTTCGCTATAATAGGACTCACCATGCTCAGGAGACTGCATGTAGTAGGCCTGGGGGCTATCAACATGTGTAGAATCAAAGCTATGGTCACTCGGGTCACTTTCAGAAAGCAAGGATGTTACAGGGACTATAGCTCTATTCAGGTTCTCTTCTGCAGCAGTATACTTTACCGGAATCACATTAGCTGGGGCTGGGGGTTGTTGTGCTAGCACAGGCTGAGGCCTTTGTTGGTTTTGATATTGAGGTTGGAAATTTTGTTGTGGCCTGCCATATGGTTGTGGAGGGTACTGGTTCTGGTATCTGCCTTGTTGGTAGGGCTGAGGGTAGGGTTGCCTAACCGCCTGCTTGTTGTATGGGCAATCTTGTGCGGTGTGGTTGGTGTATCTCCGTTCTATGGTGCAGTACTGGCTACTAGGGTTTACTTGGGGTTGAGCCATAATGGGACAGACGTTCGCCATATGGTCACCACCGCATGTATAGCACCTTTTTACAGGAGCAAACCTTGGAATTTGTTTGCTAGTTACTCCTAATTTCTGGGCCACTTTCTCTACGAGTTCCTCAATTGATGTGGATTGTGTGGAAGAGTGACTAGATGCACCATCTGAATCTTTGTAGATTTTGGAAAGCTCTAGTTCTTCCCCTAGGTTATCTTCAATGTCAATGCACATGCGTACACACTCTTCTATAGTCCTAGGGTCTTTCAGATACACGTAGGATCTCAATTTTGGACTCAGCAATCCGTCAAGGAATAAGGCTACTTGTTTAGCAGATGTGGGTAGCTCCGAAATAGGGCACCTTTCAAGATATTGTCTAAATCTTCTTCCTGCAAGTCTCACAGTCTCTTGAGGGGTTTGCTTGAAGCTGTGAATCAGTGAGGAGGTGTTGTGTCTTATGCCACTCTTGGAGAACTCAACAATAAATGCTTCTAGGAGTTGGTCTATGCTCCTGAACTGGCGCTCATCCAATGGCTGAAACCATGTAAGTGTCGTATTCCTCAGGGTTAGACCAAAGGCATTGTACTGCGTGAATAGATCCTCAACTTGTTCAGCTCTCAAGACTTGCTTGAACTCCGCCACATGATCATAGGGATCTCCTGTGCCGTCAAAGTAATTCTTCATGGACTTAACTAGCTGGGTGGGTCTCAAAGTTCTTGTGTGCTCTCTAGGCCTCGGCAGAGGGAATCCATCTACATTTCTTTGGTTCCTGTGGGCTCTAAGCATCTCAGGTTCTACCCTATTCGTCTCCGTTCTCGTTCTTTCTCTGCCCACTGGATTGGCAAAACTTACTTCTAGTCTATCTTTACTTCTGTCTCTTTGCAGACCATGAGCCTGAGATGTCCCAGCTCCAGGTTGACCATAGGATACATTTGATCTTGGTTGGGGGAAAATGAATTCGCCCTTCCAAGTGTAAGCATGCCTATCATTGTCTGTCACCACAAAGATCCTCTCCGAAGTGTGGTCTAAGTAGGTCACCCTACCTGGGCTATCTGGATCCTTAAACTCATAGATCATGATTGTTCCTATATCAGTTGGGTGATCCGGTTTATACCTCCAAAAGGCTTCGTCCGTTTCTCGATTGAGAAGCAAATCTATGCACTTGTTATCTTGGGGGACCCACTCAGGCGTGATAATCCTAGTGAGAACTGATTTACCTCGAGGGGTTCTAGGTTCCACTCCCATGTTTCCTTGTTCCAAGTCACCTAAGTCCGCTTCTGAAATTACATTCCCAAATTCATCTGTCCTATCTGGATGACTGGTGACTACGTATATGGTTCCTTCTTTGTCCAGGTATGCACCGTTTTCAAACTTGACAGCTGGGTGCTCTAGTCCTATGGATTGGTCAGGGTTTTTAATCTGGACCACGGATCTTCCTAGGCCGTCCTCATAGATGCTAGCACCTAATCGGTTGGTCCTAAGGTACTCTAGCTGCGTTTTGTAAGGGCCTTCTACCCTGTACAAGTAAGGCACACCTGAACTTCCCGTAGGTCTGTCCATGCCTTGAGACATCCCTGATTCACTGGTATCCGAGCTAGGGTAATGAGAGTGGTGACTCAACTGCTGGGCCCACGACCTTGCAGTATGATTGACACTAGCCTCTGAAGACCTAAGGCTTTGTCTCTCTCTTACTAGGTGTCGTCCTGATCTAAGGTTCATATGCCTATCTAAGTAGTCCAATTCTTTGCCCAGAGTACAAGCTCGTTGCCGATCAATTGGTACCAGTCACTTGATTCCTTTTAGTTATTTCTTGTGTTTAAGGTCTTATCTGATATTCCGTCGTCAGGAATACTTGAATGTTCTTCGTACTTTCAGGTTGATCGTCCCACGTTAGGTTCTTTCCTTTATGTTGTCGACAGTACAGAGATTAAGTTTTTAGCTTGAACTTGAGTTTTTAGGTAGTCTTCAACTTGATAGTGGCCTATCGTCGCCCTGACTTACTCCTACTTCTAATCGTTCTTAGCCTAAGCTAGGAATTGACGAAGAGGAGTTGAGAATATTCCGACCTTTATTGCCGAACCTTGCTCTTTAGTGCTCGAGAAGTTGATTCTCAAGCGTGCGCAACACCCTTGCTTGGATACTCTCAATTGCTTCTCAATAGGCCTGCATAAATCCCAAGATTAGCTCCAAGTAGACCTTTCAATTGACAGACAATTAATTTCAGACACTTTTTTAATGACCCCTGATCCCCCTTTTGTATTGCTAGAAATTTCCTCTAGAGCTCCCTTGGTGTTCCTACCCCTCAGTGTGCCAACTTCCAAATACCCTATCTGAAAATCAACACGTTATTCTTATAAAAAACAGTTGAGGGCGCGTAGTATATGTCACGAGCTTTCCGACAAGCCCTAGAGCTCAGAAAATGGATTTCGTATGAAAAAGTTATGACCGTTCAGGGTTTAGGGGGTTAACTAGACAAACAGATACTATCAGGGATTTTAATGCATTTTCTAAGGCCTTTGTAAGTATATGAATACTTGAGAGTGCAAATATAGCCAAAATTTTAGCTTTTAATTTTTTGCCGAAAATGTCTGTCTATCGCGATAGACGATGTCTGTCGCGATAGACACAATCTATCGTGGGGGCTGTCTGTCGCGATAGACGGTGTCTGTCGCGATAGACAGTGTCTATCGTGGATTTCTGTCTGTCGCGATAGACGGTGTCTGTCGCGATAGACGGTATCTATCGCGGATTTCTGTCTGTCGCGATAGACGGTGTCTGTCGCGATAGACGGTATCTGTCGCGGATTTCTGTCTGTCGCGATAGACAGTGTCTGTCGCGGATTTCTGGCTGTCGCGATAGACGGTGTCTGTCGCGATAGACGGTGTCTGTCGCGGATTTCTGTCTGTCGCGATAGACGGTGTCTGTCGCGGATTTCTGTCTGTCGCGATAGACGGTGTCTGTCGCGATAGACGGTGTCTGTCGCGGATTTCTGTCTGTCGCGATAGACGGTGTCTGTCGCGATAGACGGTATCTGTCGTGAAATTCTGTCTGTCGCGATAGATGGTGTCTGTCGCGATAGACAGTGTCTGTCGTGGGTCTCTGTCTGTCGCGATAGATGGTGTCTGTCGCGATAGACAGTGTCTGTCGCGATAGACGGTGTCTGTCGCGATAGACTGAAAAAACGCAAATTTTTGAAAAACTTCTAGTGATCTAGAATGCCCTCAAGGTGTAGGTTACAGTGCTAATCATGCATTCACAAAATGTTAAGATTTTCTGTCTGTCGCGATAGACAGAGATCGTCGTCTCGGGACCTGTGCAGAGCCTGTCGTACCTGCGCACACTGCTGGGGATGATGGTACAGCAAAAAACCTGCAAAATAGCTCAAGAAACATGCAAAAACAGCGCAAGCAAATTCGCTCTCTCGCTCTCTCTCACAAGTGAAATGAGGGAAATGAGGTGGAGATGGGGATATAGTCAAAAACTGAAATTTTCGCGATGATGGAGATGGAGGTGGGAGATGGTGATGATGATGATGGTGATGAAGATGGTGAAGAAAGTAAAAGAAATTCGATGAGAGTGAAGAAAATACCTACCATTCCAACGCGTCAACTCTACGTCTTACCATCACACGCTCGTCCTCAAAGCTCGATCCCCGGCAACGGCGCCAAAATTTGGTGTAGCTCAGTGATGAGTAGCACCTCCTTTAATGTCAATCCGGGAAGACGTGAGGATGGTATGAAGACCTCGAGCAAGTGGCGGCACAAGTGCGTGAGTGAGAAGCACACAAGCATGCACACACATACACACACACGCGCACACACGGCAAGACAAAGAGAGAGAATCAATGGAGTGCTTTAGATTACTTTCACAAGCTCTTCCAAGTTCGTTTCAATTACAATCTAACCACAAAAATGAGCTCTCTAGCTCTTTTTATAGTTTTTGACTAGCTTTGGCACTGTCCAGACCTAGTGTCCGGCCTAGTTAAAAATTAGGTTCTAGGGCTTATTTGAGGGCTCAAACGAAATCTAAAAATTATGAAATTTGGTACGAGGGTACTTCTAATACTCCTCAAGCTCGAGGACTCCTCGGCTTGCACAAAATGGAGTCTATTCTACCAAAAACGGGATTTACAATGTTTGTGTAGTGATTAAAATCACTTGAGTTGTACATAACCCATGGGGAAAAATGATCTGGCCTTGTTGCCGTATTGTGCATGATTCCTCTGTTGCTTTGTGTGCCAACAAATGCAGATTGGGCTGGAAGCAAAGATGACAGAAGATCCACAAGTGGATATGTGGTAATAGCAGGAAACAAGACATTAACATGGAGTTCAAAGAAACAGCCTACAGTTGCTTTATCTTCTACAGAGGCTGAGTATAGAGGTTTAGCATTGGCTACTACTGAGGTTATGTGGTTTAAAAAGTTGTTTCATGACTTGAATGTGCAGGTTGATGTACCACTGATATATGGGGATAACTTGAGCAGCATTCATATAACCTCAAATCCTATTTTTCATGCTAGAACAAAGCATATAGAGGTTCAGTATCATTATGTTCGAGAGAAGGCCATGAACAATGAAGTGCAGGTTTCTTTTGTTGGAACAAAGGATCAAGTTGCAGATATCTTCACCAAATCCTTGGATGGACCAAAGCTTCAAAGATTCAACTATATTCTTGGCATGAAGGAAATACCCTTTGAAACTTGAGGGGGAGAATGTTGCGAACATTTGTTTTATGTAGGGTACAAGTTTCAAATTATGTAAATACATTTGGGAAGTGTTCAAATACTTCAAGAAGGCTCATATTATTCATAAAATGTAGCAAAAATACCACGTGAGTTCTAGAACATGGTGAGTCAAATTAGTGAGTCACAAGGGAGCTTCAGTGGTGTCCTAGTGGAAGGTCGATGTGGCTAGTTCTCAAAGTCCATCAATACTTTGCTTATTTGAGCACTTGAGTCATGTAAAACCTCCATCCAAGTGTCTACCACGAATTTAGATGTATTAGGAAGGTTTTAGATTAGTTTCCCATGTTATAAAAGAGGAGAAAAGTCGTGATCTTGTGGGATGTCCAAGAGAGTCATATGTGTATCTCTACACTGTTGTAGTTTTGTATGCAGAGATTGCAGAGCTTGTATCTCCCTCATTATATATCCAAATTACATGTTTGATAGCTCATTGGAAAGCTCTTACTGTCTACTTTCTTCCTGTAAAGTTTCATAATCATTGAATTTCTGAGATGAGAGCAATACTCTCTGCAAGTAGTGTGTGTTCTCTATTTTTTATCCCTGCTGAAGGTCTCCATTGAACCTCAAACTTGCAGAGGTCATATCTCCTTGTGTATGTATCCAAATCATGTGTTCTTTGGCTTGTTAGAAAGCTCTTTTAGTCTTCTTGTATTCTGGAAAGTTTCAAAGTCATTGGAGTTGTGAGTTAAGAGCAGTAGTCTCTGCAAGTGATGTGTGTCCTCAGGTTCATCTCTGTTTCAAGGTCTCCATTAAAGCTGCATATTGCAGAGGTCATAGCTCATTGTGTATTTATCCATTTGAGGTGTTCTATATCTTGTTGGAAAGCTCTTAGAGTCTAGTTTATGTGTGTGAAACAGTTTTGGAAAATTCCAAGAGAGTAAAGAGAAATTTGCTTTGCAAGAAAATTGGTCTGTGCATACAAGTTTGTGAAAAAGTCAACTAGGTCCTCTTGGGTTTCACCTACTTCTAGCTGTACTTTGGAGATCAATAAACTCCATTAAAGACCTTGAAACAGAGATGAACCTGAGGACACACATCACTTGCAGAGACTACTGCTCTTAACTCACAACTCCAATGACTTTGAAACTTTCCAGAATACAAGACTTAGTAGACTTAAAGATCTTTCTAACAAGCCAAATAACACATGATTTGGATACATACACAAGGAGATATGACCTCTGCAAGTTTGAGGTTTAATGGAGACCTTCAGCAGGGATAAAAAACAGAGAACACACACTACTTGCAGAGAGTATTGCTCTCAGCTCACAAATCCAATGATTATGAAATTGTGGAGGAAGAAAGTAGACAGTAAGAGCTTTCCAATGAGCTATCAAACATGTAATTTGGATATATAATGAGGGAGATACAAGCTCTGCAATCTCTGCATACAAAACTACAGCAGTGTAGAGATACACATATGACTCTCTTGGACATCCCACAAGTTCACGACTTTTCTCCTCTTTTTATAGCATGGGAAACTAATCTAAAACCTTCCTAATACATCTAAATTCGTGGTAGACACTTGGATGGAGGTATTACATGACTCAAGTGCTCAAATAAGCAAAGTATTGATGGACTTTGAGAACTAGCCACATCGACCTTCCACTAGGACACCACTGAAGCTCCCTTGTGACTCACTAATTTGACTCACCATGTTCTAGAACTCACGTGGTATTTTTGCTACATTTTATGAATAATATGAGCCTTCTTGAAGTATTTGAAGACTTCCCAAAGGTATTTACATAATTTGAAACTTGTACCCTATATAAAACAAATGTTCGCAACATTCTCCCCCTCAAGTTTCAAAGGGTATTTCCTTCATGCCAAGAATATAGTTGAATCTTTGAAGCTTTGGTCCATCCAAGGATTTGGTGAAGATATCTGCAACTTGATCCTTTGTTCCAACAAAAGAAACCTGCACTTCATTGTTCATGGCCTTCTCTCGAACATAATGATAGTGAACCTCTATATGCTTTGTTCTAGCACGAAAAATAGGATTTGAGGTCATATGAATGCTGCTCAAGTTATCCCCATATATCAGTGGTACATCAACCTGCACATTCAAGTCATGAAACAAATTTTTAAACCACATAACCTCAGTAGTAGCCAATGCTAAACCTCTATACTCAGCCTCTGTAGAAGATAAAGCAACTGTAGGCTGTTTCTTTGAACTCCATGTTAATGTCTTGTTTCCTGCTATTACCACATATCCACTTGTGGATCTTCTGTCATCTTTGCTTCCAGCCCAATCTGCATCACTAAAGACTTTAACACTTAGATCAGCATCATGACTATAAAATAATCCTTCGTTCATGGTACCTTTCAAATACCTAAGCACTCTTTTCGCTGCATGCATATGAGGTACTCTAGGTTCATGCATAAACTGTGACAATACTCCCACTGCATAACATATATCAGGTCTAGTTTTTGTTGCATAAATCAAAGATCCTACCATGGATCTATATACATTCATATCATGCAACTCATCACCTTCCTTTGCGCTTAGCTTTACATTACATTCCATTGGAGTAGAAACAAATTTACATTCCTGCATACCAAACCTTTTCAGCATATCACATATATACTTTCTTTGTATCAACCACATACCTTCATCGCTATACACAATTTCAATCCCAAGAAAGTATCTGAGCAAACCAAAATCTGAAATTTTAAATTCCTTTCCCAAATTACCTTTTATCTCATCAATTGCTTTTGCATCATTCCCTGTAATCAACAAGTCATCCACATAAATGCATACATAGACACACATGCCATCTACATGTTTTACATAAAGTGAAGGATCAGCATGACTCGGTGTGTATCCTTGCAGCATAAGATACTTTACCAACCTTGCATTCCATGCCCTTGGTGCCTGCTTAAGACCATACAATGCCTTCTTTAACCTGCATACATGATTAGGACATTTTGCATCCACATAACCATCTGGTTGTGACATATACACTTCTTCATTTAACTCACCATTAAGAAAGGCATTCTTTATATCGAGTTGATATATATTCCACCTTTTACTTGCAGCTAAAGCCAACAAAGTTCTCACCGTTGCCATATTTGCTACTGGACTAAATGTTTCCTCATAGTCCACACCTTGAGTTTGATTATATCCTTTTGCTACAAGTCTAGCCTTATATCTAGACACACTACCATCACTATTTCTTTTAATCTTAAAAACCCACTTGCAACCAATTACCTTTTGCTTTGGTGTACTTGGAACTAAATTCCAAGTCTTGTTATCCTGTAGTGCTTCCATTTCTTCTCTCATTGCTTTCTCCCACTTTTCATCTCCTTTGGCCTCATCATAACATGTGGGTTCATTTTCCTGCTCAACTTTTGTCATAAAAGCATAATGAGTATTCATGAAAGATTCATAAGTATACCTTTGAGGTTGCTTACTTACTCTTGAAGTTCTTCTTACCTCCAATGTAGATGCTCTTCCTTTCTTATTAGGAACCTTTGATGATTCTCCATACTCACATACATCACTAATTTCCTCTCCTTCATCATTAACTTCAACAAGTTTGAGTTTACCTTTACTTTTAACACTTGGAGGTGACTCTTGCCTTAATCTTCCATTGAAAGGTGATCCTCTTTCTTCATCTAAACCACTCCTTTCATCATTTAAACTTCCTGATGGCTGAACTATGCATTCATCTCCTTCAACCACACCTTCTTCATTTTCATCCATGACCTACAAACAATTCTTATCTGCATACCATGAAAGTGATTCATCAAAGTTTACATCTCTTGACACAACAACCTTATTGGTATGAGGATTATAGCATCTATATCCTCTTTGAGTATCTGCATAACCAATAAATATACATTTTTCTGATTTCGCATCAAGTTTAGATCTCACCTCCCTAGGTACATGTACATAACATACACAGCCAAATACTTTCAAATGACTTACACTTGGTTTCCTTCCATGCCATACCTCATATGGTGTCAAATGATGAACTCCAGCAATCGGAACTCTATTCATAATGTAAACACTTGTGCTAACAGCTTCAGCCCAAAAATAATTAGGCAAACACATATCATTAAGCATGCTTCTAGATGCTTCTGCTATGATTCTGTTTCTTCTTTCTGCGACTCCATTTTGTTGTGGAGTATACCTGCATGTAACTTCTCTTTTGATACCTTCATCATACAAAAAATCAGTAAAAGCTTGAGAGAAATACTCTCCTCCTCCATCGGATCTTAGCTTCTTAATATACCTTCCTATTTGCTTTTCGACATATGATTTGAACTTCTTGAAACAATCAAAGACCTCACTCTTATGTTTAATAAAATACACAAATGTCATTCTACTATGATCGTCAATGAATGATACATAGTACTTATTACCAACCAAGGATGCCTCTTTAGTAGGTCCCCACACATCTGTGTGTATGAGATCTAGCAAACCATCACTTACATAGCTTGAATGCTTGAAAGGTTGTCTACTCTGCTTACCCATTTGACATGCTTCACAAAGATGCACCATATGTTGCTTAGTAAGATCAGGTAATCCTTCAACAATCCTCTTCTTTGATAGCTCCTTTAACCTGTGTACATTCATGTGTCCAATCCTTTTGTGCCATAGATCAAGCTCTGCTATTCGATGCATACCATAAGAGAAATAGTTTGTATGATTTGGGTTTACCTTGAATGTAAACAATCCACCTTGTTTTTGACCTCTAGCAATTAACCTCCTTTGCTTTGGATCCTCAATGAAGCAACCTGCATGATTAAATCTCACTTGTAGACCTTTTTCTACCATTTGACCAACGGACATCAAATTCTTAGTGATCGTTGGCACATAAAGTACATCCTTCAAGCAATTTTTCTTGCTCTTATCCTGCATAACAACATCTCCAACCTGCATAATCTTATGTGTTGTATCATCTCCTGTTTCAACATGACCTTTACATGACGGATTATGCATATTAGAAAACCATGAAGCATCATGAGACATGTGATTAGAACAACCACTATCTACATACCATACATCGCTATTGCAATTCATCTTAGTTTCTACATTCATCATAAGAAGAGAATCATAATCATCACTTTTACCTTCAACTGCATCATTTCCTTGTTGTTTACCTCTTCTTGAATAGCCTCCTCTTCGATTACCACCTTGATTATTTTCATTTTGATAACAATCTTTGGCATAGTGTCCATACCTTCCACATATATAGCAATTGTTCTTATTATCTTCACTCCTTTGTCTTTGGTTGTAGTTGTAGTAGCCTCTCGTACCTCTAGCGCTTGATCTTCCTCTTCCTCTTGTGTTGAAGAAGCCACTTGAAGTCCTTTGATCATCGCTCCTTCTTCCTCGAACTCTATTTGAACCTCTTCCACCTCTGTTTCCACCTCTTGATGATCCTACATAAAGAGCTTGTCCTTGAGATCCTTTTTGATTTGAAGTAGAACCATTTAGATTCATCTCCTCCGTGACCATGAGGGCAATAAGTTGATCAAAATCTGGTAATTCTCCTCTGACATAAACTGAAGTAATGAAGGGTTTCCATCTCTCATCATCTTTGAGTCCGTTGAGAGTATGTGCAACCAAGTCGTCGTCCTCCACATGAGCTTGAATTGATCCTAGTTGATCTGCAATCTCTTTAACTTTCAATATGTAATCATTGACCGATGTCCTTGTATCTTTCTTTATGTTATTCAACTCATTTTTGAGTTGAATCTTCCTTGCTCTTGTACCTGTAGCATACAACCTTTCCAATGCAAGCCAAACATCTCTACTTGTGTCTAGATCTTGTATGTGTCCTACCATTGAATCTTGAATATTTTGTGATAAAATGAATATAACCCTTTTGTCTCTTCCATTCCAAAGTCTAAACTCCCTCAATTGTTGCTGATTTGGGTCCTCTGGTAATGTGGGTTTGATATCTGTGCCGTCAATCAAACCATACAAGCCTATACCTTGCAAGTATGTTGTGATTCTAAACTTCCATGCTTGATAATTGGTCTTATCAAGCTTCTCTATTTGTGCATGTTGGTCTCCCATAATACAAATGCTAAGCTTCCTCCTTTAAACCTCCTTTCCAATGTGTGTGATGAGAAGAAATATAATATTTACCTTGTAAATGAGGTATGTGCACCTTTCTTTGCTTGGATGTTGCTTCAGATGCCTCCTTGCAATCTTCTTCTACCTTTGTGTAGTGTTGATGATGAACTGCTTCTTTGATAGCTTCAAATTCTTCGTCAACGTATGATAACCTTCTCCAAGCCTCCAAGTACTTGCTCTGATACCAATGTTGGAGTTTATTTATCTCCAAAGTACAGCTAGAAGTAGGTGAAACCCAACAGAACCTAGTTGACTTTTTCACAAACTTGTATGCACAGACCAATTTTCTTGCAGATCAAATTGCTCTTTGCTCACTTGGAATTTTCCAAAACTGTTTCACACACATAAACTAGACTCTAAGAGCTTTCCAACAAGATATAGAACACCTCAAATGGATAAATACACAATGAGCTATGACCAAACCGATCAGTGGCCAAACTAAAGAAAGCTTCAGATGCCTAAATAGTGCCTAGGCCAGCAGTTAAGTATGCAGGAGGATTTTATATGGACAAGAGAGACATCCAGTATGTTGTTACAGAACATCCTGAAAACATCAATGAACATGGGGACGAAGATAATGGAGCACCTCCTCAGAGCCCACTCTTCATTATGGGAAGTGGCTCCTAACCTTGTTACTATCTATGAGTTACAAGATCCTGAATTCCCCACCATCATCACATATTTGGACAAAAACCATAGGAGGTACTGGCCTCTAACAGACTTAGAAAGAGCAGGGTTGAAATATCAGAACATTTCAGTGTTCCCTCCTAGGGATCAAGCTACTACTTCTCAGAACCCTCAAGGAACCTTTCAGGACAATTCATATCAACAGTCTGGACAAACACAACAAAGACAAATCCTGGTTAGACCCCATGTGCAGTTTGCTATGCCTGCAAATAATCCTAATTATCGGCCTCAGCCACCGGTTGACCCAAGGAATAGAATTCCTGCCCCAGTCAGACCACCTGTAGCAAGAGGACCAGGTATACCCATAGGAAGACCAATTTTCCCGGTGATGCCTAGACCACCTAAAGCAGGAAGAAGATTAAGGCCTATTCAAGTGGCCAAATGCATGTGAAACCATTATGATGACTCTAGTGAACCTTACAATCACATAGCTGAATTCAAGCAAGTAATCACAGCCGAACAAGTGGAAGATTTCTTGATCCAATATGAATCCTTTGGTTTAACTTTGACAGAGACCGCTTTAGCTTGGTTCCAACCATTAAACCCTAATAATTTTCAAAGCATGGAACAAGTCTATCAAGAATTAATTGAAGAATTCACTAAGTCTGGAATTAAGAACAACTCGTCATCATTGATCCATAGCTTTAAGCAAGCTCCAACAGAATCAGTGAGGTTGGCAGCAAGAAGATTCAAGCAGTATGTGGATAGATGTCCAGTGGAAGAGAGACCCACTCAAAATAAGATGGTGTCATTATTTTTGGAAGGGTTAGTAAATGGATCATTAAGATCTCTGGTATATGTGAAAAGAGTTCAAACCTTGCAAGAATGCATGGAAGAATGTATTGACCTAGACGACAATCTAGCAGAAGACCTGAAAATACCTCAAGGTAGTGTGAAAAGTCAAGATTCCGCTCAACCTTCAAGAATAGAGGAACTACCCCAACAACCCAATGAGAGTGCCCATGCTTAGGAGATGTATACATTGTGGAGGTGATCATCCCTCTCATTTGTGCACTAGGGGAGTAGTCCCACAACCTGCTTATGCTTACAATAGACCACCTATTCCGGGCCCTCTACAATATTGCAGCATAGAACAAAAGTACACCAATCACAGTACACAAAAGTGTCCTTACAATCGGCAATCAAGACCGGTACAACCTGTTATGAGACCTTATGGATAACCTCAGAGAGATCACGGAGGAGAAGCTTTTAGATATCCCACATATCAGCAGCAGGGGCCATTACCACGACCTTATGCTTACCAAGGTTACACTCAGCCATAACCGGTGTTAGGACAACAACCGCCCCACCCTCAAAATGTTGTCTTAGTGAAAGTAGCTCGACAGGAAGAGAACCTTGAAAGAGCAATAATCCCAGCCACACCTTTGACCAGTAACGAATCATATGACCCATCTTATGACCATAGTCAAGGAGATTATCCCACTTATGAGAGCTCAATGATAGAATATGGACAAATATATGAACCATATACATATGGCATGGAAGCACCAGATAATTCTTATGGATATGAGCAAGATTTTGTGTCATTAATGTACACAGCTCCCAGAGCTCCCATACCCCTCCCACCTCTGAACAGACCACCTGTACCTAGAGGACCATGTTATAGATGTGGAGGTGACCACTATATCAGGGAATGTACAATACCAAATCCTCCACCACCGCAGTGAGTATGGGAAGGATACTGTAGTGATTGTGGTAGAGAACACCTTTTTAGAGATTGCCCCAAAAATCCCAACAGACTTAACTCGAATGTGCAAATCAATGTGATAGAAGTAATAGAGTCATCAGGGAGTGATAAGGAGTACACCGTGCCATTGAAGCAATAACAAGAGCTAAAGCTAGAGAGACCCCAGAAAAAACTGAAGAAAATAATCAAGGTGACAGAGGAATGAATATACCTGTAACCCCAGTAGTTGAAGACTCGGAAGAGCCTGGAAAAAGTGTCTCAAGTAAACGAACATAGAGATGGAAGAATCATAGAGATAGGATAAAGGAAAAGAAACTACAACAATAGATGGAGAAGGAAAAGAACGAACAAGATAAAAAAGAACAGGAAGTGGAAGAAGAAATTCATCGAGGAAAGCTTAAAAAAGAAGAGGTAGGATCAATTTTGGCAGATCCTATACCAAAAGAGTTAGCCATGTGGATTCAGGCGTACCAGGCACAAATAAGAGCAGGATCTACCATTGAACAACATAAAAAAGAATATCCTAGAGGTGACCTAGAGAGAGAGAGAGGTTGGAGATATGCAAAAAATTAATTGAAGTAGCTCAACAGACCTTAGAAAAACCTGTTCTTCGACTACCCAATTCACGAATTCCTGAAAGAGAATTCCAAGAGTGTGTCATCCCTAATGACACCGAGAAACCCAAAGAAGGTGAGACACTTAATGAAAATCATTGCAAGGATAAAAGAGAAGGATCCATTGTCCCCGAAGTAGATGGGGAATGGCCCAAAGACTTGTGGGCAAGAGTCCAAGAAGACCGATGGAAGAAAGTGGAAGGAATAGAACCACCCTTTGAGGAGCTAGAAGCAGAAGGTGAAATTGAAGACTCCATACTTGAACTGAATTTAGAAGAATTAGTACAAATTGATCCAAGTGACAAAGAAAATGACAGTGTAAAGATTTTACCAAATTACACAGGGGAATATGAATGCAACTCAAAATTATACTGCATTCCCTCAATAAGAAAAAAGAACAGAACCCCTCAATTCAAACAACGGACATCATCCAACACCTCAGAAAGGTAAAAATCCCTTGTACTCTGACCTTGGAAGAACTTTTAAAGATTAAACCACATTTGAAGGAGAAACTAACTAGCCAATTGGAGACTAAATCAGGAGAGAAGGAGATGCCTGATGAAGTAAACATAGTGAAAATCCCAGTTGATAAGGTTGGAGATTTGAGTGAGGGAGAGGAAGGAAATACTTGCCTTCCAATTACCTATAGGGGTTACACCACTAAAGCTATCTTAGATTTTGGAGCTGGAGTAGGAATTGCCACTAAAGAAATCTGGGAAAAATGGGGAAAACCAGCTCTAAGACCAACGCGCATGAAGATACAAATGGCAGACGGACACACTAAATGACCCTTGGGATTATTGGAAAGAGTAATTTTTACCACATGCGGCGTTGAATTCGAGCACACTTTAGCAATCTGTCAATTTGAAAGGGCTAGCAATTATGAGATGATACTTGGAAGACCCTTCATGAGACAGCTAAAGGTAGTGCAAGATTGGGGAAAAGACGTAGTATACTTACAGCATGAGGGAACCACGACAAGAATAAATCTCCACACATATACGTATCAAGATGTGCCCCCCTTGCAGTGGAATCAGATTCATAAAGAGGAAGACGAGCAGTCAATTCACAGTATAGGTTCAAGTGATCAATCATGGATGAACGAAGACACTCATCTATGGATATGTCAAACTACGAAAAAAGAAGAGGATAGAAGGAAAGGATGGCAGCAAAGACAAGGAGTAGCTAGGTCTATACAAGATCCAACTTACATGCCTCAAGTATTCTTAGACGAAGAATTTGAACCTCATGGTTGGATGGAGATTTTAGCTACTCTAGATGTGTGTGTAAACGAAGAAGTGATAACCATAACTGAATGCATTGATGAGGAAGGATATGACGTTAACCTATACGTGGTAGTTCTTCAAGAAGTAGAAGAAGGAGAAGTAATTGAAAAAGAATGGAAGGAGGATTATGAGAGTATTGAAATGGAGCAAGAACAAATGGAAATAGAAAGTGAAAATCAGGGAGTAAGTGTCATAGCTAATGAAATAAACCAAGAAAGGACACAGGAAGCAGAGCTTGGTTTAGATAAAGAACAAGACGATGGAGAAAATAAACCACAAGATCAATTTGAAGTGCCTACCCACTTCAAAAAATACGAAGTAGAAGAGAGGAAAATTGCTATTCAAATGCCAAAACGAGAAGCAGAGCCAGGGATAGCATATGACAACAAGGAACAAACCAAGAAAATTGTAGTAACCTTGGAGGAAGGAGAAGAACGATGTACGTTTATAGGACAAGATGTCTCTCTGGAAGAAGAACAAGAGTTAATACGACTCATTCGAGAATATAGGGATGTCTTTGCGTGGACATATAAGGATTTGAAAGGAGTAGATCCTTCTATTTGTGCCCATAGAATCCCTATGACATCTGAAGCTAAACCTTCCAAACAAAGACCATACACATATAACGATGTTTACTCAGCAAAAATCAAGGAAGAGATCGATAGGTTGTTAGATGCTGGGTTCATTTACAAGATCGAACACATGGAATGGGTGTCACCTTTGGTGGTTGTACCGAAAAAGAATGGTAAGTTAAGAGTATGCATAAACCTGAAAAAAGTAAATGCTGCCACCACAAGGGATAGTTACCCATTACCCATCATGGATCATCTCCTGGAAAGAGTGGCAGGGAAGGAAGTTTATAGCTTTTTAGACAACTTTTCAAGGTACAATCAGGTAGTCATTGCTCTTGAGGACCAACATAAAACAACCTTTGCAATGCAATGGGGAGTATACGCCTTTAGAGTCGTGCCTTTTGGTCTAACCAATGCCCCAGCCACTTTCCAAAGATTGATGTGCCATGTATTTAAGGAATTCCTGAGAGAGAGCATGGAGGTATACTTGGATGACTTATGCACTTATTCAGCTTTACGATCAGAGCATATCCCGGAGCTAGGAAAGATCTTTGCCAAATGTTGACAATATATAGTATGCCTTAATCCAGAAAAATGTGTCTTCATGGTTCGACAAGGAAAAATATTAGGACACATTGTCTCTAGAAATGGAATTTCAACTGATGAAGACAAAATCAAAGTAATTATGGATTTGCTGAGACCAAAGACTGCTAAAGAAATACAAGCATTTATGGGACACTACGGATACTACCGAAGATTTATACATATGTATGCCATAATTGCTAGACCTCTTTATGCATTATTGTCTCAGTTTAATTGGATTGAAGAATGTGAAAAAGCTTTTAACGAATTGAAGAGTCGATTGAGTTCAGCACCAATCCTTCGAGTACCTAATTGGAACAAACCATTTCACATTCACATAGATGCGCATCCTAGCTCAACCCACAGATATAGGAAAGTTAGATCAACCTATAGCCTATGCCAGTAGACAATTGAATCAAGCAGAACACAATTATACTACGACTGAAAGAGAAGGTCTAGGGATGGTGTACGTAGTGAAGAAGTTTCGACACTACTTATTGGCAAACAAATTCAAATTCTTCATTGATCATCAAGCTCTATTGTACTTAGTCAATAAGCCTTGTAATACGGGACGACTAGTATGATGGTTTCTATTGTTGATGGGAATTGATTTTGAAGTAGTAGTCAAGAAAGGGAATACCCACGTTAGAGCAGATCACTTATCAAGAATGACACATGGGGAACCACCCATAGGAGTACTGGATGATCTGCCTGACACGTACCTGTTTAACCTCGAAGTATGTCCCCAATGGGCAAAAAAGTTGATCCCTATACTCACATATGGACCTAAACATGGGATCACACTGACTCGAAACCAAGATCTATGGAAAACTAAAAACCTCTATATCATTGCTAGAAGTCTATATCACCAAGACTCAAGTGGATTACTCATGAGATGTGTAGAAGAAGAGGAACAGGAAATGTGGCTTCAGAAAGCACATGTAAATCAATGGAAAACTCATATAAATGTGAATGGAACATGGCAAACACTGAAGAGATTAGGCATATATTGGCCAACCATGCAAAGGGATACACATAACTATGTATCAACCTGCCCAACTTGTCAAGAATGAAATCCAGAAGAGAACTCTACTTTATGCTACTCAACGGTGGCACCAAGGTGGAGCATACCTCTGGTGAAGTTCTTGAAGACCCAAGAGTACCCAAAAGGAGCCACTCTAGCAAGGAAACATGCGCTTGTAAAACAAAACAAGGACTATGCTCTCATAGGAAAACAACTCTTTAAGCGAGGAAGAGATAATCATTTACGAATGTGCATTCATGAAGACGAGTATCTTGCTGTCCTAGAGATGGTACATATAGGAGCTGCAGGAGGACATTTCTCTGCAGACATAACTACAAAAATGATTCTCTTTGCCAGATTGTGGTGGCCAACTCTACATCAGGATGCAGCCACATATGTTCAACGATTGTATACTTGTCAACGAGCGAAGTATCCCATTAGAAGAGATGAAATGCCAATGAAACCCATGATGAGTGCAAGAGCCTTCACAAAATGGGGAATAGACTTCATAGGACCCATTAGCCCACCAGCTAAAGGATCCCATGCCGAGTATATAATTGTAGCCACAGATTATTTGACTAAGTGGGTTGAAGCCAAAGCAACCAAGAAAAATGATGCAAGGACTATGGCCAAGTTTCTCTTTGAGAACGTTTTCACTAGATTTGGACTGCCGATAGAAATTGTGAGTGATAGAGGCACACACTTTTTGAATGAAGTAATATAAGCCCTACTAAATGAATTCTTGGTAATTCACAAAAAATCAGTCCCATATCACTCGCAAGCCAATGGACAGGCCGAAAGTTCAAATAAAATCTTGTGCACAGTTCTCACTAAAATTGTTAACAATGGAAGATGTGATTGGGATAAGCAATTACATCATGCTTTATGGGCGTTCCTAGTAGCCTACAAAACTGCCATAGGAACTACTCCTTTTAACTTAGTGTACGGACATAATGCTATTTTACCAAGTGACTTCTTAATACCCACTCTCAGAGTAGCAACAACTTATGAGTGGACGGGACATGAATTATCAGCTCAATTGGATCAAATAGAAAAGTTACATGAAACTAGGTTATAAGCAGTAGCAGGGATTTATGCTGCTAAAAGGCGACAGAAAGCATATTTTGATGCTCATATTAAAGATAAGAATTTGAAGGAAGGAGATTTAGTTTTGGTATATACCCTGAAACAACATGCTAAGTAATTGCAGAAAAGAGGATATGGCCCATTAATCATCAATCGCATATCCACTAGCGGAGCTATCAGCTTAGCAACCCTAGATGGAGACGTATTGCCAAACTATATCAGTGGATGTCGAGTGAAAAAATATTTGGAGCCATTGACTGAAGAAATAATGTCACGACTAATAATGGGTAAAAATAGGTGCATAGAGGAAGAAAGAATACGAGAAGAAGTGAGGCAAGAAGCACTAGAACGAATAAATAAAAAAAGGAGTGGATGAGAGAGAGATGAGAGATATCGACTAGGCGAGGAACTCGTCCCAATGGCTAACTTTAGAGCCACTGAAAACCTAGGTCAACAAATGACGCAACCTTATTTGAATTTGGGTGCAGGAACAGAAGAGTACCACTTAGTGGATGCTCTCATTGATATAGGAGCAGCTGTAAGCTGTATTAAGTATTCATTGACACAGAAACTCAAAGAGGAATTATGCCCATCTAAGGCACAATTGATTGGAATAGGAGGAAAAATCACCAAGTGTATAGGTGAGATTACCTTACCTCTATATCTCGGAAACAACACAATGGAACAGAAACTTGTAGTATGTCAGGATCAGGACTTAGTAGAAGAGCTCCTGTTAGGTCAAGACTGGATATACGAATATGAAGTGACTATCGAGTTAGCCCTAGGATACATCTCAGCCAAGATAGGACATCGAGAGGTATTCAGCATGTAAGACGAACGGCCAATCAAAGTCAAGGATATAGACTCGAGAGTTCCCTCTAATGAACATGATGATGAATGTATGTTCACTAGCACTATGGAAACCCCTTCATCAAGTACTTCACGTGAGGATACACCGAATTCCGCTTGCACACAATCTTCTAATCCAGTAAATCACAGGAGTAGTACTCTATCTGATAACAGCTTCAGAAAGGAAACCAGTGCACGAGAAACTAGTCAACTAGACGGTCGCAAATCTGTACACATTAGAGTTGAACAAACCACCGAAAAAGCAGGCAAATCACTTGGGACACCTAGGTCCACAAAGAATTGCTCTAGTATGGATTCCAAAGAAGGTGGTAGCTGCCCAGCTAGCCCGAAAACAAATATGGAATCCCAGGTCATGTACTCAAGGGACAATCACCAAGAAGGACGAGTCACGGCACAAGGACAATATGTACAAACTGAAGGCGAAACAATAGAAGACGAACAACTACAAGATAAAGCAGGAGTCTCGAGACGCAATGAAAATCATTCAAGGAGTCCAAAAGCAGATGAACCGAATGCAAAACATGAGAAGCACCCCATTCACCAGGAATTTTGGAAACACAATCTGTCCTAATAGAATAAAGCAGATTTGGATGCCAAAAGGCAAGACAAGCTGTATGCATCAACCAAATAGTTTGAGTTGCACCCATTTGGAGTTACCAGAACCCAAAGTATGCATGATAGGGCCACATTACAAGGCCAAGCATTCGGCACATTCTTCTTCTATCTCAAGATAGTGAAGCACATTTCTCTCTGGGGAATAGGAGAGCACTTGTATATAATCTATAAGAATAACTCAAGAATCAATAACCACTTCGACTATGAACTAACTTTATTGTTTTCTTTCAGACAAAACCATAAAATATAGAAAAAGTATGAAAAATCCCAGGTATTACCTTTCTCACACCCACGGGGAAGGGACGATACCATTCACGCGGAGAGTTGCCAATCTAATGATGGATAAATGAAGGATGATTCTTGATACCATCTGGCCATTAATTACTACTCTATATTGAGTGCAGATGGCATCTCCTAATTCCGAGGCCACGCAAGAGGAAGAGGTCCAGCTTCTTCCCTTGGAATCAATAATGAAGGCAAGAGGTCATTGGTTTCTGGATGACCAACCAGTGTCCGATCTCGTTTTCATGGCAACCATCAAGATTATGGATAGGGATCACTACTTCCCTATCATGTCACAAGATTTCAAGACTATCATACAAGGATTACCATGCATGACGGATGTGTGGACACAAGCAGGAATTGATGCATTCCTAAGACAGCCTATCTATCTGCCAGATTTCCAGAGATGTACGCAAGTGATGAATACACTTCAGTCTGCATCAAATAAGGCATCAATCCCGAAAGCAAGAGTACTTGACAAAGTTGATACCTAGAAAACAATTCAATTCACTCATGAGCTAATTAACAGAGCTTTTGGATGGAATCAAAAAGGACTCACGAATGTCAAAGATGAATGTCATGATCTGAAAAAGAGAACATTTTTGGAAATCAACAAAACGGATATTGAAGACGTTGTTCGCTTAGTTCACCAGCATTTTTGCTTTCCAAGTATGCATAGATACACAACACCTCAAAAGATTGTTGTGCAATTACTCTCACATGCTATGAGGCAAGTCGGAAGTCAAGTAAATATGACTCCATATGTTCAAGACCGCCTATTTGAAGCAAAGAAGAAGTGGGGTTAGAAAAAGTTTCTGAATGGTAGTTCAGCCTTGACCCTACTCATTTATGAGGCACTTGACATGAAGAACTGCTTGCGCGAGATGCCAACCTCAATAGAGCTAGCCAAATATGCCAAGTTAGTGACTGTTCCAAAGAAAAAGAAAACAGCCATCTCTATTGAAGAAGTAGGAACCAGTTCAAAGAAACCCATGAGGGGAACTAAATGCCTAAGAGAGGAAGAAGCTCAAGAGACACCACAATCAAAGAGAACACATGTATTGCCAAAGATTCCTGTGACACAACAACCGATTACGAAAAGAGACCTCTCTGCAGCCCTGGAAGAAATGCATCAGTATATGCAGGGGCAAGTAAATTTGAATATTCAAGGTCACCATTACAGACAGGCAAGCCAGGAAAAGAAACAAAAGGATAAAGAACATACACTTAAAAGTACCTTCCAGATACAAAGAAATAGGGTTGGAGGAATCAAGTTCCAATGAAGAATCCATCCCAGAGAAGGACACATTAGACACTGATATACGAACCGAAACAAATAATGAAGAATGGATAGAAATAAATCAGGTTGAAGTCACCCTTGACAATCAACAACAAAAAGCACAGCACCAGGAAGTACAAACCGACCAGGAACACTTCATTCAGTTAAATGATCAGTCAAAGATAAGCATCAAGGAAGCTCCAATAACTAATAAAGATGCAGTGCCACCTATCAAAGAGGAAATACAAACTCCAGTGGACCAGGACTCAGGTCTACAACCAAATAAGGAGCCAATTGTGATCGAGGTACCTGATGATACACCTCAAGGTAAAATTGACCATAGGGAGGCTGAGCCAAGAATACAACTCCATATTAGGCAGCCCCATGATACTACGCTACATATTGCACCAGGTAAAGATGTTACAACAGGTGAAGAACCTAGCATCCCTACCACATGGTTAAATGTGGATGTAACTCAATTGAAACCTGTTGTCAAGCAAATGACACAAACAGCCATGGATACACAACAACAAATGATGGAAACAGATGCGGATTATGACAAGGCCATGCGAGAACAGAATTAATTTCAAGTCATGAGTGAACAATTGTCCGCACAGTTCATTCAGGCCCAGCAAGAAATTTCAACTAAGAATATGGAAATAACCGCAGTCAAGGCACAATGTGATACATTGATGAAGCAGCATAATCAACTCCATGCACAACTGACAGATTTACAAGGACTACATGAAGCTAGTGAAGCAGACAAGGAGAGAATGAAAGCTAGAAGCAACTTACTAGAAACACAACTAAAGGTATACATGGAGGAAAATGATAGCTTACGCAGCCGCAATAAAGAATTGATGAAGGCATTGCTATATGACCAGTCTATAGAAAATCACGAGACATCAGCTACGACCAGAAGGAATTAAGAGATCAGATTGAGAAATATGCAGATTTGCTAAAGCAGGAGCAAGCCCAAACAGAAGAATGGGAAAGAAAGTACATCAATGAAACAAATGAACTTAAAATGCAACTGAAAAATGTGAACGCCAAACTTGTAAAAAGTTACAGCGAAAACATGGATCATGTAGCAGAAATTGGCAATGAGTTACTTGCGACAAAAGAAGCACTAAGGGAAGCAATGCAAGAAGTAAAAGAGAAGACTGAACGACTTGCACAATTAGAAACCAAAGCATAAGAAAAAGTATCCATCGGGACACCAGTAGAGCCAACACAAGAAAATCCTACTGACGAGGTAGAGGTACGTCCTCTATCTCCCCCGATTTATAATTCTCCAATAAAATAGCAGATGGCAAAACCATGTGATGATCATCCAATGCCATATACTGCAGAAATAAGTTAGAAGGAACGGGCACTATTGGTGTCCCGATTGACAGAGAATTTTGAAAATGAAGTCATCAAAGTCATGAAAGAAGCAAAGATCAAAGGTAAAGACTTGGATACGATCATGAAGCCTTTCAACATTCCGTATGGATTATTGAAAGAGAAAACAAGGCAATACATAAAGAAGATCACACGGAAAAATCCAGACGAACAGTTGCATTTTAAAGATGACACATTCAATTATACTCAAGAAGAATTCGAAGCTGCACAGCCTATTTGGAGAAGAAAATTTTTGGAGAAAAATCCTACATTGTGGGTGCATTGGCAAGCAGCACCATACTTATTATAGGTAAATCCTTCCTTTTGCCCAACACCACGTCGTAGGGAAGCTAGAGAATTTTTAGATATGCAAAAGAATGGTGTTATCAATAAACAGTGGCTGAATTATCCGTTACTTCTGAGCCCGTCTCATAATTATCTACCAACGGAAGATTATATGGTAAAAACCATTGAATTTTGGCTGCATTGTTATGCAAGAGTACCTGATCTAACTATCAAGATGACAAATAAAATAGTCATTATGATACTTACAGTATTGAAAGTCTTCAAACACGCGGCGTATACATTTTTTAATTTCATTGGTATTAATCAAGGCACAGATATCCTCATTTTTTATCTGTCTGTTATGCCAAGTCAACCCACAATAATGGTATATTATTCGAGGCTCATGTTTCTACTGAGTACCTATATGCAAACATTTGAAGAAGCCTTTGTCAGAGGGTTTTTTGAAATTGACTCGGAAATTTTCTTGAAGATGTCTTCCAATTTGAATGCCCGATTAGTGGCATATGAACTAAGTTTCTTCGTTGACCACAGACAGCCACCACATGATGGCGTGAAAGCAGAACAGTGGAAGCAAATGATGATACGAGAAGGTAATCTGCTTAATGAAACAGAGCAAAAAGTATACAGAACATACTCCCGTCAACTTCCAAAGCCTATCGGGGACGACAGAGTTCAGGAGGGGGGCAGTGTTGAGGGAGAGTCCAGCAAAAAGAAGAAAAGAAAAAGACAAAGAAAGAATCTTCACTAAAAAGATCATATCTGAAGATACATCTCTGCACAGAGCCCCGCAGGGGCACACGTCAAGGAAAAGCACGTAGGTGGAAGGAGGAACCAGAGCCTCATCATTTGAATGCATGTCCTCATACACTCGGCTAGGTTTTGATACTCATTTGCATTGATCATCATTTGAATGCATGTCCTCATACACTCGGCTAGGTTTTGATACTCATTGGATTGATAAATAAAGCATGAATCCCCACTATATGCACTTGAGGGGGATTGAGGTATAGTCTCTTTCTCCGCAAGTCCCTAGGTTGGATCTTAGGTACACAACCCACCTCCGGGTAATTTTGGAAATGAGCCTAGAAGGAAAATCATTTGCTTTAGGTGTGGGGAATGTGGACATCATCAAAGCAAATGCCCTCTACTAGAAAATTCTCCTCCTTGCAAAAATTTCCTAGAAGATAGAGATCAATACACCGTTTGTTGCCCAAAGAACAAGGCATCCACATAATGGCGTCACATTCACATGATCTTAGTAAGGAAAAGGTTGTAGAATAAGCCAACATGCCATGACCATCTGCTAGAGTATTCCATTAAGAAGAAATAGAATCTTTTGTTATGCAGAAAAGAAGCAAATGGAAAGCTCAAGTGGAAACATGCCAAGAGTTAAGGACAAATAGAATGAACAACGAGAAGGGGACATATGAGGACAAAGCCACTCCAAGTGAAGAGACACAACAGAGAAGAGAGCTTACAAGCACAAGTGATGTCATTGGAGATGCATTCGACAGGGTTCGAAAGGAGTTTGAACAATCACACATAGCCCATGCTCCTATGGAATTTGAGCCATCAAGGTTATTCAAATCCATTAAAAAGGAGTTTAATATTTTTTATCTAATAAATATATATGCAAAATTTAAATCAGAAGCTCTACAGATCATTGATGAAGCCTCCACATGCACTCTAGTGGCAAAAGGTGTTGCTATGAGTGAGGGTAAAGCTATAGGGAATACCCCTTATAGATTATAAGAGCCCATGACTCACAAAAACTATTAGAGGACATCAATTGCAAGGAGTTATGGTGGATGGTGGCTCAGGCATTAACTTGACGCCTGAACACACTATAGAAAAGTCTAGAATCTAACCCTCAAAGAACAACCAACTTCACTGTTACATTGGATGATCAAAGTAGAGTAAGACCAATTGGAGTGGTCCCTCAAGTTCCTATTGAGGTTCAAGGTAACATTTTTAGTTTGGAATTTGTTGTGGTGAGACTACCGCAGATAGATGAAGGTTTTCCCTTGTTGATTGGGAGACCTTGGCAAAGGCATTCTAGTGTTGTACACAACTGGGGCAAGGATATTATGTGGATACAACATGGAGGAAAATATCTTAAACATATATACTTGGAAGAAGGACTAGACTGCCAATGACATACTAGCATTATGCAATCAATTGCCATCTGTATGGAACAAGACAGGATTTTCTCTTAGCTTGGGTCCTAATGACTACCTAAATTCGGAATTCTTCATCTTGATCACTTTTTTTAATCTTGGCTTCACCTTCTACCCCATTGGTTTGAGTTGCCATAGAAACCTTGCTAGGGAAGTTAGTCCAAATTGTGTACCAATGAGTCTCTCTACTTCATAAGAATACTTTGATTTTGAGCAAAGTGGGGAAGTAACATGTGGCCTAGTGGGTTGACCTTAAACCATGGATGTGTGCTAAGGAAGCTTCAGATCATATACAAATCCTATAGTAAGAATGGTAGGTAGTAAAGGATAGTGGAGATAGTTCTCCACCAACTAGAAGAGAGTTAGATATAGATGTTTGCATGGTTGGGTGGAGGGCCTATATTCATCCATATGTGTTTTCCTCTTGAGTTGTACATATCCTCTTGAATGTAGATTCTCCATACATGTCCTTTGAAGAAAGTGGTGTCAAATGGGGGAAGGCTTGGAGGTATCATTAGTAGGGCATCAACATGCATGGCTAAGGAGCCTAGAGAGAGGTGGAGGCAGTAGTCATCAAACCTCAAGGTAATGGGAGAAGATGCTGAGATACCTCTCACTCATCTCCCACATATCCACCCATTCATTAGGAGGGAGAGAACACCCTCCACTTTCTTTCTCCAACTAAAAGAGTAAACTACACACATGCAATATCTATAGGACTTCAATTACCATTTTTGTTTTTGCATGTTGGATAAGTCAATCCTCAACCATGTCGTCTATTCATTTTTTGTATGGCTCTCCTCTCTCTCTCATTGTTCTAAGCAAAAGAATCAATGGAGAGTATTGATACACCTCTATGCATTATTTGGCCCACCCTTTTTTTATGAATATTAGTGAGAGAAAATGAGTACTCTTTAGAACAATATCATACCAAAGATTGATTGGACGTGGATTATTAGCCCATGTCTCTTGGGATCTTCGATGTGTTTCCACCGTTGCCCATGTAATCTCACAAAGGAGATACCATACAAAGATGCACCATTCGTCGTAACTAAATTGAGAAGTAGAAGCATGGAAAAGGAATCAAGGACAAAGGAGAAGAAGGATGAAGGGAGAAAGGAGCAGCAAGGATTCTGTTGTTGGAATTTGGGGCCCCAGGATCGTTCCAATACTAAAACCTTTTGAGCATACAAACTTAATTAATTAAAATGATAAGTGAGAGATAGAAAGAAAGAGATCTTGAGACAAGGATAGGGAACATAAGCTGGATGCTTATTTCACTAAAAAATAGATGTCCAAATTACAACATGAGAGTACTAATCAACCATATAAAGTGGTGCACTCACGAATGGAAGAATATCCAAGAAGATGATGATACAAAATTTTGATTATGTTGAAATAATCTAAGTCTGTGAAGTGAATGCGCAACGAAGCTAACCTTATTCTCACAAAATAATGTAACAAAATTGTAAATCAACAAACCCTAATTTTGAGATTAGGGTAGAGAAACCCTAAAAACAAAATATAAGGTTAACTCACAAAAGATAGTTACCACCACCTTGTAGAAGACTTCTTGCTCCAAGAGAGTAGCCTCTCCTTCACCAAATCTTCACCTCCAAAGCTTCAGAATCTTCAAACTCTAGCTTGAGATCTTTGAGTGATCACCTTCTCCAAGTGTGTGAGATTCCTCCTTGATCTCCTTGAGAGGATTGCTTGATGAGTGATGATACATAATGAGCCAAGGCTCCCTTTATATAGTTTTTGTACTCCAATGAAAAGCAATACGAAAAGCCAAGATCGTAAAACTCATACGATCATAAAACTCACGAGCAAAATGCATCCATTGTTTTTAGTTCGAAAAGAAAATAGTTTTTCAAAACTTTCACGTTGCTGCTGATGGGACTTGAACTCTGGTGGGTTCTTTTCAAGTCGTTTCTCCTAGAGGAAGGCGCACACATGTGCTTGTTGAAGAGTTCTAATATAACAAAACCTATCGTGCTCATGTGGGGCTTCAAGAGACTTCAAGAGACTTCAAGAGCTACTAATGAAGCTATTGTTGGGCCATATTGACATTGATTCCAACAATCCCTCCTTCAATGTCATATTGGTACAAGCTTCAGTAACCTGCAAATCTTCTCATGACTATCTCTAGTCAATGATTTGGTCAATATATCTACAACATTCTCACTAGAAGGAACATAAACCAGCTCAATGTGCTTCTTAACTATCTGCTCTCGAATATAGTGTTAGTGTACTTCTATATGCTTTGTCCTTGCATGATGCACTGGATTCTTTGCTATAGCTATAGCACTTTGGCTATCTAAAAATATCTGAATGGGTTCATCTACTCTCACATCAAGATAACTGAAAATCTTTTGCAACCATACTGACTCTAGAGTAGTTGTAAATGATGCACGATATTCAGCTTCACACGATGAAGTGGCAATAGTGGGTTGTCTCTTCGAAAGCCATGAGATAAGACAATCTCCAAGATAAAAACAAAATCCACTAGTACTTCTTCTTGTGTCTCTATCACCTGCCCAATTAGAAACTAAAAATCCTTTTAGTAACAAATGTGTAGATTTCGAAAATACCATAGCATAATTTGAAGTTCCCTTCAAATATCGAAAGATTCATTTTACTTCTTTCCAATGTAACACTGTCGGATTCTGCATGAACCTTGATACTTGAGAAACTCCAAACTATATATCAGGACGTGTATTATACAGATATATCAAGCACCAACTGCTTGACTATATAAAGTAGCATCAAATGACTCTACATCTGTTACCATCTGTAAAGATGCATTCTGATCCATAGGTGTTTGCATAGGTTTAGAATCTATGAAGAGAGATGGTGGATGCAATCCAAAGATGAGTAGGTGCTGCTACAACCAGCTTCACACCAGCCAACTGAGACTTCAGAGTTGATTAGTAGACCCTTAAAGCTTCCTAAATCCACCAAAATATCAGACAAATACTTTGGAACATGTATCCCAAAAGTTTAAGTCAAGACAGACTAGTTGCGAAATGACTAGCTCCCAAAACTTGCTATTTTTGGACATACACCTGCTGAAAAACAAATGAACAATGCTCTCAACCTGGTAGGAATTAGAAAAATTCCTTTTGGGCATAGAAAATAGACTTAGCAAGCTTCCCAATCCAAGTTAAAACACTTCAAATGATGGACTGAGCACTGAGAACAAGTTTCAACAATTTCTCGAACATGCCCACCATTCTCGGGGCTCTGCAGAGATAGACCAGTGAGCAGTAAAATGCAGATATCTCCAAAACTATAAATCCAATGACCTTGACAATTGATATGCAAAAACTAGACAGTAAGAGCTATCCAACACATGTTAAATCATTGAAACATAATCAGTACGACTCGAGATATGACCTTCTGAAGGTACTGCTCTAAGTGAGTATAGCAGAGAACAAAACAGAGAAGTAGATGATAATAAATGTATAGATTCACATATGATTACAACCACATTGGCAATGAATCTTTGCAAAATGGGAGTAGAATGATAGAGATATGGAGTAAGCTCTTCAATCTCTACAAAATGACATCAAGTGGTCATGTACAAGGCTTTCTAATCGCCTCTTCCTTCTTGCTCCTTTTATAGCTATTCTTGGAGGGAGTTTTGAATTCGAATTCGAATGGCTCCACCTAAAAGTGATCCCCAAAGTTAGGAGATATTCCCTCAGCTCAAAAAGTCGTGGGTTTTGGTAGTTAGAGCCACGAAATTGCTTTTACATCATGCATGAGGTAAGCCATCCTTTTCCTTTTTCTTTTTTCAATTACAAGAGATAAAAATGAACTCTTTTACAAGAGGTGTTCACATGACTACTCATGTGACTTACAAATGAGGATGATATCAAACATATCAAGCATGTAGGCTTGGGTAAAATGCACCAACAGCTCCCCCTCAAGCCTAACATGCTTGGCCTTCAAATAAGTCTTCAATTGTCCTTGATTTCCTGCAAACCAGTCATCAACTTGAATCTACTTAACTTCATACCATCAAGAGCTTTAGTCAACATGTCGGCACATTGCATATCTCTAGAGACATAGGATAGTTGAATATCCTTGCTCATTAGCTTCTCCCTTACGTAATGGTAGTGGACTTCAATATGCTTGGTTCTAGCATGGTATACCGGATTAGCTGCTAGATGTAATGAGCTTGTGTTGTCACCAAAAATATGAGGTGTTGAAGAATGAAGTCCAAGATCTGTGTACAAAGACTTTAACCACATGATTTCTTGAGTTGCATTAGCCAAACCTCTATATTCGGCTTTAGTAGAAGATAATGCCACAGTTGGTTGCTTCTTCGATGACCAAGAAATGATTTTTAAACCTGCAAATGATATATACCCTGATGTGCTTCTTCTATCATCTTTAGATCCGGCCCAATCTACATCTGAGTAGACCTTTAGCTCAATATCTGAAGTATATGAATAGAACAAACCTTCATTCATGGTCCCCTTTAGGTACTTGAGGACTCGCTTGGCCGCTTCCATATGTGGTCTTCTCGGCTTATGCATAAACTGACTCAATATGCTAACACTATAGCATGTATCCACCCTTGTGAGTGTTGCATAGTTCAAACTTCCAACCAAGCTTTGATAGCTTGTGATGTCTTCAATTGGCTCTCCTTCATAAGCACTAAGTTTATGATTTTGCTCCATAGGTGTACCTGCACACTTGGTATTTTCCATCTTGAACTTGACGAGCATCTCATGGACATACTTCCTTTGTGTGATGTATATACCTGAATCTGTGTAGATCAACTCCAATCCAAGAAAATAAGTGAGTGGTCCGAGGTCACTTATTTTGAACTCCTCCTTCATTTGACTCTTTACCTGTTTGATTCCTTCAAGATCATTGCCTGTGATAATAATATCATCAACATACACACATAAATAGATCACTTCAGATCCGTTCCTCTTTATGAACAAAGAGGTATCCGCCTTGCTAGCTTTGAATCCTTGGTCCTGCAAATAAGTCACCAAAAGCTTGCTTCAATCCATACAAAGCTTTCTTTAGTTTGCATACATAGTTAGGATGATGTGCATCCTGATATCCAGGAGGTTGTGCCATATACACTTCCTCAGAAATCCATCCATTCAAGAAAGCATTCTTTACATCAAGTTGATAAAGATTCCAATTTCTAGATGCAGCAAGACTAATGAGAACCCTAATTGTAGGCATTTTTGCAACAGGAGAGAAAGTCTCCTCATAATCAATACCATGGGTTTGAGCAAACCCTTTAGCAACTAACCTTGCTTTGTGTCTATTTATACTTCCATCTGGATTCCTATTGATTTTGTATATCCATCGAGATCCAATTACCTTCATAGATGGCTTGTTAGGTACAAGCTCCCAGGTGTCATTCTCCTTCAACGCTTCCATTTCTTCATCCATTGCATCTCTCCAAGCTTTCTTCCTTTGTGCTTCTTTGAATGTGGTAGGTTCTTCATTGGTTGAATCCTTTGCAATGTAGATTGAGTGCTTCGTGACCAAAGAAGTATCATAACCAAACCTCTCTGGTTTCTTCTTCTCCCTCGAAGACCTTCTAAGTGGTTGATGTGAGCCCTCGGGTCCATATGTAACATCCTGCATCTTTTCTTTACCTTTGTTCTGCCATAGCTTTAGTCTTTCCAAGTCTTCTAGGTCAATCTCGGAATCACTTTCTTCAATCTGCTTTGGCTCCTTTGGTTGAAGTGATGGAAAATCTTCATCCAAGTCATAAGGCAGCTTCACTTTCTTGTCATCATCAAACCATGATTTGTTTTCATCAAAAATTACATCTCTACTCAGAAAATACTTTATTGGTTGGATTGTACAATCTATATCCTTTTTGGTTTTGATCATAACCAATGAATACACACTTCTCTGCCTTGGGATCCAATTTCCCTCTTACTTGAGAAGGAATGTGAGCATAGGCTAAGCATCCAAAGATTTTGCAATGCTCTAGACTAGGTCTTCTTCCATTCCACACTTCATATGGAGTGATTCCATCTAGTGACTTAGATGGAAGTCTATTTATGAGATATGTGGCTGTCGACACAGCCTCTGCCCATAGGTAGTTTGGCAATCCCTTTTCGTTGAGCATGGACCTTGCAGCTTCGACAATAGCTCTGTTCCTCCTCTCTGCTACACCATTGAGTTCAGGTGTATACCTTGTAGTGAGTTCCCTTTTAATGCCTCTCTCATGCAAGAAGGCATCAAATTGAGAAGAGAAGTATTCTCCTCCACCATCTGATCTGAGTCTTTTCAAAGTCCTACCTGTTTGATTTTCAACAAGAGCAATATACTTCTTAAAGCAATTAAACACTTCATCCTTGTGCTTCATGAAAAACAGAATGGTCCACCTGCTACAATCATCTATGAAAGACACATAATATCTTGAGCCTGATATAGATGGCTCCTTACTTGGACCCCACACATCCGTGTGCACTAGATCCAAAGGATTTTGATACATATATCCTTTCTTATTGAAAGGTTGTCTATGAGCCTTGCCAAGTTGACAAGCTTCACACTTATAAATCATGTGTTGCCTTGTGATATTAGGCAAACCAAGTACACTTTGGTCCCTGCAAATCTGTTTGAGTGTCCTCTCACCAATGTGAGCAAGCCTTTTGTGCCATATCTCCAACTCTGTTAGAGTTTGAGATCCATAGCTAAACAAAGCTATGTTCTTTGTATCTTCCACTTCAAAGGTGAAGAGCCTTTCTGTCTTTTCTCCTTTGGCAATCCTTCAAAAGCCTTGCCTTGGGTCTTCAACATATGCTCCAAATCGGTTGAATCTAACCTGCAATCCTTTTTCAACAATCTGTCCAACACTTATTAAATTTTTGGTAATTGTAGGGACATACAAGACTTTGCTTAAGAGGTTCATATTCCCATCTGATGTCTTCACATTACCTATCTTCTCCATTGAGTGCTTTGTGTCATCTCCTGTCTGCACTTCATGCTTGTTATGAGGATCTTCCAAATCAGAAAGTAAAGCCACATTTCCTGCTACATGGTTCGAGCATCCCAAATCAATGTAAAATATGTGATCATCATCCTTACCCTTCTTCAAGTTGATAGATTCATAATCAATAATGAATCTTCTTGACTTTGGTCCTCTGCATAGTTATTGTAATCTCTTCTTCCTCTATGGCCACTTTGATAGTTGTTGTTGTTGTAATTGTTGTTGTAGTAGTTGTTGTTGTTGTAGCCTCCATTGTATCTACCTCTATTTGATCCATAGCCACCTCTATTGAATCCTCTTCCTCTTGAGTTCCTCGGGTTCCTGAAACATTCTTCAGTAGTATGGTTAGATAAGCCACATATGTTGCAAGGTTGAGATGATTGGAATCTCCCCCTGCCTTGCTTTCCACCTCTGCCTCTTCCTCTAGCTCTTCCTCTACCTGCAAAGTTTGCTTGGAAAGAGCTTCCTTCATCTTCATTCTTCCTATTCTTTGACTTGTCCTTGACCTTAGCTTTATCAGAATATAAGGCAGAAGTTTGATTACCTCTTGAGGACTCACCACCTTTGTTAATCTTTGCTTCGTGAGTGAAGAGTTGGCCCATGAGTGTGTTGAGGTCGGGTACATGCATATCCATGTATAAATCCATGGCTGTTGTGAATGACTCCCACTTGTCGTCTGCTTTGATTCCATTCATGACTTGTCTTATGATTTGCTCCTCTTCAATTACCTCTCCAATGCTTCCAAGTTGGTCGGAAATCTCCTTCATCTTTGTGACATAATCAGTCACATTTTGCTTCGGGCTTTTCTTCATTGTTGTGAGCTCCATCCACAATTGGTTCTTCCGTGCTCAAGTGTTGGAAGAGAAGAAAGAAGCAAGTGCATTCTAGGTCTCTCTTGATGTCTTGCATCCCTTGACATGAGGTAAAAGAAAATCAGAGATTGAGTTTAGAATATAGGACCTTGCAAGTGCATCCTTCGAACACCAATTCGAAAGTCCTTCCACTTCTTCATGTGATGGTTGCCCTTTGTTCCTCATGGTTGGCATTGCTTCATCTCCGGATATGAATCCATATAGATTGCTCCCTTGAAGGTAAGCCTCCATCCTTAGAGACCATGCCGGGTAGTTGTTTCGATCCAATTTGTCAATTGTTGATGGAAATCCATCTCCCATGTTGCTTGACTATGCTCTGATACCACTATGAAGAGAGATGGTGGATGCAATCCAAAGATGAGTAGGTACTGCTACAACCAGCTTCACACCAGCCAACTGAGACTTCAGAGTTGATTAGTAGACCCTTTAAGATTCCTAAATCCACCAAAATATGAGCCAAGTACTTTGGAACATGTTGACAGTATACGAGAAGAAGCAAGTATGAGCATACAAGCAGATCTAGCACTAAGGCAACCCTTTATTTTTTTTCAAAACCATTACACCATTTAAAAGTGATTCTCATCACTAAAAACCCCTGTAAATACCAATTTCACCTTTTTGTAGCTCCATTTTGTACAAGCCGAGGAGTCCTCGAGCTTGAGGAGCCTTAGAAGTAGTTGCCTGCCAATTTTCATAATTTTTAGATCTCGTTTGAGCCCTCAAATAAGCCCTGGAACCTAATTTTTAACTAGGCCGGACACTAGGTCTGGACTGGGCCGAAGCTAGTCAAAAACTATAAATAGAGCTAGAGAGCTCATTTTTGGGGTAGCTTCTTGTAGTTTGAGCTTGTATGAGAACTTGGTTGCAATAGAAGTGATTCCATTGTCTTACTCTCTTTGTTCTTGCCGTGTGTGCACGTGTGCGTGTATGTGTGTGCATGCTTGTGTGCTTCTCACTCACGCACTTGTGCTTCCACTTGCTCGTGGTCTTCATACCATCCTCACGTCTTCCCGGATTGACATTAAAGGAGGTGCTACTCATCACTGAGCTACACCAAATTTTGGCGCCGTTGCCGGGGATCGAGCTTTGAGGACGAGCATGTGATGGTAAGACGTAGAGAGGACGTGTTGGAATGGTAAGTAGTTGGTAAATTTCTGATTTTTCTCCATCTCCATCTCCATCTTCACCTCCTTCTCCATCTCCACTTCCTTCTCCTTCCCCACTACATATTCCCTCTTCCTTGTCATTCTCCTCATTTGTTGTGCGCGAGTTTGAGAGAGAGCGAGTGTGTGTGCTTGTCTTTGTGTGTTTTTTGCATGTTTCTTGCAGGTGGCAGCTCCATCATCATCTCCAGCAAGCTCAGCAGGTACAGAATTTGTCTGCACAGTCCCCGAGGCGTTGAGCTCGAGCTATCGCGACACTCCGAAAATTTCACCCAATCACGATTCTGAGTGCACCACGACACTTCGACCTATCGCGACACTTCACGAGCTATCGCGACACTCACGAGCTATCGCGACACCTCACGAGCTATCGCGACACCTCACGAGCTATCGCGACACCTCACGACCTATCGCGACACTTCGACCTATCGCGACACCTCACGACCTATCGCGACACCTCACGACCTATCGCGACACCTCACGAGCTATCGCGACACTTCACAAGCTATCGCGACACTTGGACGTATCGCGACACCTCACGACCTATCGTGACACTTCGACCTATCGCGACACCTCACGACCTATCGCGACACCTCGACCTATCGCGACACCTCGACCTATCGCGACACCTCACGAGCTATCGCGACACCTCGACCCGACCTATCGCGATACACGGCCTTTAACGCATGAAAATTTAGGGTTATTTTTTGAGTGATTGGAAGGGTAGTTGAGCTTAATTTTAGGCAGCTTGGTATAACTTTAGAACCTTGGAAGTGGGCAAAAGGCCTAGAAACCAGAGAGGGATCTCCTGAACCCTGAGAGCCTGTTTTGACCCTTTAGTGCCTGAATGGTCATAACTTGACCATACGAACTCCGATTGATGAGATTTTGGTCTCGTTGGAAAGCTCGTTGAGAATCCTACGTGGACCTTGACTGGTTTTTGTAAGAATCATACGCGGAGTTTTAGAACATGCATTTTTAAGTTGACCTTTAGGTGGAACTAAGTGGTCCTCAGATTCAGGGGGTACAGTGAGTTACTCCAGGGGGACTAAAATTATTGATGTGTGTCTTTCAATTACTTGTGGTAATAGAGCTATACTAACGGGTGAGCTTTTGCAGGAACATTGTGTGCACTCAAGGCAATCCAAAGCAAGCTAGCAAGGGTGAGTACCAAGCTTGGGAGAAGGCTTCCTGGGCTTGTGTAGCAGTCTGGTCAACCAGCTAATTGAGGTTGGAAGATCTCTCAACCCTCCTTTGTCAATTCCTAGCCTAGGCTAAGTACGACTTAGGTGTGGTAATTAATTAAGGCAACGTTAGGCACGAAGCAAGTCCAAGAGTATTAATCAACCAAGTGCAAGAAGTAAATAGGACTTAAGTGCGAAAACCCTAAGGGACAAAAGGTAAACTGGAATCGTTCACTTATCAAGTGTGGAAATTCACTTAAGTACTCCTGACGACGCGATTTCAGACAAGAGCATAAACATAATATTCAACTCAAAAGAACAAAGTGACTGGTGCAAATTAACCTGCAACGACAGTGTGCTTGGGTCCAAGGGGGTAGATAAGTCAGGCATATGAACCTTAGATCAGGCAGACACTTAGGCCGAGACAGACAAAGCCTCAGATCTTCTGAAGCTAGTGTCAATCACACTGCCAGGTCTTGGGCCCAGCAGTTGAGTGATTACCCATACACTCCCAGATCAGAAACAAGTGAATATGAGATGTCCTATCACATGGAGAGACCAGTAGGTAGTTCAGGGTTGGCTTATTTAGAAAAGCCAGAAGGACCATACAAGACTCAACTGGAATACATCAGGACTAATCGTCTAGGTGCTCGCATCTACGAAGACGGACTGAGAAGATCGGTGGTCCAGATTAAGAACCCCGATCAACCCCATGGATTAGACCACCCGGTAGTCAAGTTTGAGAATGGAGCATACCTAGATAAAGAGGGGACTATATATGTAGTCACCACTCTTCCTGATAGAACTGATGAGTTTGGAAATGTGATTGCTGAGACCGACATGGGTGATATAGAGCAAGGGAACTTAGAGAGAGAGCCAAGAACTCCCCGTGGTAAATCTATCTTGACCAGAATCATGACTCCAGAGTGGATTCCACAGGACAATAAAAGCATAGACCTGCTTTTAAATCGAGAAACCGATGAGGCTTTTTGGAGATACAAATGTGCTCAACCTCAGGAAGTGAGTGCCCTCACAATCTATGAGTTTAAAGACCCTGATAGCCCAGGCCAAGTAACCTACCTAGACAATGCATCAGAGAGAATCTTCGTGGTCATTGAGCATGGCAGACATGCCTACACATGGAAGGGTGAATTTGTTTTTCCCCAACCAAGGTCTAATATGTCCTTTGGTCACCAAGGAGCTGGGGGAACGGGAACAGAAAGGAATAGAGTGGACCCTGAGAGACATAAAACCCCATGGAATCAAAGGAATACTAACGATTTTCCTTTGCCAAGGCCGAGAGAACACACTAGGACCCTGCGACCAACTCAACTGGTGAAGTCCATGAAGAATTATTTCGATGGCACGGGAGACCCTTATGACCATGTGGCAGAATTTCGGCAAGTGTTGAAAGCTGAACAGGTAGAGGACCTATTCACACAATATAATGCTTTCGGTCTAACCCTTAGGAACACTGCCCTTACGTGGTTTCAACCACTAAACACGAGGCAATTCAGAAACATAGACCAGCTCTTAAAGGCATTTATCGTTGAGTTTTCTAAGAGTGGAATCAGGCATAACACCTCCTCACTAATTCATAGCTTCAAACAAACACCTCAAGAGACGGTCAGACTAGCTGGAAGAAGATTTAGGCAGTACCTGGAGAGATGCCCGATGCCGGAGTTACCCACACCAGCCAAACAAGTGGCCTTGTTCTTAGATGGATTGTTGAGCACTAAGCTCAGGTCATATGTGTATCTGAAGGACCCCAGAACGATAGAAGAGTGCGTGCGCATGTGCATAGACATTGAGGACAATCTAGGTGAGGAATTAGAACTATCAAAAATCTATAAGGATTCTGATAGCTCTAGTAGCCTGACATCTGGTCAATCCACATCCATTGAGGAACTTGCTGAGAAGGTAGCTCAAAAACTAAGTGTCTCTAGCAAACAAATTCCGAGATTTGCCCCAGCTAAGCGGTGTTACAATTGTGGCGGTGACCATATGGCAAGTGTATGTCCCATTATGGCCCAACCCCAGGCGAATCCTAATAGCCAGTACTGCACCATAGAGCGCAGGTACACCAACCACAATGCACAAGACTGCCCATATAACAAACAAACTGTTAGGCAAAATTACCCTCAGCCATATCCACAACAGGGTAGATACGAGAATCAGTACCCAACACAACAATACAACCGACCATAGCAAACTTATCCACCGCCTTATCAAGGGCAGCAGAGACCTCAACCAGTCCTAGTGCAGCAACCCACTGCCCCAACCAATGTGATCCCAGTGAAATATGCATCTGCTGAAGAAAATCCGAATAGAGCCATAGTCCCAGTCACCCCATTGCTATCAGACAGTGATCCAAGTGACCATAGTTTTGACTCCACACATATTGATAGCCCACAGGCTTACTACATGCAGTCACCCGAGCATAATGAGTCATACTATTATGAGGACCCAAGTGAAAATAGTGGGGAACCTGAGTATGCTAATGTCATGTACACAAACCCCAACTCTAGACCTCAACCTAGGCAGGTACGACCCCCATTTCCTAGAGGACCATGCTTCAGATGTCAGGGAGATCACCTCATATGTGATTGTCCGCTGCCTGTCCCTACACAACCTCAACCAGTAACCATTCAGGGTTTCTGTCAAGACTGCGGGAAAGAGCATCTCCTACGAGATTGCCCAAAGAACCCTAATAACATGCCTAAAATCACTCCTATCAATGTTGTTGGGTTAGTTGTAGACTCCACAGGGAGTGTGACTTCCACTGCACCTATGCAAGTGTCACAAGAGCCCAGGCACTACAACAAAACCAAGGTGTTGGTCAGGAAAAGAGCCTCGAGGTGAGTGAAACAGAGAGCATAACCAAAAAGAGGACTAGAGCCTGGAAGGATAGTCGTGAAAGAATGAAAAGGCAATGGGCAAAAAAGATAAACGAACTTGAAGAAAGCTTGAGAGAAACCAAGGCAAAAATCATAGAGATCACATCTCAACCGCACTCTCACACATTCCCAGCGCTACCATCCCCATCACCCTCCATTCCTCCACCCTCTAATACACCCCACGTAACCCACCCACCACCCCGAGTAGGATCAGTATTAGCTGATCCCACTCCTGAAGGCTTGGACATGATGTTCAAGGCCTACCAGGATCGACTTCAAAACGGGCCAACAGCGGCAAACCTAGACAAGAGTTACCCTAGAGCAGATTTAGAGATTGAACGGATGAAAATGTGCATGAAAATGGTAGAACAAGCTCAAGCTATACTTGAGACTAGTCAAAAGTTCAATCAGACAAACTCTGTCAAATCAGATTTGCACTTCCAAGGCTTACTAGACAAATTAGAGCAGTTGGTAAACAAACCACAAGTTCCTTTACCTCCACAGGCTCAACCAGTTATTGAAAGAGGAAGCTCACCACCAATGGGAGCTTATGTTCCTAATTCCACGGATGCTGGAATACCTCCTTCAATTCAACGATACTCTCAAGAGTTCTTGCGGGAAATACAAGAAGAGAAATGGGCCAAGGAGAAGGGTAATTCCCCTCCTATTCCTGAGATTGATGATCTTCATGATCAATTTCCCCAAGACATTCCGTCTATCTATGGAGATCAAACAGAGCAACAAGAGGATGAGAGATTAGATTTTGAATCTAATTCTTTACAAGAGTTGCCTCATTTCACAGGCCCATGGGAATCTGAATCTCTCCAGATCAGAGCTCCCACAATATTGGTGAGAAATGAAGACTCAGTGATTCCAAGAAACATTGATGTTGTGAAGAACACTAAGGTTCAATGTCATCTCACTGTAGAGGAGCTTCTCAAGGCAAAACTGGAGCTCTGGAATCATGTCAAGGATCAGGTTCCAGAACTTGAATCCAATATACCAAAAGTAGGCTCTAAGCAAAAAGTTCCAAAGATACCTCTCGACAAGATAGGAGACATGAGCGAAGATGAAGAAGGTAACACTTATCTTCCGATCACCTATCAAGGTTACACAAACAAAGCAATTGTGGATTCGGGTGCTGGTGTTGCTATTGCGACCACCTCCTTGTGGAAGCGATGGGGCAAACCCACCTTAAGACCAACGAGAATGAAACTTCAAATGGCAGATGGTCATTTTGAAAGACCTCTAGGATTGCTTGAAGGGATAACTCTAACCACTTGTGGTGTAGAGTTTGAACATACATTTGCTATATGTGACTTTGAGAAAAATAATGTCTACGAGATGATCCTAGGAAGACCCTTCCTACGACAATTGCAAATAGTACAGGATTGGGGAACCAACTCCTTGTACTTACAGCACTTAGGGGTCACCACCAAGGTCAATTTGAAGGATTACACCTTCAGAGATGTACCAACCCTACAGTGGAATCCTATCCACAAAGCGAAAGAAGATTCTATCTCCGTGCATTCTGGAAGTTCACCTGAACCATCCTGGCTGCATGAAGATACTCACTTGTGGATGTGCAAGGTCGCGGAGGAAGAGGAAAAGCGCCTAAAAGTGAGAGAAGAAGGAACTTCCCCAGGAGATAGACCAATAAAAGACCCAGCCTATACACCGATGATATTTCCAGATGAGGAATTTGAGCCTCATGGTTGGGCAGAAATCTTAGCGACCATGGACATTGCAGTCAATGAAGAACAATGGACACCTCATTGTGATGAGGAGGGTTATGATATTTCAGTGTTCATGTGTCAGCCCCTGTTGGAAGAGTGTGATCCTAGTGAGTTCATAGAAGAAGAAGAGAATGACGATGATCTCGAATCCATTGTGATGGATACTTACTTTGACTCAGAGGAACACTACTTAGAAGACATAGGAGTGATAACCCAAAAAGAAGAAGAACCCCTCGCGAGTATTAAAACGATAAATTCAAAGAAAGGAAGTGAAGGTGGTCAAAAGAAAAAGAAAAGAAAAGCAGTGAAACAAGAGGAGGAAGAATCATTGTTTGAAGTACCAGAAAATTTCAAGAAATATGAAGTGGAAGACCGAAAAATTTTGGTACGGATGCCTAAGAGAGAGGCCATTGTAGGAGAGGCATATGACAATAAAGAAAAGACCCAAAAAATTGTAGTGACCATTGAAGGGAACGAAGAACGATGTACGTACATAGGAGATGATCTAAGTGCAAAAGAAGAAGCAGAGCTTGTAGCTCTATTAAGGGAATATAGGGATGTGTTCGCATGGCACTATAGAGACTTGAAAGGAGTAGATCCAGAGATTTGCTCTCATACGATTCCGATGACCGCTGATGCCAAGCCCACCAAACAAAAGCCCTACACATATAATGACAATTATGCAGCCAAAATAAAGGAGGAAATTGACAGGCTGATTGAAGCTGGATTCATCTATGAGATTGAGCACACTGAATGGGTGTCCCCCATTGTAGTGGTGCCCAAGAAGAATGGGAAATTGCGAGTGTGCATTAACCTTAAAAAAGTTAATGCCGCTACAATCAGAGATAGTTATCCACTTCCAATCATCGAACATCTATTGGAGCGTGTTGCAGGCAAGGAAGTTTATAGCTTCCTTGATGGATTTTCAGGTTACAACCAAGTAGCCATTGCCCCCGAAGATCAACACAAAACGGCCTTTGCCACAGAATGGGGAATCTTTGCATTTCGTGTGATGCCATTTGGGCTCACCAATGCACCTGCAACATTCCAAAGGCTCATGTGTCATGTCTTCAAAGAGTTCTTGCGAAAGAGCTTAGAAGTATATGTGGATGATTTATGCGCTCATTCCCAAGAAAGAAGTTACCACATCCCTGAGCTCAGAAAAATCTTCAACAAGTGTAGAGATTATCGAGTGTGTCTGAACCCAGAGAAGTGTGTGTTCATGGTACGACAAGGTAAGATCCTAGGTCACATTGTTTCTAAGAATGGAATTTCAACCAATGAAGACAAGGTAAGAGCGATAGCAGAGTTGCCAAGACCAAGGAACGTTAAAGAGGTACAAGCCTTCATGGGCCATTGTGGATATTACCGTAGGTTTATCCACATGTATGCCATCATAGCTAAACCTCTTTATGGGTTGTTAACAAATTGTGAGTGGAATGAGGAATGCGAGAATTCCTTCAATGAGCTGAAAGACATTTGTGCACAGCACCAATATTGACTACTCCGGATTGGAGCAAACCCTTCCATGTCCATGTAGATGCCTCGAATCATGCAATAGGGTGTGTGCTAGCACAACCCACAGGTGAAGGAAACCTAGATTTGCCGATAGCATATGCTAGTAGGCAATTAAATGCAGCTGAGTGAAATTATACCACAACGGAGAGGGAAGGCTTAGGTATGGTATATGTTGTGAAGAAGTTTAGACACTATCTATTGGCCAGTAAGTTCAAGTTTTTCACTGATCATCAAGCTTTACTATATTTGGTCAATAAACCTTGCAATACAGGCCGCTTAGTAAGATGGTTCCTCTTACTAATGGAATACGACTTTGAAGTTGTTGTCAGGAAAGGTAGAACCCATCTTAAGGCAGACCATCTTTCTCGCATCACTTCAGGAGAGCCACCGCAAGGAGTGTCTGATGAATTGCCCGATGCTTATCTGTTCAATTTAGAAGTTGTTCCTAAATGGGCAAATAAGTTGGTACCAGTCCTAACCTTCGGGCCTGCAAATAAGAATGTGAAAACAAGCAAAGAGGAAATTGTAAAATCACTAAAGTATCAAATATTGGCCGGAAGTATGTACAAGCAAGATACCGAGGGCGTATTAGCTTGTTGTGTCGAGGACGATGAACATACTAGTTGGTTGCAACAAGCCCATGAGGGATTGCTAGGAAATCACTACTCTAAACAATGAACATTGCAAAATCTAAGACGCTTAGGAGTGTATTGGCCTAGCATGGACAAAGAAATACAAGAGTGGATCCACAATTGTCCAGTGTGCCAGAAGAGACCCCCAGTGGAACATGCCACTCTTTATCACGTGTCATTAATCCCAGATTGGAGTGCTCCATTGGTCGAGTTCATGAGATCGGGAACATTACCCAATCAGGCTAGTCTTGCAAGAAAACGGAGCATGGAGCAAGAGGCTCAAGACTATGCCTTAGTAGGAGACAACCTATATCGAAGAGGCAAGGATGGTTACCTAAGACTGTGCATTCATGAATCAGACTATTTGAAAGTCTTAGAAGCGGCACACAGCGGTGCTGCAGGTGGACACTTTGGGCCTGACAGAGTAATTAAGACCATTCTATTCTCAGGACTTTGGTGGCCCACTCTTCATATGGATGCACATACTTATGTGAAGAAATGTGACACATGCCAACGTGCCCAATATCCGATGAGGAAAGATGAAATGCCTTTAAGGCCAATGATGGGAGGACGTGCATTTTCAAAGTGGGGTATAGACTTTGTAGGTCCCATCAACCCCCCAGCTAGAAACTCCCATGCAGAATATATTATTGTAGCCACAGATTACCTTACAAAGTGGGTGGAAGTAAAAGCCACGACAAAGAATGATGCTCAAACGACGGCTAAGCTCTTATTCGAAAATGTGTTCACTAGATATGGGTTACCAATAGAGTTGGTTAGTGATAGAGGTACGCACTTCTTGAATGAGGTCATTGAAAATCTCCTTCAAGAATTCATGGTGATACATAAGAAGTCTGCCCCCTATCACCCACAAGCTAACGGACAAGCCGAGAGCACGAATAAGATCCTATGTAACGTATTGACGAAACTTGTAAATAATAAACGCTCTGATTGGGACAAACAACTTCATCATGCTGTTTGGGCATACCGAGTTGCCTACAAAACGGTGCTCAATGCCACCCCATTTCAGATGGTCTTCGGACAGAACGCGGTGCTACCATTAGATTTCCTAATTCCAGCTTTAAGAGTAGCACAAGAGCATGAGTGGAATGGACATGAGTTGTCCTCTAGGATCTTTGATCTAGAACGTTTAGGTGAGACGAGGCTACGAGCAGCAGCAGGCATCTATGCTGCAAAGAAGCGGCAAAAGGCATACTTTGATGCCCATGTGAAGGAAAAGGGCTTGAAAGTAGGAGATCTAGTTTTAGTCTACACATTGAAACAACACGCAAGAAAGCTAGAAAAGAGAGGCTACGGACCTATGATCATCAATAGGATCTCCACGAGTGGAGCAGTACAACTAGCCACTTTAGAGGGGGATGTTCTCCCAAACTATATTAGCGGATGCAGAGTCAAGCTGTATCAGGAACCCCTCACGGAGGAAATGCTAAATCGACTCAATACTGCTAAGCAACGTAAAGAGGAAGAAAAACGAATTCAAGAAGAAGCACAGGCAGAGGCCTTAGAGCGTATCAGACGAATGAAGTTGAGGAGACAAGGGAGGGATCAGCCTATGCCTGACACTCAAGAGTCTCCAGGCTATCACATGGCCATGTGTGAGGCTTCAGGTGAACGTACCCATAAGATAATGGATCGACGACCTTTTGTGACCCTAGAAATAGGACAAAGAGACTGCACAACAAGCGTGAGAGCATTAATTGATTCAGGAGCAGCCACAAGTGCAGTTCGGCTTTCTTATTGCCAGCAGCTGCAATTGGAGGTAAAACCCCTAGAAGCATACGTGATAGGATTAGGAGGTGTTGAAACCCCTTGTATGGGAGAGGTGGATCTTCCCCTCTACATACAAGAGGTCCTCATGCCAGCAAAAGTGCTAGTGTGTGAAGACGAGGATCTGACCGAACCTCTTGTCTTAGGCCAAGACTGGATCTATGATCACGCAGTCAACCTCAACCTAAGAAGTGGACTTCTTCAGGCTTGGGTAGGCCAAAGCCGTCTCACGATTGAATTAGAAAATCAAGCACTCAAACCAATAGAACAAGCACCAACTCCTGGTCCCTCTAGGAATCCACATGAAGATAACAATGTTGTTCTTGTACAAACTTCTATGGTGCAGAGGATTGTCAATCTTACTGAAGGTACAGGGACCAATAAGGAGTTCCTAACTGATCCAAAGAAGATTCTAGACAAGCAGACCGAACATCACTCGACACGAAGGAGGCTGCTGATCAAGACACAGGAGCGCCAACCCGTGCAACATGGAGCATCTCGTGGCGCGAAGCAGATCTGGATACGCAAGGATGGAAAACCCACAACCCTAATAGCAGACTCTCAAGGAGACAAGAAACGAGCCTCACCGTCAAGGAACAAAGTGAAGAAGCCCCCTAGGATAACCCCTAGGCATACCATTTCTATTTGGGTTCCTAAGCGGTCAATGAAGGCCACTCCTAATGCTAGACAGATATGGGTGCCCAAGGCTTGCTTACAAGCCCAAATTACTTCGCCTTCAGGCACTAGGATGAAGCAACTTTCACAAACACTTGTGGCCAACTACTCAGAAAATGAAAAGATACCTACACCTCTCACTATCTCCACTCCCATCGACCGTAGGAATGTCTGGAAATGGGTACCCAAAAGGTCCCAAATACATCACACTCTCATCCAGAAACCTTCACCTGTCTTTAGCTCTAAGAGCTACGACTCCTCTATCAAAGTGTGGAGAATTAAACTGTGTACTAAACCCCCTGACCCAATTCTGTAAATCCGCCCACACTAACACAGGAGCATTCTGAGCCATTGCATAACCAAAGTATGCATCTAGGATGACACTGACCTCTAATCACCACTCACACCTATCACAAACACTTCACCACTAACCACTGATCTCCGGAATTGTCATGTTAGTATTGTGAAGGGAACACCATTACATCTTGTTTCCTATGCAACACTAATGTGCCTTTCTTCTTCCAGAAGATAAGCAACCTACTCTCATGGCAACAGCGGCGGGCACAAGCTCTCAGGCAGGCTCTAGTGCTCAAATCAATTGGGATGCCATGCCGGTGGAGGCCCCACCAACAGCTCGGCCTGAAGAGTTCGTGAATGTGCGGAGAATTCCTATTCCAGATCCACCAAATGGCCTAACCGAAAGAGTAAAGGGGCATTCTCACTGGTTCAATGAGATGCTAGGAGATTTGGGAGACGCGGATCATATCTGGGAGTCCAAGATGGAATGTGGAGGGGTGTGGTGGACCTTCCAGTTCTTCTCGCGAGAATTCGAAGCATTGCAAAACGCAGCTCCACTTCAAGATATCTGGCAAAAAGCAGGATTACAAACTTATTTTAGTGCAGCTCTGCCTAAACCCGATTTCCTCAGGTGCTACTACCTAATTGCCACGTTGAAGCCGACAGGGGAGAAAGATCATTCAGGCACATTCTGGGTGCCCTACTTGTCAAATCTGGAGGAAATGAGGAAGTTTGAATTGAATGTTACTTTAATCAGGGAAGCACTTCAGATGTATGGCACGCATGTACCTTCTGACCGCGACCCTTTGATACCTGAGTCGATGAAAAGCAATAGAATCAAGAAGCTAAAAGAAATGTGCGCCCTCACCCCCAACATCGCCATACCTTTGCGGATGTGCCTCCAACACTTCACATTCCCAGCTCAGGACCGTTTCACCCAACCTCACAAGAAAATATGGTATGGGCTATATCTAGCAGAGACTGGAAGCTTGCCCATTAAGATGCCTGTATGGATCTTGGACCAAGTGTATGAGGCAGGCAAGCGGGGAGTGAGGAAGCCTACTCTACATGGCTGTTGTGCGCTTACAAGAATTATCTATAGATGTCTTGCCTATGATGTGCCAGTGGCCAGAGCCCTAAAGTATGCACAACTGGAGTTGTTCAAAGGGCGGAAGTCAGGGAGCCAGCCTGCAAAACGAATGCGTGGATCGCTCTCCCAGGTAACGATCCCTCAAGAAGCCACGACTGAAGCTTCTCCCAGACCAGAAGCTTAGGTCGCACCTTTCACGATCCATCTTCAAGGAGTTCAAGCTGGGCAGGTGGTACAACCCGCTCCATCCGCCCCTCCACTACCTATCGATGCAGAGTTTGCATCCATGGCCACCTTCACAGAGGATCCAAACTTTGATTTTGAAAGATTCCTGCAGACAGTCCCCCTATTAGACAGTGAAGATTCCCCTGACAATGTTGATCCGGGAGCATCAGTCCAAAGAGAACAGCCAAGGGGCGAGACAAGCAGAGTACATGGGGAAGAAGTGGCACAACATTCTTATGACCCAAACACACAAGTTCAGGAAGGTGTGCAAAGAAATGAACCAGAAGACAGTGAAGAGGAGGCCCCTGCCTACACGGCACAACTCAGACGGATGTACAAGACAATCAAGCAGGTACAAAGAAGACATAAGATGACAGAAGAGGCGAATAGAGCCCTAGTGAACCAAATGCTTCAAACCGAGAATGTCGACTCACATTTTGTGGAATCATTGAATCTATTGGCAGAGACATGTGGGATCGGGGAAGCATTGAGGACAATGGTCTATCAAGAAAACCCTATCTATGATCAACGAAGGATTGATACACGGCCACGACGCGGGAAAATGATTCAAATGGAAGTCTCTACGGCCTTGCCTACTATAGTTTCAGAGGATGTTCACATGACGAGCCCAAGTCCCACTGACGAACAAGAGGTAATTACACAGGTACCATCTCCACCACCACCTTCCATTCAACCCTCAGAACCCTTCTCCACTAGCCCTTCTGAACAACCGATATCCACCCATCATGAAACCATTGTACACACCTCCGTTTTCACATCCTTCCCTTTACCCACATCCAACACTTCCACCCAAATTTTTGAACCTCACACCGGTTATCCGGCCACCGATCAAACCATAATAGGTCACCCTTCCTATCTCCCCGCCCTTGGACAACCACTTGCCACTAGCCAGACCTTATCCCATCCTTTTCCATTCACCCAAACCCAAACCCTATCCACCACTTCCCTAGTAACTGCCTCACACTCAACCCAAGTCACACAACCCTCATTCTGGACAAACCTTGTAAATATACTCCAGCAGGTGGATAATTATAATAAAAAGTCCCTTTCCCAACCCCACTCCCCCACATTCACTGCCACCACTATCACACCACCCACCATCCCCGTATTCACAGTTCACGAATCACACACTCTCACGTCCGATCCCATGGACATCTCACCATCCATAGGATTACCCACCACCACTGTTATTCCAACATCACCACACATCATTTCACTCACGTCACCACTTCCAAACACTGTAGGCACAACATCCACTTTTCCCTTTCCCATCTCCCAAACCCTTGCATCTTCCACCATTACCCCTGCACCCACCTCATTTAGTCATGCACTTAACACCATGCTCGAAGCCGCTGCCCAACTTAAACAGGAATACAGGTTACTAGAAGAAAACAATAAAGAGCTCTGTACCTTGTCATCCCACCTCCAGGCACGTGTCACTGCCGTGGAGTTGTCTAATACGGAATTACAGCAGGAGGTGACTACCCTCCAACAATATCAGGTGGAGCTCGAGTCCACACATACAGAGAAGAGTAGGGCAACGGAAGAACAACTTAGAGATCAGCTAGCCCGTAACGCTAGACTACAACGAAACATGGCTCTACTCCGACGCCATTTAGTGACTGCTCAAGAAGAAAACAAACGACTACAGCAACAAAATCAAGACAACCTCGAAGCAGCTATGGAAAATACTCCAGGGGCACCCATCGACCCTGTTAAATTCCAAGCCATCCCCTCAGAAAACATACAACAAATATTGGAAGCTTATGCCAATCTCTTGGAAGCACATGATCAGCTTGCTGACCAAGTCAAAGATCTACAGAAAAGCCCAAGTGCCTACACAACACCAACGAGAACCTAAAGAGATGGCCAACGCTGCAACCTCACCGGAGCCGGAATTATCAGTAACCAATGAAGTACTTGAGCTACGGCAACAGGTTGCAGAACTAAAAATTAAGTTGTTACAGTATGAACGACCTCCCTCTCCACCTGATCAAACCATAGAAGAAGAAACAGTAGTCATTCCAGTGGAGGAGACATTTGAAGATAATTATGAGCCTCAACCCCTTCTAGGAGGCAGAATTACGGAGGAAGGCCAGGATACATATGAGGAACCCCCGTCAACATGGATGAAGCAGGTAGAGGAGATGGGCCACACTCACGAAGAGCGGGTAGCAACTCAGATGCTAGCAATGAAGGCCATTGAAGAAACCATACTTCAATCGGAGTATTTCAGGCACCTTGCTCCTAGATGACTCATCACGAGCTCAGAATTACAATATAAGCCATATTTTGTATTGTTGGCCAACTACAACGCAGAGATCAAAAGAGTCACCAACAAGTGTCCTACTTTCGCCACCCAGTTCGAACCAAAAGATATACCACAGACAGCCAGAAAAGGGGCGATTTTCCAACCTACTTGGAGGCAAAGATTACTGGAAACATACCCGGAAATGTTGAGAACATGGGATCACGCTCCCATGCATTTGAAGTATAACCCTTGTTATGGGCCAGTACAAAGAAGAAGATCATGGAAAGCCTTCGCCATCAAGGTTCAGAACAATGTAAATTGTAGAGAATGGCTTAATTAACCCGCCATTGCACCCCCAACCGGCAACCCCACAGTATCTTACATGATTGCAACCATCAGACATTGGTTGCCACGCCTCCACTCCATGCCAGATGTAGCTGCACAGATGCTACTCAAGATATTTGATATGATGCAGGTTGTGCTCAAAACCTTTCGCAACGTATGTAACATTCAGCCTCTGATTCTTGGCTTCATCAATGGCAATTATGACCTCCTGTATGATATGAGCACAACCCCAAGCATACGAGTTGCTTATGCATGGCACGCATGCATCAGATATCTCCCTGCCTGCTATAAGCAAACCTTCGACGATATGTTCACCACGGGGTTTTGGGAGTCACACTCAGAAGTGTTCGCACCACGCCCAACCCACCTGCTACATCTATTCGCGTGTGAACAAACCATGCACTCAGAGCTCTACACAACGCCACAACCGGACATACCGGGTGCAGTCAATTGGGAGACCCTCCAGAGAGACTTGGTTCGGGGACTACGCATCAAGGAACAAGAAGTGGCAACCGACCTCCTGCAGCAGTACATTGATCAAACGGTAAAGCAGAGGTCTGTCAGAGGCGACAGACGCTAGGGGGGGGGAGAGTGTTGACAGTATACGAGAAGAAGCAAGTATGAGCATACAAGCAGATCTAGCACTAAGGCAACCCTTTATTTTTTTTCAAAACCATTACACCATTTAAAAGTGATTCTCATCACTAAAAACCCCTGTAAATACCAATTTCAGCTTTTTGTAGCTCCATTTTGTACAAGCCGAGGAGTCCTCGAGCTTGAGGAGCCTTAGAAGTAGTTGCCTGCCAATTTTCATAATTTTTAGATCTCGTTTGAGCCCTCAAACAAGCCCTGGAACCTAATTTTTAACTAGGCCGGACACTAGGTCTGGACTGGGCCAAAGCTAGTCAAAAACTATAAATAGAGCTAGAGAGCTCATTTTTGGGGTAGCTTCTTGTAGTTTGAGCTTGTATGAGAACTTGGTTGCAATAGAAGTGATTCCATTGTCTTACTCTCTTTGTTCTTGCCGTGTGTGCGCGTGTGCGTGTATGTGTGTGCATGCTTGTGTGCTTCTCACTCACGCACTTGTGCTTCCACTTGCTCGTGGTCTTCATACCATCCTCACGTCTTCCCGGATTGACATTAAAGGAGGTGCTACTCATCACTGAGCTACAGAACATGTATCCTAAAAGTTTAAGTCAAGACAGACTAGTTGTGAAATGACTAGCTCCCAAAACTTGCTATTTTTGGACATACACCTGCTGAAAAAAAATGAACAGTGCTCTCAACCTGGTAGGAATTAGAAAAGTTCCTTTTGGGCATGCAAATAGACTTAACAAGCTTCCCAATCCAAGTTAAACACTTCAAATGATGGACTGAGCACTGAGAACAAGTTTCAACAATTTCTGGAACATGCCCACCATTCTCGGGGCTCTGCAGAGATAGACCAGTGAGCAGTAAAATGCAGATATCTCCAAAACTATAAATCCAATGACCTTGAAAATTGATATGCAGAAACTAGACACTAAGAGATATCCAATGCACATTAAATCACTGAAAAAAGATCAGTACAACGCGAGATATGACCTTCTAAAGGTACTGCTCTGAGTGAGTATAGCAGAGAACAAAACAGAGAAGTAGATGATAATAAATGTATAGATTCACATATGATTACAACCACATTGGCAATGAATCTTTGCACAATGGGAGTAGAATGATAGAGCTATGGAGTAAGCTCTTCAATCTCTACAAAATGACATCAAGTGGTCACGTACAAGGCTTGCTAATCGCCTCTTCCTTCTTGCTCCTTTTATAGCTATTCTTGGAGGGAGTTTTGAATTCGAATTCGAATGGCTCCACCTAAAAGTGATCCCCAAAGTTAGGAGATATTCCCTCAGCTCAAAAAGGCATGGGTTTTGGTAGTTAGAGCCACGAAATCGCTTTTACATCATGCATGAGGTAAGCCATCCTTTTCCTTTTTCTTTTTTCAATTACAAGAGATAAAAATGAACTCTTTTACAAGAGGTGTTCACATGACTACTCATGTGACTTACAAATGAGGATGATATCAAATATATCAATCATGTAGGCTTGGGTAAAATGCACCAATAGAATCAATCATTTGAAACCTTTCCAAAAGTTTCTCAATATACTTCTGGAGTGTCATATAGATATGCTCATCCTTAAACAGAAACTGAATCCCAAGATAATAATGTAAAATGCCTAAATCAAATGTTTGCTTTGATTGTTCTTTGAACATCTGCAAATCTTTATCTCTGGGACTTGTGACTATAATATCATCCACATAAATGATTGCTATAATCATCATACCTGGTTCAGCTTTGACATAAAGACTTGGAGCTGCATTTGAGTTATGAAAATCAATGGATAAAAGACATGTGTGTATCTTTTCATACCATGCTCTAAGTGCCTATTTTAAACCATACAAAGCTTTTATAAGCTTACACACTAAGCGTTCTTTACCTGTCTCTTCAAAACCTTCTGGCTGTTGAATATACACATCCTCATGTAAATCACCATTTAGAAAAGCAGTATTAATGTCAAGTTCATGTATATGCCAACCAAAATGTGCTGCTAGAGTAAGTATTGACCTAATAACTGTCATCCTAGACGTAGGAGTGAATGTCTCATCATAATCAATACCTTTTTGTTGTGCATATCCTTTGACAACTAACCTGGCCTTTTATCTATCAATAGTACCATTTTCTTTCCTTTTGATTTTGAAGATTCTCTTTACACCTATAGCTTTCTTTCCTTCTGGTAACTCACATAGCTACCAAGTTTGATTCTTATGAATAGAATCAATCTCTTCTTTGCATAGCTTTTCTCCAAATAGGAATGTTAAGTGCATCTTTAAAACATGCAGGTTCATCTTCAATAGTTGTAAGTGCCAAAATATTATGAATCTTAAAGTCTTCAGCAAAACTTACATGATCTTTCTGTTGTTGTTGTCTAGTCTGACTCCTTGTTCTTCCTGTAAAAGTCTTTATTCCACTATCTTTCCAAGTCTGATATAATCAAGTAGGTGTATCTTTAAATATTGGTGAAACTCTTTCTAACCCTTCAGCTTCCATAGGTATTGGAACTTGTCCTATCGAGGAACTAGGACTTTCTAGAACTCTAACTTCTTCCATTTCTGGAACCAAAGTCTCATGTGGAACCAACTCTATAGAAGGTTGTGAAATTCCTCTTTGTTCAACTTTTTCTTGACTCCTAGGAATTTTTATTCCCTCCTGATATGGCTGAACATGTACATCCAGAATCTTTCTGTCTCTGGAACATAAAACCTGTATCCTTTACTCTCAACAGGATATCCAATAAAAATAGCTTTCTTTGCCTTTACATCTAGTTTGCCTCGGTCTTTTTTCTCAATATGTACATAAGAAAGTGATCCAAACACTCTGAAGTAACTCACATTAGGTTTTGTACCATAATAAGTTCCATAAATTGTGATTACCTTTAAAGCTTTTGTAGATGACCTGTTCAAAATGTGATTAGCTGTATGTACTGCATCAAACCAGAATTTTGGTGAAAGCTTCTTGGATTCGATCATGCTCCGCAACATCTCAACAAGTACCGTATTCTTTCTTTCTGCAACACCATTCTGCTCAGGAGTATAAGCAATAGTAAAGTTTCGAGTAATACCTTTCTCATCAAGAAATGTCTGCAACTCATTTGACAAGTATTCTCTACCTCTATGACTTCTGAGAATCTAGATAGTTTCCTGACTTTCATTTTCAACCATAGCTACAAACTTCTTGAACATAGGAAAGACTTTTGACTTCAAATTAAGACCATAGATCCATGAGTATCTCATAAAATCATCAACAAATAAAACAAAATACATGAAGCCCTGAATAGATTCTGCTCTCATAGGTCCATTCACATTTGAATGAATAATCTGCGATTTCCTGGTAGCTATAATATGACCATGTTTCTTGAAAGGTAGTTTATGCATCTTACCTTCAAGACAACCTTCACATATATCTGAATCATCTGGTAGCTTGAATGAGGGTAAACTCTCAACCATACCTCTGTCTTTGATACTCTTGAGAGCTCCAAAACTAATATGTCCAAATATTTCATGCCATAGCTTCATATCTTCCACCGGTGACAAAGATTTGACCGCATATGCCTGATTGATTTTTGACAAAACAAAGATCCCTCCTCTATGCTCACCTTATCAAATACACTTGTTGTCTTTGTGTGATAAGATCTTACAAAGATCTCTCTCAAATACAACTTTAAAACCATCAGCTAAAAATGCAAATATAGATAGCAAATTCTTCTTCATTTCAGGTACATAGAACATCTGAAATCTGAAAATTACCACCTTTTCTTGACTTTAGGGTTACTGTACCTATTCCCACAACATCCAAATCATTGCCATTTGCGATAGTAACTCTTCTACCTGAAGAATAGGAAAGAGAAGAAAACACATCCCTACAACCTGTCATATGCTTTGTAGCACCTGAATCAAATATTCAAGGACTTGCTTAAAGAACTTGTAAAGCTTCCTGATCAAAAGCTACTTCCTCAATGGTGATACAGGCATAAGAATCACCTTGAGATTTCCCTTTTTTTTATCATCTTCTGCAACATTACCTGATGCCTTTTTCTTTTTTGTTGCAATCGCTTTATAACATGCTACTTTTAAATGTTCAGGTTTCTTGCAGTAAAAACATATTACTTTTATCTTCTTAGAAGAATTCTCTTTCGATGTAGTAGAAACAGAATCTGAAGTAGAAGGTGAGAGGGACCTACTTTCGTTCTTATCCTTCTTCTTCTTTTTACCCTTTGATGAAGATGAAAGTGCTTTTTCATTCTCTTCCATTCCCTTCAACTAATCTTCATCTTGAAGTAATAAGAACTCTTGCTCTTCAAATGTAACCTCTCTATCTCTTGTGGTAAGGGTAAGAGTGGTTATAAAAGATCGATATGAAATAGGAAGTGAATTAGTCAACGTATTTACCATTTCTTCATCTGAAATCTCAACTCCTACATTTAGAAGTTGACCTCTCAAGTCAACGAGTCTCGTAATGTGGGTTTGAATTGACTCACCAGCCTTCATCCTTGTATTTTCTAGTTGTCTCCTCAAGTGAGCTTTCCTAGAAGGATCTCTGCTCTAAAAAAGATTATCAAGCTTCAACCAAGCTTGTCTAAAACTTCTGCAAGATCTGATCTGTGGTAGAATATGCTTTTTAACACTCATTGATATGAGTGAGAGTGCTAAAGCATCTCTAGCATCCCACCTTGCCTGATCTTTTGTAGCAGGAACTATAGGTAAAGGCCTACCTGTGACTCTGGATGTCAAAGTGGTTACCTCTTCTTCAGTTGGTTCTGCAATAGTAATTCCAGTACCTCTTGAAGCTGGTGTAGCCCCTTCTTTGCCTTCTCGTCTAGGTCTTGTTAAGGATCCATTGAGGATACTCCATAAATCCTTTGTCACTAAAATGTTCATCATCATGAAACTCCACATGGGATAATTAGAAGATCCATCCAACTTGTCTTCAATATCAAGTTTAATCTCACTCATCTTAACTAAGTGTGTATTGTCAATTATGCTCTGATAGCAAGTGTTGGAATTTGGGGCCCCAGGATCGTTCCAATACTAAAACCTTTTGAGCATACACACTTAATTAATTAAGATGATAAGTGAGAGATAGAAAAAAAGAGATCTTGAGACAAGAATAGAGAACATAAGCTGGATGCTTACTCACTAAAAAATAGATGTCCAAATTACAACATGGGAGTACTACTCAACCATATAAAGTGGTGCACTCACTAATGGAAGAATATCCAAGAAGATGATACAAAATTTAGATTATGTTGAAATAATCTAAGTGTGTGAAGTGAATGAGCAATGAAGCTAACCTTATTCTCACAAAATAGTGTAACAAAATTGTAAATCAACCAACCCTAATTTTGAGATTAGGGTAGAGAAACCCTAAAAACAAAATATAAGGTTAACTCACAAAAGGTGGTTACCACCACCTTGTAGAAGACTTCTTGCTCCAAGAGAGTATCCTCTCCTTCACCAAATCTTCACCTCCAAAGCTTCAGAATCTTCAAACTCTAGCTTGAGATCTTTGAGTGATCACCTCCTCCAAGGTGTGTGACTCCTCCTTGATCTCCTTGAGAGGATTGCTTGATGAGTGATGATGCATAATGATCCAAGGCTCTCTTTATATATTTTGTGTACTTCAATGAAAAGCAATACGAAAAGCCAAGATCGTAAAACTCATACGATGGAATAGTTTTTCAAAACTTTCGGTTTGCTACCGACGGGACTTGAAGTCTGGTGGGATCTTTTCAAGTCGTTTCTCCTAGACCAAGGCGCACATGTGTGCTTGTTGAAGAGCTTAATAAAACCAAAGTTATCACGCTCATGTGGGGCTTCAAGAGACTTCAAGAGCTACTAATGAAGCTATTGTTGGACCATATTGACATTGATTCCAACATCTATAGCTTCTCTTCTTCTATATTCATATATATCTTCTCTTCTTCTACATTCACATCCATTTGACTTATTCATCATTTGTCATCAAGGAAATTGGAGAGAAAAAAGGAACAAGGTTTCTCTATCTCAAGACACAAGGAGGGATTTCCTCACCCTCACTTAAGGTATCAAATGTCACTCAAATCATTTGATTTTCTTTTTCATTTGTTCCTTGGATCTTGTGCTATAGTAGTGTAGCTTCAAATTGAGAAGCTATCTCTCAAAGATATTTCATGGAATTTCAAATTTGTATGTCCAAACAAAGTTTCCAATCAGTGATTGCCTAGCAATTAACCGAACTTGAATGCATGTTGTTCCCTCTTTGAGACTCAAATTTCAAATATTTTAGTTTCTTGGGAAGCTTATATTATAATTTCTCTTATGGCCTATAGATTACTAGAAATGGGGGAGTTTTTATAGGTATGGGTTGAGAAGTATTTCTCAAAAGTCACCTTTGGATAGTTGTAAAAATGATGTTTTAGACTTCTTTTAAGGCATTTTTGGTATTTTTACCAAACTTGGAGAGGAAATTTATGGATGACTTCTAGGCCCTTGAATCCTCTAGAACCCACTAGCAATTGAATAATTATTTTTAATTTGATTTAGGAATCAGATTTTAGCACAAAGTTTCTAATGGTGTAATTTATAAGAACATCTATTTTTGTATTGGGCCCACCCAAAGGAGAATCACATTCATTGTATATATTGTAAATCGCGGGAGAGAATACCTCTTACCTCAAACATTGGGTTGTATTTTGACAAGATCAAACAATGATGCCTACCTCTAGCTCAGATTGGATGTAATTATTGTATCAGTGGGGACAAAGATGGGTGGGTGCACCTTCATATGAACTACTTTCACTATTTCACTATTTCATTTGATGAATACGTTGAGATAGATGCATCATACTGGTTTACGGACACCAATGTGTCATGAAAACTTAATAAGTATTCTATACACATAGGCATCTCTATTACAAACCAATATATGTATTGGTCTAGTTGAACAAACAAGATACATGGATTGAAAGGAATCTCAACACACCCACCTATCATAAAGGACATGAATATAATGACAAAATCTTTGAATCAATCAATGTATAAGAAATTACAAGTTCTATGAAACTTAAGTGCTTACAATTTGAATAGTCAAGAACAAGTAAATCATACACGTGTTAAAAGTAAAGTCTCATTATCAAGACTTCAAGGATTAGCTAAGCAAAAGATGTGAATATTCACTGAGAATATTATAAGCATTAAACTTGAGCATATTAATAAGCTACAAACTTCACATGGATCTAAGAAGAGACCATGCTAGTGAAGGATTTTTGCCTCTAAGACTCCCACAATAGTATAGGGTAGACTATGGGATGTAACATGTAGTAAAACTTAGTCCAAAAATTATCACTTGGACAAAATGGTGAAGCATATACTGTGTAACCATATAAGAAACCAAACATAATGGATCCATGAGATGGGTTTCATGAGGAAGCATGAATGGGTGCTTAAAAGTTTCTTGCGATTATCTACGCATAGGAATTAGCTTTAGGGATTAGAGAAAAGATCCTAGTGAGGATATAATTGCAGTACTCAAAGATGAAAGTGATTCATAAACTCTAGCAAGCAACCCCCTTGCTTGCTTATCTCATTTTCTCATGATTTTGCTCCTCTCTATCTAGTGTTGTAGTTAGGATTTCACAAATCTGATTGTATCAGATTGTAGAGCATTGATTTCTCTCTCACTGTACTCATTCTTATTGATTTCAAGATTCATTTGGCCTTTCATATAGTGCCCCAAAGTGTGATAAAGTTTCAAGTTCTTTGATTGAGTGAGTTGTGAGAAATTGCCAAGTTTGTAATTATATATCACTCCACATAGATAGAGAGTGTTGCAAACAAATACCTTGTCTTGCAGTGGATGATTCTCCCAACTAGAACATCCATTTGGCATGATTCAAATCTTATTGACCATGTATACAACATTTTTGGGTATTCCCATAGTAATTCACACCTCTTCTTTGGTTGAAAGATGGTGCTTTTGGTTGCTTGTGGAGGGATGTCCTTTGTGTGGAATTGTGTAGCATGTGTGGGTCGCTTCCATATAACCTGCTCTATCTCAAAATTGTACTCGATGAGATAAAGTATGTTTCATATTGGATTTCAATAGTCAAAATGTATATCAGCATGAGTTTTGCAAAGTAGGGTGACTTTAGGATGTTCTCTTTGATCATGGCCATTACTTGAAGCTATGCTTTGATGTGACTAGAACAAGTCTTGCTCAATTTCTCTACTAGCTTCATCCATGCAGGTCATTGTAGCCCAAAGGTGTCTAAATCCTCTTCAGGGACACATCCAGCAATAGCTACCTAGGGTTCATACTCTTATTTGAAAGTGGTGTGGACTAGAATAGTGCATCTCATCTCCTCTAATAGGTCAAGTGGGGAAGGGGCCCTCTAGACTACAACCTTTTTTGTAAGTTGGTTCTAATGCATAGTGACTTGCTAGAGTAGTGTGTTTAGTTCTTCTAGTATTTCAAGTGGAGTGATTGTCTACTAAGGAGGTGGGCGTTGTTGCTCCACTAGTTGGGTGGTAGCTCTGGCATTGTGGAGAGTGTTACATTCCTCTGTGAGTTTATCATAATCCTCCAGCAATCGTGCATGGTCTTCTAAGAGAAGCTTTATGGTTTCAAAGGGGGTTGCCTAGAAGCCACTAGGACTGAGTGGTACACTGGGGTGATCCATGGGGTGATCCATGGTACACTGGGGTGATCCATCAACAGCCACACGTTGCTCTAGCACAATGGTGAGAACCACGTTAAGAAGCTCCACCTCCTTAATGTCAATCCGCGGAAGAGATAGGAGTGATATGAAGATTGTGAATGTGAAATGTAGTGAGAGTGAAGGTGAGAAGCATAGAGATGCACACACATACACACACACAATGAAGAGACAAGCAAGACACAATGGAAGGTAGGGAAATAGACTCTATTACTCAAGATCTCAAAATAGACACAAGCTCAAAATAGCTCTAAGCTCACACCAACCAACCTCAAAAATGAGCTCTCTAGCTATTTTTATAGTTTTTAGACTAGTTTTGACCGGTTTCACATCTAGTGACCAGCATAGTTAAAAAAATAGGTTCTATGTGCTATTTGAAAGGGTAAACGAAGTCTAAAAATAACCAAAATTGGTAAGCTCGTTCTACCTAAGCTCCTCAAGCTCGAGGACTCCTCGGCTTGCACAAAATGGAGCATATAGCACTTACCTCCATCAAAGCTACATCTATCCTTTGTATCATTGCATAGCGAGGTCACCTTTGATATTGCAAGCTTAGGGCAAAATCCAATATTGGTCCTTGGGAGTTTTCATACTTACTTGTATGCCCAAACATGTATTTAAACTTACAAAAACTCTAAGGGAAACTAGATGCATACTTGTATGCCCAAACCCTTTATACTTGCAACATCATATATGAGATGTATGCCACATTCATATAAAAAATTATAAGAAAAAAGGAATTCTAACTAGCTCTAAGTGAATGGTTCTCATAATATTGAATGAAGCTATTCATTAAGCTTGCAAGAAATGTTTGTGCTGGTAGCCAAGGAAGCAGCCTAGGTAGTGTGACACAACAAAGGCGCTTAAACCAAATGAGCCAAAGGGAGAAAGGGTGAAGAGAAGGCCAAGGTGGATTAAGCCAAGAAGGAAGTCGACGCTATTGGAGATTCACTCACTAATTAGACATAAAGACATGAAGACATACAAAAGATAAAGAAAGACGAAGAGAAGCAGAAACAAAACATTCAGAAAATCAAGCCTTAGTGAAGGGACAAATTCACGACTGTAATATAGTCCATAGAAACTTCCAGAATTACCAGTTTTGAATCTCGGAACAAATTTGTATATATATGAGTTAGAAGATAAAAAATAATAGAAGATAGAGAAAGACAGAGTCTAAAGAGGCCAGTAGAGAGAGCCTGATATAGCCGAAGAGAGAGGCTTAGAAATTGTGCATATGTAGAGATGAATAGTAGAACCTGAACAGTCGGGTATTCATCTAAGAGAGATGGTAAGGAGAAACTACTCAGCATAGGAGAGTTTTCCATGGATATGAGCAAAGTGAGGCCAAGCCATTGTGTACACATCTTCTCTAATAGAAAAAACATGTTTATGTGCAAAGATCAAGCACATTCTTCTGCGTGAAGAAATCTAAGTGTTTTCATGTTACTGTGAAAGTTAGTTAACAATTACAATTTTCTCAGTGCACATTTTACGGTACTTCTACAAGTTAGATCTCACAGTTTAGTGTAAAGTTTTTCATGAGTCATAGCTCGTCTTGAAGCTAGAAGTCTCAACTACAACCTGATCAAAAGAGTTTTGTGAAATGGGACATGTACACACAGTACTGTGTCTGACAGTAAAGCATCCAAAACTGGTGAAGTTTTTCATCAAACTTCAGATAGAGTTCATTCACTGAAGAAATCTAAGGTATTACTTCCTTTACTTCATCTACAATCATTTGAAGTAACTACAACTAGAATTGCGTTCATTCTAATAACATTCCAGTGAAATTACGGTGAGATTATGGTGACAGTCCGGTAACAGTTCGATGAATTTCCGGTGATTTTAAAACATGGTTTTGGCACATCTAAGTGGTGAAAAGAATATCTAACAGTAAGCTAACATAGAATTGAAAGACTGAAGTAAACTAGATCATAATTGAAGCCTGTAGGACAGGCAAATGTTTCTATAAAGTGAATTTTTGGAGTTCACTAAACACAGGTTATAAAGTTTTCAGTTTTCAGATGGTTGCTATACTATTGATGATTATAGAGGTGTTCTAACATCACTTTAGCTTAGTTCTTGTGGTGTGACAAATTCCGCAGCTATGTTTTAGCTTTTGTCGCATCAACAAGTGGTATCAGAGCAGAAAGGTCCTCAAGAGTAAACAGAAGTGAAGACACAAGAGAATTTAAAGAATTCTTCATAAGAAAGGTGAAGGCTGAGGTGATCAACAACAAACGACATCAGAGAAGCATTCTGAAGTCATTCTCAAAGGTAACGGTTTATGAAAGGAAAAAACTTTTAAAGTTTTACTTACAGATAGTAACAGAAACAAGAAGATCATGGCAGATCATATCTCTATTGACAAGTTTGATAGAGGTAATTATCCCGCATGGGTAATGCGAATGGAAGCCTTACTTATGAGTAAGGACTTAATGATATATGTGACAGGAGAAGGAAAAAAGCCTACTTTTGGAGACGAGAGTCAACCAAAGAAAGAAGAATTAGAAGCCTTAAAGCTATGGCAGAAGAAAGATGCAACGGCAAGAGCTTATATCTACAATACCATTACAGATCATTTACTACCACATATTAGAGGTCTGGAGAAAGCGGAAGACATATGGAGTGCATTGGAAGATCATTTCCAAAACACTACCAAAGCTAGAAAGGCTAGCTTATGGTCAGAATTTACAACGTTCAAGAAAAGGCAAAGTGAAAGCATTAGTGATTATGTCACTAAGATGAAGGACTTGGTAGACAGTCTTGGATCCATTGATGAGGATATTGAAGACCACAGGTTAATGGCACAAGTGCTTGTAGGACTAAGAGGAGATGAAAGGTGGAAACCTTTCATACTCTCAACTGAACTTTCATTAAATCATTTTGTACCAGATTTAAATCAATTTCTTGGACTAATGCCAACATTTGAGCAAGATTTGAAGACAAATGGAGATAAAGGACATAGTTCTGCTATGTACGCAAAGAGTAAGAAGAAAGGTGACAAAGGAAAAGAAAAAGATGAAGAAGAGATGACTACTTAAGCAAGTTATGCAAGAGGAAGAGGTAATGTGAGAAGTAAAAATAGAGGTAATACAAAAGGAAGAGGTAATCAAAATAACAACAAGAAGTCTTGTTGGATCTGTCGATTAAGCAATCATTTGACTCATGATTGCTGGCATAATTCTCAAGGATCAAGTCAAAATCAAAATAACAATAGCAGAGGCAGAAGTGGAAGATATCAAAGAGGTAGACAAAGCCAAAGAAGGTATTCTATATTGACTATGGTTGTTCAAATCATTTGTCAGGAAATATAGAATTGTTATTAGAACTAGAAGGAGGTATTTCGAATCATATAGTACAAAAAGGTGATAACACAAAACATAATGTGAGGTCAATTGGAAAAGTAAAGTGTAAGAATGGAGCTGACCTACTAACAAATGTTCTGTATGTTCCAACAATCCCAAAGAATCTGATCAGCGTGGGACAGATAGTAGAAAAAGGTTTTCAAGTCAGGTTTACAAATGAAGGAGTATTTGTTGAAGATCCAGAGAATGGATACAATCAAATTGTCTATGGTAAAAAGGAAGGTAGACTTTTTACTCTTAAAGTACAAGGGAATGTTGGTCAAGCTTTGATCACACATGGTGATAAAGCATTTACAAAATTAGACCTCTTGCATAAGAGGTTCGGACACTTTAATGAAAAAGGAATCAAAACTATGGTGGAAAAACAATCTATATGAGGATTACCAAATATGAAAAATCAACATATGATTCACAAATGTGAAGCCTGTCAGATGGGAAAAGCACAGAGGTTACCATTTCAGAAGAATGGTTACAAACACGATGGTTTGCTAGACCTCATACATACAGATGTATGGGGGCCGACAAAAGAAGGATCTATCAGTGGCTCAAGGTATTATGTTCTTTTTATTGATGATGCAACAAGATGGATAACTCTTTATGTTTTGAAAGAGAAGTCAGAAGTGTTTGGAGCTTTCAAGCATTTTCATGCATATGCTGAAAGACTTACAGGACAAAAACTCAAAAGACTAAGGTCTGATGGAGGAGGAGAATATTTTTCTCGAGAATTCAATGATTATCTGTGGAATGCAGGTATCAAAAGAGAAATAACTTGCAGGTATACACCGCAACAAAATGGAGTAGCAGAAAGAAGAAACCGAACTCTAGTTGAGTTTGCCAGAGCAATGTTAAAGGAGAAGAATTGTCCAAACTATCTTTGGGCTGAGGCTCTAAACACAACCACATATCTTGTAAACAGATTACCATGTGCACCTTTAAATGGAATGAACCCTTATGAAGCTTGGTGGCGTAAGAAAACAACACTTGATCATTGCAAAGTGTTTGGATCAGTTGCTTATGCTTATGTACCATCACAACTGAGACATAAGCTTGAATCAAAAACTCAAAAATACGTGTTCATCAGATATGATGAAAAACAGATGGGTTATAGGTTATGGAGTCCTTTAACCAAACAGTTTATTGTTTCCAGAGATGTGACATTTGATGAAGAGAAGAGTTGGTATGCAGATAAAGAGCATAATGATGAAACAATTGAAGAAGAGATAAGAAGAAATGAAAAAGGTAAATCACATATGCAGGTAAATGGAGATGAAGATTATATGCAGGCAAGTACATCCAGATATGGATCAATTATGAGAAACAAAGATGCACCGAGATTTGATGAAGAAGTGTATTCGGATACACATGAAGAGTATGAACCAAGAAGGTCAAATAGAGTAAGGAAACAACCAACAAGGTATTCCTATGATACTTCTTATTTGACTCAGAAAAACTATGCTTACTTAGTAAAGGAGGATGAAGAACCTCACAATTACAGTGAAGCAAAAGGTAAGGAAAAATGGGAAGAAGCAATGAAGGAAGAGTTTAATGCACTTGAGGAGAACAAGACTTGGGAACTTGTTCCAAAACCAAATGGTAAGAAAGTGATTGGAAATAAATGGGTTTACAAAGTTAAGAGGCTTATAGATGGAAGAATAGCCAGATACAAAGCTAGACTGGTAGTCAAAGGTTATGCTCAGACGCATGGCATAGATTATGATGAGACATTCAGTCCGGTGGCAAAGATGTCAACTATAAGGATAGTGATTGCTATAGCAGCATCAAAAGGATGGAAGCTAAGTCAATTGGATATAAAGAATGCATTTTAAATGGATATATATCAGATGAAGTATATATGGAACAACATGAAGGGTTTGTAAGTTCCAGTTACCCAAATCATGTTTGCAGATTAAGAAAAGCACTCTATGGTTTGAAGCAAGCTCCAAGAGCTTGGAATTACAGACTTGTAAAGTATCTCAATGATCTTGGATACCAAAGTTCAAAGGCAGATGCAAGTCTACTCATTAAGAGAACAGATGAAGGTATGATCTACATTTCTATTTATGTAGATGACATTATAATCACAGGTACCTCAGATGAAGGAATCAAGGAGGTAAAGAGATTGCTTGAAAAAGAGTTCAAGATCGGTGATCTAGGAAAGTTATCATACTTTCTTGGAATGGAAGTTACATATACAGATCATGGTGTATATGTTTCGCAAGAAAGGTATCTTCTCAACTTACTGAAGAAGTTTAACATGGAGAATTGCAGAGAAGCTTCAACACCACTTGAGGTCAATCATAAACTCAGCAAATATGATGGTGCAGAGTTTAAAGATATGAGGAAGTATCAATCTTTAGTGGGAAGCTTGATTTATGCTATGCTAACAAGACCAGATCTTAGTTATGCAGTAGGAGTTCTCTCACAATTAATGCATTGTCCGAAGGATCAACATTGGGTTGCAGGACAAAGAGTTCTTAGATATATCAAAAGAAATATAAAGGAAGGATTATATTATCCTTTTACATCAGATATAAAGCTGAGAGCATACAGTGACTCAGACTAGGCAGGAAGTCAAGATGATAGAAGGTCAACACATGGGTATATGATATACCTAGGAGATAAGCTTGTCAGTTGGTGTTCAAAGAAGCAGCATACAGTGGCTTTATCGTCAACTGAAGCTGAGTATAAAGGACTTGTGGAAGCAGCTAAAGAAGTGATATGGATGTAGACCTTGTTCAAAAGCTTGGGTATTGATCAAGGTATACCTATCATACATGGAGATAATATGAGTTCGTTGTATGTTGCAGCAAATCCAGTATTTCATGCAAGAACAAAGCACATAGAGATTCAATATCATTTCTTGAGGGAAAAGGTAATGGAAAAGGAGATTGAAATAGTATACACTCCTACAAAAGATCAGATTGCAGATATTCTGACAAAGAGCTTGGATAGAGTAAAGACAAGCAGATTCAAAGAAATGGCAGGAATAAAAGAAAAGAAGGATATATGAAAGATCAGAGGATGCTAATTAGTGATTGAGGGGGAGCTGTTGGAGATTCACTCACTAATTATACATAAAGACATGAAGACATACGAAAGATAAAGAAAGACGAAGAGAAGTAGAAACAAAGCATTCAAAAAATCAAGCCTTAGTGAAGGGACAAATTCACGATTGTAATATAGTTCATAGAAACTTCCAGAATTACGAGTTTTGAATCTCGGAACAAATTTGTATATATATGAGTTAGAAGATAAAAAATAATAGAAGATAGAGAAAGACGGAGAGTCTGAAGAGGCCAGTAGAGAGAGCCTGATGTTGTAAAAGCAAAGGATATCATCTATATCATCCACACACTAAATGCATTTTGGTTAGCCATGATATTGTTTTTGTGGAAGATGCAATTCAGCCATTACTTTCATGTACTAAGGAGACATTAGTTAAGTCCAAACATGCATATGACACTTTGCGACCTCTTTTTACATGAGGACAATCAAGTGCTAGTTCAAATGAGGAAAATTTTTAGCCTTTACAAGTTCCACATGATGATGTAAATCATTCCATTTCCGATGCAGATTTACATGATGCACTTGTTGATGAGAGGGGAAGTCATCCTAACTTTATGAATTTAGAGCTCACAATTTAATATATTAAACAATAAATATATTCAATTTGGTCCCAGGTCACTTGTTCGGGTGGTTGGGCCACTCGCCTCTTGAGGCGGGCACGGTGCTTCAACCCCCATCAACACATGTAAGGGACATGTTTAACATGAAAAGTTGTATCTTGATGCTGATGTGCCACCGTTTGTCCTTCTTCGCGATAGTTGTGATCGCAATTTAACCCAGCTATGTAAACCCTTATTCTTGTGGGATAAGGTGGGTCCCACAGATACTATGCCCTTCCTTATACAGTAGGCCCGGAGGAGTAGGCCTTGGCTGAACCTCCATTTAAAAAAAAAGCAACCACATGAATTTAGATCTAGTTTAACAATACTTAATAATATGCAATTTGACATACTAATAATTGTTCATTTAAGTGAATGATATGAAAATTATGTCAATACTATGTTGTTTAAAAACTGAAAAGATTATTTCATATAATTTTATAATAAATCTATCATACTATTTTAGAGCTTTGAAAAACAATCGAATTCAGTAATAACTCAAATATATGCAATTTAGGCTACCAATAATATTTCACTTGGTTGAACAGTCCCAAAAATATGTGGTGTTTAAAAACACCAATAAAATACATGATGTTCAAATATTTTAAAATCATTTATATCATTTCTTAATATATTGTTCAAGTACATAATATGTTTCTCTATCACAAGGTCTCTGATTTACAATTGTATTTCATGTATAAGAACGTCTGTTCTTTGAGCAAATCCATCCATAAAGCCAAGGAATCATTGTTTTGGATAAAAAGTTTTCCAACTCCTCCGATGATTGCCTCCACAGCTTCAGTAGAATTACATAAGTGCCTTTCATATTCCAAATCACATGATATAATGTATCATAACAAATAATGGTATTATTTCCATCCAAATGTGGAAAAATTTTCCAAATTGTATCCAAGTTTTTATGATGCACAAACTTATATCCGATACAGATATCAATTTTTTGGCATGCACCCTGACCTGCTATAATATGAAATCTTTGATGGTGTTTTGGAAAACATACTGTAAGTGTTCTTTGAGCTATCGACAGTCTTTCTGTGGTCCAAATCCACACTTCAAAAAGATCCATACAAAAATCCAAGAAATATACACTTCAAGTAATAGATCACCCCTTTCCTTATCAATTGTCTTGAGCAAAATGCCATTCATTTCCAGTATCAATACCCTTCTTTCATCTCTTGGGAATGAAGAAAATCCTTGCTTTCGTGATGAAGATTCATATATGTGTGAAGACCAGCAAGACATCAATGCCAACCTTTTGTTTTCTTTGTAGTTTATATGCAAATCAGCATTTTGTTCTGAAAAAAAATTTGAAGTTAATTAGATTTATATAAAAATCAACTAAATTGTTTTACATTCTATATTACTTCATAATAATTACAGTAATTAAAGATATCTTTAATTAAGCCATTATCATTTCTCTCAATATTCAAGACTTATAATGAATTAAAATTGATAATACATAAGAAAATATAAGAAAATTGATTTAAATGCATGATTTTATATTCATGGGATTGGGATTCCAATTTCCTTTTATAGTTTTTCTTACAATCAATATAATCAAAAGTAGACTAAGCCTAGAAAAAACTTCATATATATATATATATATATATATATATATATATATATATATATATATATATATATATATATATATATATATATATATATATATATATATATATATATATATATATATATATATATATATATATGTATGTATGTATGTATGTATGTATGTATGTATGTATGTATGTATATATACAAGAAAAACAATCTTTCATGAAACAAGGAAACTAACATTTAAAAAATGGGTTATCTTCAAACCAATCAAAAGATCTTGAGATAAATTTAATCATCCACCTTGGCGTCAACGTTTTTCTTTATCTTGCAAAAGAGAAGTTTTATAAATATTTGACTGTAGATATTAAAAGAAACATAAATATTGTATGAAGAAATTCTTTACCTATTAAATTAAGGTATGCCTTTTGTAACCTTTTTATGTATGATTTTGCTACAACTCCACTTATGAAACGACTTTGTCGATAGCCCAACCTTGTAGCATACACTATTGCATGATTTTCTCTCATGCTTTTATTTTTGTAGCACATTTGTAACAATTTTAGCTGCTCTTTATTTAAAAGTGGAACACCAAATGTTGAAACCACTGTTGCTAGATCTCCCTTTTCGATTTCCTTGCAATTCAATGGAACCTCTAGCTTTGTCGATGCTATTGTTGTATGTTCCTTTTCAATTTTGTTGCAAATCAATGGAACATCTAGCTTTTTCTCACTATTATTATGTACTTCATAGTCATCAAAAGAAGATACTCTCAAGTTATTTGAATGATCATTTGAATGATCATTTGGTTCACTCAAGATATCATGGTCTAACATAGACGATGAATTCTCCATTGCAAGTTGAAACATAGGAAATATAAGGTGTTCTTTGATGATATGTGGTTGTCTGATTCGATTGAGCAAAATATCATCTCTTTGGATGAAGCTCAAAACATAGGGTAGAAGATCACTCGATACTGAATGATCATGTCTTGCTTGATAAGGGGTAATGTCGATGCAATTTTCTATTGGGATAGAACCTTTGAAGAAACTATCATTAATGATAAGTTGATCTGGTTTATATATTTCTTCAATGTGATCCATATAATAATCTTCTTGACTCCTCACCATAAAAAAAGAACATCTTTTTTTGGTATGTTTCTCAATGAATATCACATTGTTCAAAATATTATTTTTAAATGTGGATGACCAAACACCAACATGAAAGTGTTGAAGAATAGAATCTAAGAATTCAAAACATCTCCGACTTATAAATATTCTTTGGTCATCAATATTTGAATGATTTTTGACATAATCTTTCTCTGATCTGTTCCATCTTATATCTTTGCTGAACAAAAGGGCATTTAGATCGAGAAAGAGAAAATTGTTCCTTATATGAAGTGGATGATAGATATTCTCTGCATATATCAAACAATGAGGATAATAAATACACAATAACTAAAAAGAATGTGTTAAGATAACTTATTGATATATCTTCAATAAATGAGTTATAAATTGAATAAAATAATCATAATATTAGACAATATACCTGGTAAAATCCAAAAAGGCCTAGCATGTTGTTTCTCCATAACATTAGATAGCTTATTTGGTGTTTGAAAAGAGCTTTGCTCATGTATAGTACTCGTTTCATCCTCGAAATGGCCAATAAGCTTTCCAATACCATCATCACTTATGAAATGTTTATTTTTGTTAACATGTATAATAAAAAGAAATCCAAAAGATATATATGAATAATCAATACAATATGCAGACATATCAATACTTATTTTCTCAATTAATTTCTCTTTATGATAAAAATCTATCTATTAATTTCTCTATCTATCTATTAATTTCTCTTTCTAAACACTTATAATTAATTTCTCTATGCATCTACGTCAAACAATAAGCTTTCGATTTTGAAAACCGCACAAGCACAGTTCAATATTTGCATCTTAACCGTACATTTCGAAATTGTATTTAATCAAATGCATCATAATTTTAAAAACAATATGTTTCAGATTTTTTCAAACAAAAGAGTCATAAATGTGTGTGTGTCCTGCTATATGAATATATGTGTGTGTCTATGCATATGAATCTATGCATCATTGACAATAATTATTAAATTACTCGAATAGACAAGAGATGTCTAATTTTAGCTCACAAGCATATGATATTAACAATAAATAAAAAGATTTAAATATAATCGATTCACATCACTTTATTCAACAAGCTAATATATTCAAAATAAAAATCTATTGTTCAAGAAATGCAATCATCACTAGCATATAAAGAAAAATATACTTTGAAAATTATGGTATTCATTACATTACACGGAATCAATATTTTCTCAAGTTGCTTTTTCTTCTCATACATTTGAAGTACCTACAGTATCTTCATCCATTGTAACAATATGTTCATCGGTTTCTGTATCATCCTGATTACTTTCTGATTCTTCTCCACTAGGTTGTACATCAATCTCAGCATCAACATTCTCGAACACATTTGTATTATCTGTATCTTGACTCCTGATATCTGTATCTTGATTACTGATATCACACCATTGATGCAAAGAAGGGTCATTCTCAAAAACTGAAGAGCAAATTGATTCTAATTGTTTTTCTTCAACGTCTAAACATATACCAAAACATCTGCGTTTTTTAGATAAACTTCTTTGAAGAACAACTCCTCGACAATACAACTCTATAACATAGCTATCTTCACGAGCAAACTGTTGATGAAATCATCAATGAAATTTTTTTCTATGAATTCATCGAGACCTTTATGAGCAAAAATATTTAGATTTGCTTGATCTATTCTATCAATCATCTGATAATTATCCTCTTTGCTAATGTACATAAGCACTATTGCAAAATCCATCTCTCCTTTGATGGAAGGATTACTACTCTGAATGGCTCCAATTTTGAAAGTCATTTTTGTAGCTGTATGTTGAACTCCTTCCACAAGCATATGGACATAGAGGAAATCAATAAAAGATACTAGAACATATTCTGTCTCGGAATTCATCCCGTTGAGTGCAAAAATCAATCTGGAGAAGAACGTTGCTGAAATGCATTCCCGACTATGTAAACTGTACAGTTCTGAATCAAACCTAAAGAAAACAATATTGAATGGAAGAACTTGCTCTGCACAACAACTTTCCACCTTGTTCAAATCAAAACCAAATCCATAGATTGACCATGGAATAACATTTGCTGTGGTTTTTATTCCCATTGCAACTCTATACAAATGACTCAACAAAGTTATGGCAGCCTTTGGTAAAGGAGGAGACTTCTTTGCCCTATTTAATGAGTCTTTCACAAATGTTTCACTATAACTTTTAATTTTTTCATATTGTATATCTGTGATATTGTATTTCTCACAGAGCTTTTCCCAAGTCAAAACCTCTGTTGTTAAATCAATAAAAAATGCAATTATAGCATTTTTCAAGACACGATCTGTCTTTAATCTCCATGCCATTTCTTCCATGTCAGCCATGTGCTTCAATGATTTTGCCTTTTTTAACAAAATTTTCTTCTCTAAAATTGCCTTTTGAATTTCTAAAATATCTTTATTGTCTAAACCTGCAATACATCTGAATAATGTCGGACCTAATATAAATGTCCCTGGTGCCTGCTTCAATTGACCACCTTTCATTGCTACCATCTTTGCAGATGTCGATATAACATCTTTTGTTGAATCTCTTTTGATATTTGGCACTTCACCCTTTGTATTAAGCAGTGCCCCTTGACTATATAAATGCATTATTGATATCCAGTTCTTCCATTCCTCATCATTACATAAAAGAAGATGTAAATCATTCTTTATAAATCCTTTTTGTAAAGTTTGCTCTGTAGTCTCTACAAAATTCTGCAAAAAAGAACATATAGTTTAAATAAATACAAGTTTTAAAAAATAATAATATATAATAACTAAAACATAAAAAATACAATGAATATAAACATACCTGCCATGATATAAATTCTCTTTTACTCTGATTAACACCTGGAGGAGGTTTGGATGGACATCCATTAGCTTTCCATTGAGATCTAGCTTGTAAAAGTTGATCAACAAATGGTTCCTTCTGTAATGACTTTGCCACCATCAAATTAACCTCTTTAGATATCTCCCTTGAAATTTTTGGAGGACAATTTACTATAATTTTTGCTTTTCTATATCTAAATTGTTGTCGTAACTGTAATGTCACCATCGGAGAATTAACAGTTTGTAAAGTTTTCGCTGCACTAGTTGAATGTTGTCCAGATATTATCCAATACTCAACTTTATCAATATCATCATGAGATAAAGTTTTTAGAGGTATTCTGACACTTGGATCAATAGGCATGACAACTGCAAGAACTTCATTCTCTTTCGGAGCCAAGACAAAATCATTCATTAATGTACACACCCAATCTCTGTTTAATTTTCAATATACGTAATTCGATTGTGCTGGAAAACATCTTTTTACATCAACATTAAATACTGCATCAGAACCGAAAGCATAGTATTCTTGTTTTTGAAGTAGTAAATCCATCATTTTATTTTCTTGTGGCTGCACTACCGTATCTTCTGTTTCTTCACTCCTATTATCTAAATGTCGGATTGATACATCTTCATCGTTTTGTATAGACTTTGAAGATGATCCTAAATCTTTGTTTGAAGAACCTTTCAACTTTCGTTTCTTAGATCTCTCAAATACATCTGAGCTTCTCTTCAAAGATTTTGACTTCTGTGTTAATCTTTTGGCTTCTTTTATAATTATCACTAAGTCATCTATTGATTCGATTGATCCAATTGAACCTAATGATCGATCAGATTTTGAGATACTATCTTTCATATCATCCAAAAAAAAAGTCTCCCATGATAAGCAGAACTTATTTGCATTAATATTCTCACCATCTGGAAGCACTTTACACGTAAAACACGGTGTGCCTTGTGCATTTACATCTTCTTTAACATGAACAATATTGCCCATATCACCATATGTAGATCCTGCATCTGTCATAAATAAATGTACATCTCCTTTGAAGTTTCCTTCATGATCATAAGTATCAGCAAACCATTTCATGTCTTCTTTATGTGTCAAATCAAAAGATTTCTGAACCTTAATCCTATTTGAAGGAACCTTCATCCCACTTGTTTTTGATAAATTTTCCAATGAAAATACATTATCGATCACATTGCTTTGAAATTCATTTGTGTTTTCCATTGCTGCTGAAAATCAAACAAAAAACTTTTTTTTAAATCACATCAACATAATAACAAACAATATCAATATAATAACATCAATTTCTCAATCATAGTCATCAAATTTATTATCAATACTATTCTCTCTAATTATTATACTTTAGATTATAGATTAAAATCAAATTTACGAAGTTCGAGCCTCTTAAGTTCGTTCCCCTTGTGTTTAAATCTGAAAATATATTTGAGTTAAAATATATTTGAGTTAAAAATACTATTCGTTTTGTTGAAAAAGATAAGAGACTTGATCTTAAGTTCAAGTGTAACATCCACAGACTGAGACTTGATATAATGATGAAATATCCAAAGGCTCCAATGATGAAATAAGACACATGTGACCCAACAATCCTACGTCTGATATGGGTTGAAAAGCTAACACGCTTGAACTTAAGTTCGAGCCTGCCAAGTTCCACCCTCTTCCTAAGGCATAAAAAGATGAAAATGCTAGAACTTAAAGCTGGTATGGCTGAAAACTTGGTATGACTGGAAAAGCGAAAAGGCTCAAACTTAAGTTCGAGCCTCTTTGTTCTTTTGCACATAAGACACAACAATCCTAAACTTGATATGGTTGGAAAAGCTGAGGCTCATATCATGTGATCCACCAATCCTAAACTTGATATGGTTGGAAAAGCTCAGAGGTTCGAACCTCTTTGTTCTTTTTCACATAAGACACAACAATCCTGAACTTGATATGGCTGGAAAACCTCAAAAGCTCGAACTTAAGTTCGAGCCTCTTTGTTCTTTTGCATATAAGACACCAATCCTAAACTTGATATGGTTAGAAAAACTGAGAGGCTCGAACTTTCTCTTTGTTCTTTTGCTCATATCATGTAACCAAACAATCCTAAACTTGATATGGTTGGAAAATCTGAGAGGCTCGAACTTAAGTTCAAGCCTCTTTGATCTTCTGCACATAAGACACAACAATCCTAAACTTGATATGGTTGGAAAACCTAAGAGGCTCGAACTTAAGTTCGAGCCTCTTTGTTCTTTTGCACATAAGACACAACAATCCTAAACTTGATATGGTTGGAGAAGTTGAGAGGCTCGAACTTAAGTTCGAACCTCTTTGTTTTTTTGCTCATATCATGTGACCAAACGATCCTAAACTTGATATGGTTGGAAAACGTGAGAGGCTCGAACCTCTTTGTTCTTTTGCACATAAGACACAACAATCGTAAACTTGATATGGTTGGAAAAGCTTAGAGGCTCGAACCTCTTCATATGGCATAAAAAGCTGAAAATGCTAGAACTTAAAGTTGGTATGGCTGGTATGGCTGAAAACTTGGTATGACTGGAAAAGATAAAAGGCTCAAACTTAAGTTCGAGCCTCTTTGTTCTTTTGCACGTAAGACACAACAATCCTAAACTTGATATGGCTGGAAAAGCTGAGGCTCATATCAGGTGATCCAACAATCCTAAACTTGATATGGTTGGAAAACCTCAGAAACTCGAACTTAACTTCGAGCCTCTTTGTTCTTTTGCATATAAAACATCAATCCTAAACTTGATATGGTTAGAAAAGCTGAGAGGCTCAAACTTAAGTTCGAGCCTCTTTGTTCTTTTGCTCATATCATGTGACCAAACAATCCTAAACTTGATATGGTTGGAAAACCTGAGAGGCTCGAACTTAAGTTCGAGCCTCTTTGATCTTCTGCACATAAGACACAACAATCCTAAACTTGATATGGTTGGAAAACCTGAGAAGCTCGAACTTGAGTTCGAGCCTCTTTGTTCTTTTGCACATAAGACACAACAATCCTAAACTTGATATGGTTGGAAAAGTTGAGAAGTTCGAACTTAAGTTCGAACATCTTTGTTTTTTTGCTCATATCATGTGACCAAACGATCCTAAACTTGATATGGTTGGAAAACCTGAGAGGCTCGAACCTCTTTGTTCTTTTGCACATAAGACACAACAATCGTAAACTTGATATGGTTGGAAAAGCTTAGAGGCTCGAACCTCTTCCTATGGCATAAAAAGCTGAAAATGCGAGAACTTAAAGTTGGTATGGCTGGTATGGCTGAAAACTCGGTATGACTGGAAAAGCTAAAAGGCTCAAACTTAAGTTCGAGCCTCTTTGTTCTTTTGCAAATAAGACACAACAATCCTAAACTTGATATGGCTGGAAAAGCTGAGGCTCATATCATGTGATCCAACAATCCTAAACTTGATATGGTTGGAAAACCTCAAAAACTCGAACTTAAGTTCGAGCCTCTTTGTTCTTTTGCATATAAGACATCAATCCTAAACTTGATATGGTTAGAAAAATTGAGAGGCTCGAACTTAAGTTCGAGCCTCTTTGTTCTTTTGCTCATATCATCTGACCAAACAATCCTAAACTTGATATGGTTGGAAAAACCTCAGAGGCTCGAACTTAAGTTCGAGCCTCTTTGTTCTTGTGCACATAAGACACAACAATCCTAAACTTGATATGGTTGGAAAAGCTCAGAGGCTCGAACTTAAGTTCGAGCCTCTTTGTTCTTTTGCACATAAGACACAACAATCCTAAACTTGATATGGTTGGAGAAGCTCAGAGGCTCGAACTTAAGTTCGAGCCTCTTTGTTCTTTTGCACATAAGACACAACAATCCTAAACTTGATATGGCTGGAAAAGCTGAGGCTCATATCATGTGATCCAACAATCCTAAACTTGATATAGCTAGAAAAGCTGAGAGGCTCGAACTTAAGTTCGAGCCTCTTTGCTAGAAAAGCTGAGAGGCTCGAACTTAAGTTCTTTTGCACATAAGACACAACAATCCTAAACTTGATATGGCTGGAAAATCTGAGGCTCATATCATGTGATCCAACAATCCTAAACTTGATATGGTTGGAAAAGCTCAGAGGCTCGAACTTAAGTTCAAGCCTCTATGTTTTTTTGCATATAAGACACCAATCTTAAACTTGATATGGTTAGAAAAGCTGAGAGGCTTGAACTTAAAAGCTAAGAGGCTCGAACTTAAGTTCGAGCCTCTTTGTTCTTTTGCTCCCTAAACTTGATATGGTTGGAAAAGCTGAGAGAGTTCAAGCCTCTTTGTTCTTTTGCACATAAGACACAACAATCCTAAACTTGATATGGCTGGAAAAGCTGAAGCTCATATCATGTGATCCAACAATCCTAAACTTGATATTGTTGGAAAAGCTGAGAGGCTCGAACTTAAGTTCGAGCCTCTTTGTTCTTTTGCATATAAGACACCAATCCTAAACTTGATATGGTTAGAAAAGCTGAGAGAGCCTCTTTGTTCTTTTGCTCCATAAACTTGATATGGTTGGACAACCTGAGAGGCTCGAACTTAAGTTCGAGCCTCTTTGTTCTTTTGCACATAAGACACAACAATGCTAAACTTGATATGGTTGGAAAACCTGAGAGGCTCGAACTTAAGTTCGAGCCTCTTTGTTCTTTTGCACATAAAACACAACAATCCTAAACTTGATATGGTTGGTCAGAGGCTCGAACTTAAGTTCGAGCCTCTTTGTTGTTTTGCAAATAAGACACAACAATCCTAAACTTGATATGAATGGAAAAGCTTAGGCTCATATCATGTGATCCAACAATCCTAAACTTGATATGGTTGGAAAAGCTCAGAGGCTCGAACTTAAGTTCGAGCCTCTTTGTTCTTTTGCATATAATACACCAATCCTAAACTTGATATGGTTAGAAAAGCTGAGAGGCTCGAACTTAAGTTCGAGCCTCTTTGTTCTTTTGCTCCCTAAACTTGATATGGTTGGAAAACCTGAGAGGCTCGAACTTAAGTTCGAGCCTCTTTGTTCTTTTGCACATAAAACACAACAATCCTAAACTGGATATGGTTGGTCAGAGGCTTGAACTTGAGTTCGAACCTCTTTGTTTTTTTGCTCATATCATGTGACCAAACAATCCTAAAATTGATATGGTTGGAAAACCTGAGAGGCTCGAACCTCTTTATTGTTTTGCACATAAGACACAACAATCCTAAACTTGATATGGTTGGAAAAGCTTAGAGGCTCGAACTTAAGTTCGAGCCTCTTTGTTCTTTTGCACATAAGACACAACAATCCTAAACTTGATATGGCTGGAAAAGCTTAGGCCCATATCATGTGATCGAACAATCCTAAATTTGATATGGTTGGAAAAGCTCAGAGGCTCGAACTTAAGTTTGAGCCTCTTTGTTCTTTTGCATATAAGACACCAATCTTAAACTTGATATGGTTAGAAAAGCTGAGAGGCTCGAAGTTAAAAGCTGAGAGGCTCGAACTTAAGTTCGAGCCTCTTTGTTCTTTTGCTCCCTAAACTTGATATGGTTGTAAAACCTGAGAGGCTCCAACTTAAGTTCGAGCCTCTTTATTCTTTTGCACATAAGACACAACAATCCTAAACTTGATATGGTTGGAAAACCTGAGAGGCTGGAACTAAAGTTCGAGCCTCTTTGTTCTTTTGCACATAAAACACAACAATCATAAACTTGATATGGTTGGTCAGACGCTCGAACTTAAGTTCGAACCTCTTTGTTTTTTTGCTCATATCATGTGACCAAACAATTCTAAAATTGATATGGTTGGAAAACCTCAGAGGCTCGAACCTCTTTTGTTGTTTTGCACATAAGACACAACAATCCTAAACTTGATATGGTTGGAAAATCTTAGAGGCTCGAACTTAAGTTCTAGCCTCTTTGTTCTTTTGCACATAAGACACAACAATCATAAACTTGATATGGCTGGAAAAGCTTAGGCTCATATCATGTGATCCAACAATCCTAAACTTGATATGGTTGGAAAAGCTCAGAGGCTCGAACTTCAATTCAAGCCTCGTTGTTCTTTTGCATATAAGACACAAATCCTAAACTTGATATGCTCAGAGGCTCGAACTTAAGTTCGAGCCTCTTTGTTCTTTTGCTACATGATAACTTGATATGGTTGGAAAACTTGAGAGGCTCGCACTTAAGTTCGAGCCTCTTTGTTAGCAGTGGACAAGGGAGAGAAGGCACAAGCAGACAAGGGAGTCAACGAAGATCTGGCAAGTAGGCCAACAATTTTCTTCAGAAAGAAGCACTTATGAACATTCACGCAGATTTAGCACTAAGGCAACCTTAGTCTTTCAAAACCTCTACACCAATTAAAAGTGATTCTCATCACTAAGCACCATTGTAAATATCATTTCATCTTTTTGTAGCTCCATTTTGTGCAAGACAAGGAGTCCTTGAGCTTGAGGAGCATTAGAAGTATCTACCTGCCAATTTTCGTAATTTTTGGATATCGTTTGAGCCCCCAAATAAGCCCTGGAACCTAATTTTTAACTAGGCCGGACACTAGGTCTGAACAGGGCCAAAGCTAGTCAAAAACTATAAAAGGAGCTAGAGAGCTCATTTTTGAGGTTAGATTGTAATTGAAACGAACTTGTAAGAGCTTTTGAAAGTAATCTAAAGAACTCCATTGATTCTCTCTCTTTGTCTTGCCGTGTGTGCGCGTGTGTGTGTATGTGTGTGCATGCTTGTGTGCTTCTCACTCACGCACTTGTGCCGCCACTTGCTCGAGGTCTTCATACCATCCTCACGTCTTCCCGGATTGACATTAAAGGAGGTGCTACTCATCATTGAGCTACACCAAATTTTGGCGCCGTTGCCGGGGATCGAGCTTTGAGGAGGAGCGTGTGATGGTAAGACGTAGAGTTGACGCGTTGGAGTTGTAGGTATTTTCTTCACTCTCATCGATTTTCTTTTACTTTCTTCACCATCATCATCATCACCATCTCCCACCTCCATCTCCATCATCGCGAAAATTTTCAGTTTTGATCATATCACCATCTCCACCTCATTTCCTCCATTCCACTTGTGAGAGAGAGCGAGAGAGCGATATTGCTTGCACTGTTTTTGCATGTTGTTGTGATTCTTGCAGGTACTGCCATCATCATCATCCCCAGCACGCTGCGCGCAGGTACGAAAATCTCAGAAACTGTCTCGCGGTCGCAGGTCTCTGTCGATCGCGATTGACAGAAAATTTCAACTTTTGACAAAACTAAGTGCACCATGAGAACAAGCACAAGGAGCACATCCTAGATCACTAAAAAGTTTTCAAAAATTCCGTGTTTTCCTGTCAATCGCGACCGACACTGTCGATCGCAATCGACAGCCACGATCGACAGATTCTGTCAATCGCGACCGACAGACCTGTCAATCGCGACCGACAGACCCCCGCGACCGACTGACTGCCACGTAGGACCCTGTCAATCGCGATTGATACTGTCGATCGCGACTGACAGCCACGACCGACACCCCTGTCGATCACGATTGACACCGTCGATCGCGATTGACTGAAATTCCACGATTGATTGACTTTTACACGTAGCCACGTGTCCATCGCGACTGATAGGCCCCCGATTGACTGAAATTTCGGCGAAAAACCCGGAAAACGTGTCGATCGCGATTGACAGCCACGATCGACTCTGTCGATCGCGATTGACACTGTCGATCGCGACTGACAGGCCCGACGGACACTTCTGTCAATCGCGATTGACAGACCTGTCGATCGCGATTGACAGGCTTTTCGGCCAAAAAATTAGGGTTTTTTATTTCAAAATTTGGGGCAATTTTGGGGCACTATAGTCAATCCATTAGCATTTTTGAGGTTCCTACACTTGTGAATTGAGAGAAAACTCTAGGATCTGTCAGCCAGTTTGAATCCTGTTTTAACCCCCTAAACCCTGAACAGTCATAACTTCTCCATACGAAATCCATTTTTTGAGCTCTTGGGCTTGTCGGAAAGCTCGTGGCATATACTACACGCCCTCAACTGTTTTTTATAAAGATAATGCGTTGATTTTCAGATAGGGTATTTTGAAGTGGACCATACCCAGGGGGATCAAAGTCAGGGGTCCTTAGGATTGTTTTCTTGAAAATCACTATGCAAGTTTGTGTTTGTGCTACAGGAATGAAAATAATTGGTTCTGTCTTTGGAATGTAAATTTCAAAGCTAACTTTGAAATTCTTACAGAGCATCGAGAGGCGTTCTAAGCAAGTGTAAGTGCGAGCTTGGGAGCACATTTCCTGGGCACTCAAGGGCAACCGAGCAGGAAACAAAAGGTTGGACACTTTTAACCCCCTCTATCAATTCATAGTCTAAGCTAAGAACGATTAGAGGTAGGAGTAAGTCAGGTTGACGATAGGCAGGTATCAAGTTGAAGACTACCTAAAAAATCAAGTGCAAGCTAAAAACCTGATCTCTGTACTGTCGATAACATAAAGGAAAAGGACCTAACGTGGAACGATCAACCTGAAAGTACGAGGAACATTCAAGTATTCCTGGCGACGTAATATCAGACAAGACCTTAAACACGAGGAATAACTAAAAAAGAATCAAGTGACTGATACCAATTGATCGGCAACGAGGTTGTACTCTGAGCAAAAATTGGGCTAATCAGTTAGGCATATGAACCTTAGATCAGGACGACACCTAGTAAGAGAGAGACAAAGCCTTAGATCTTCAGAGGCTAGTGTCAACCACACTACTAGGTCTTGGGCCCAGCAGTTGAGCCACCACTCGTACTACCCTAGCTCTGAGACCAGTGAGTCAGAGATGTCTCAAGGCATGGACAGACCTACGGGAAGTTCAGGAGTGCCTTACTTGTACAGGGTAGAAGGCCCTTACAAAACATAGCTGGAGTACCTTAGGACCAACCAATTAGGTGCCACCATCTATGAGGACGGCTTAGGAAGATCTGTGGTACAGATTAAGAATCCTGATCAATCCATAGGACTAGAGCACCCAGCAGTCAAGTTTGAAAACGGTGCATACCTGGACAAAGAAGGAACCATATACGTAGTCACCAGTCACCCAGATAGGACGGATGAATTTGGAAATGTAATCTCAGAAGCGGACTTAGGTGACGTGGAACAAGGAAACATGGGTGCAGAACCTAGAACCCCCCGAGGCAAATCTGTTCTCACTAGGATTATCACGCCTGAGTGGGTTCCCCAAGACAACAAGAGCATAGAGTTGCTCCTCAATCGAGAAACTGATGAAGCCTTTTGGAGGTATAAATCCAATCAGCCAACTGATATAGGAAATATCATGATCTATGAGTTTAAGGATCCGGATAGCCCAGGTAGAGTGTCCTACTTAGATCACACATCGGAAAGGATCTTTGTGGTTACGGAAAATGATAGGCATGCTTACACTTGGAAGGGTGAATTCGTTTTCCCCCAACCAAGAGCGAATGTGTCCTATGGTCACCCTGGAGCTGGAACATCACAAGCTCATGGAATGCAAAGAGACAGAAGCAGAGATAGACCAGAAGTAAGCTTTGCTAACCCAGTGGGCAGAGAAAGAACGAGGACGGAAACGAATAGGGTAGAACCTGAGATGCTTAGAGCTCACAGGAACCAAAGAAATGTGGATGGATTTCCTCTGCCGAGGCCTAGAGAGCACACAAGAACTTTGAGACCGACCCAGCTAGTTAAGTCCATGAAGAATTACTTTGATGGCACCGGAGATCCCTATGATCATGTGGTGGAGTTCAAGCAAGTCTTGAGAGCTGAACAAGTGGAGGATTTGTTCACACAGTACAATGCCTTCGGTCTAACCCTTAGGAACACAGCACTTACATGGTTTCAGCCATTGGATGAGCAGCAGTTCAGGAGCATAGACCAACTCCTAGAGGCTTTCATTGTAGAGTTCTCTAAGAGCGGCATAAGACACAATACCTCCTCATTAATTCACAGCTTCAAACAGACCCCCCAAGAGACTGTCAGATTGGCCGGAAGAAGATTTAGACAATATCTTGAAAGGTGCCCTGTTTCGGAGCTACCCACATCTGCTAAACAAGTAGCCTTATTCCTAGATGGATTGTTGAGTACGAAATTGAGATCCTATGTGTACCTGAAGGACCCTAGGACTATAGAAGAATGTGTACGCATGTGCATTGACATTGAAGATAACCTAGGGGAAGAACTAGAGCTCTCCAAAATCTACAAAGATTCAGATAGTGCATCTAGTCACTCTTCCACGCAATCCACATCAATTGAGGAACTTGCCGAAAAAGTAGCTCAGAAATTAGGTGTAACTAGCAAACAAATCCCAAGGTTTGTCCCTGTGAAAAGGTGCTATACATGCGGTGGTGACCATATGGCGAACGTCTGTCCCATTATGGCTCAACCCCAAGTTAATCCTAGTAGCCAGTACTGCACCATAGAACGGAAGTACACCAACCACACTGCGCAAGATTGCCCATACAACAAGCAGGCAGTTAGGCAACCCTACCCTCAGCCCTACCAACAAGGCAGATACTAGAACCAGTACCCTCCACAGCCATATGGCAGGCCACAGCAACCCTATCAGCAACCATATCAGGCCCAACAGAGACCCCAACCGGTGCTAGCTCAACAGCCTCCAAACCCCGCTAACGTGATCCCGGTAAAGTATACTGCCGCAGAAGAGAACATGAATAGAGCCTTAGTTCCGGTAACATCCTTGCTTTCTGAAAGTGATCCAAGTGACCATAGCTTTGATTCTACACATGTCGATAGTCCCCAGGCTTACTACATGCAATCTCCAGAACATGGTGAGTCCTACTATAGTGAAGAACCGAGTGAACCTAGTTGGGAGTCAGACTACACAAACGTCATGTATGCAAACCCCAACCCTAGGCCTCAACCTAGGCAGGTACGACCACCATTTCCTAGAGGACCATGCTACCGATGTCAGGGAGATCACTTCATTCGTGATTGTCTCTTACCTCCACCTACACAAACTCAGCCTGTGACGATCCAAGGCTTTTGCCAAGATTGTGGAAAAGAGCATCTTTTACGAGATTGCCCAAAGAACCCCAATAATATGCCAAAAATCACTCCTATCAATGTGATTGGTTTGGTTGTAGATTCCTCAGGAAGTGTCACTTCCACTGCACCAGTACAGGTAGTCACTAGAGCTCAGGCATTGCAGCAAAACCAAGAGGCAAGCCAGGAAAAGGGCCCAGAGGCTAGTGAAACCGAGAGCGTGACAAAGAAAAGGACTAGAGCGTGGAAAGATAGTCGAGAAAGAATGAAAAGACAATGGGCTAAAAAGATGAGTGAACTCGAGGAAAGCGTAAGGGAAACAAGAGCCAGAATAACCGAACTCACAACTCAAGCTCCCTCTCACACTACTCCACCACCACCATTCCCATCTCCATCCGACCCACCACCTCCCCCACCGCCTCATCAAATCCCACCACCCCCTAGAGTAGGATCAGTCCTAGCTGGTCCCACTCCCGAAGACCTAAACATGATGCTGAAAGCATATCAGGCCAGAATCCAAGAAGGGCCAACCATAACCGATCATGAAAAATGCTACCCTAGAGCCGAGCTAGAGCTTGAACGAACAAAAATTTGCGCAAAGATGGTGGAATTGGCCCAAGCCATGTTCGAAGCTAGCCGCCTCTTTAATATCTCTAGCTCAGCTAAGACGCAGTTACATTTTGATGGACTGCTAGAAAGAATAGAGAGGCTAATTGCACAATCAGAGAAGGAACCTGCCCCTCAAAGAAAGGAAAGGGCGAGAGAACGGACAAGCCAGCCTCTTCAGGAAGCCCACGTGCCTCCTCAAGAAGCTTATCTTCCCCCCCAAAAGGCACATGAGCCTCCCTCGAAAGCTTACGTACCCCCACAGGTGGCCTACATTCCTTTTCAGAGAGCGTATGAGCCTGTTTGGAAAAGTAATAGAATAAGTAATCCTCCCCAAGAAGCTTGCACCCCAGCCATCTATGAGAACGAGGAGAGAGCCAATGATAGAATAAGCCCTCCTTCCCAGGTTGCTTATGCGCCTAATTCTACAGAGCCAGACACTTCTTCTTCTATGAATCGGTTTGCACCAGACTTCCTACGAGAGATTCAAGAAGACAAATGGGATAATGAAAGTGAAGTCGCCCCTCCTTTTGAACTTGTGGATGATGCACACGACCAATTCCCACAAGACATCCCATCTATTTACGGGGAACATGAGAGTACTTAGTCTCACGAGAGATTGGACTTTGAGTCTAATTCCATACAAGAGCTACCTCACTTCACAGGCCCATGGGAAGCAAAGTCCACGTGTATGAGAGCACCCACAGTCATGGTAAGGAACGATGACTCAGTCATATCAAGGAACACGGAGGTAGTAAAGAACACCAAGGTGCAGCGCGATCCCACTTTGGAAGAACTGCCTAAGGATAGACCAGAAGCGCGAAAATATGTAGCCAGTCAAGTAACTGAAGCTGCAAAACCTCGTTCCAGGGTAGGATCCCATAGGAGAGTGCCAGAAATTCCCTTGGATAAGATAGGAGATATGTGTGAAGGTGAAGAAGGGAACACCTATCTTCCCATCACCTACCAGGAGTACACCACCAAGGCAATTTTGGACTCAGGTGCAGGAGTTGCAATTGCCACCACCTCCTTATGGAAGCTGTTGAAGCTCAAGGTCAAGGACAAAGCATGGAAGCGCATCAAGGAAGTAGACACACAAGAAGGAGGAGCAAGTAGGGAGCTCCAAGAAGCACCTATCAAATTTTCAGAAGAAATCCCTACAAAAATAGTGATTTTTATCACTAAAAACCATTGTAAATACCATTTTCCATTTTTGTAACTCCATTTTGTTCAAGCCGAGGAGTCCTCGAGCTTGAGGAGTATTAGAACTACCATCCTACCAATTTTCATGATTTTTAGACTCCGTTTGAGCCCCCAAATAAGCCCTGGAACCTATTTTTTAACTAGGCCGAACACTAGGTCTGGACAGGGCCAAAACCACTCAAAAACTATAAAAAGGGCTGGAGAGCTCATTTTTAGGGGGAGCTTGTTGTAGATTTCAGTTTTGTAAGAGAGCTCTTTGGTAATCGAAGCTTTCCATTGTTCCACTCTTTGCTCTTACCTTGTGCGCGTGTGTGTGTATGTGTGTGCATGCTTGTGTGCTTTCACTCACGCACTTGTGCCATCACTTGCTCGCGGTCTTCATACCCGTCCTCACGTCTCCACGGATTGACATTTATGAGGTGTATCTCCTCACGTTGGTACTCACCATTGTGCTAGAGTGACACCAAATTTGGCGCCGTTGCCGGGGAGAGAGCTTGGAGGACGAGCGTGTGGCGGTAAGACGTAGAGTAGCGACGTTGGAGGGTAAAAAAATCGCCATCTTTCAGTTCAGTTTCTGAGTTTTTTCCTCTTCTTCATCTTCATCATCATCACCATCTCCTTCCCTCTTCATATTCTCTGATTTTTTCCATTTTCGCCACTACATTCACTCGTTTTTTACTCGTGGCTGTGAGAAACAAGCTTAGGAGGAGCTGAGAACCGAAAGCGCTGAAGAAAATCACTTAGAAAACCTCTCAAAACTCCAAAAATCCAACTCAGTATCGCGCGGGCTGAAGCGACCTGCGCCTGGTATCGCGAGCATCATATTGTGATTTTGGAGGGTGACTTTGCATCCACAGGCTGATAGGAGGGACAAGGTGGACACAAGGTACACAAACGTGCAAAAATTTTTGAATTTGGGTGTGAAAATCTCCAAGTATCGTGTCCGGTTGAGATTTGGTATCGCGATACCAGAACTCCCGTGTATCGCGATACTTGTCGAGGTATCGCATCGTGCATGCCCACTTGAGGTATCGCGATACCATTCTGGTATCGTATCGTCAAGTGCTGGTATCGCGATCGCAGTCGCCCGGTGGTGTCGTATCGTGGTCCATCTGGTATCGTATCGTCGGCCAAGTTGGTATCGCGATCGTCTAAATTCTGGTATCGTATCGTCCGGTGCCTTAGTATCGTATCGTCTGATTTTTGGTATCGTATCGTTTGCAAACTAGTATCGTATCGTCGGGTACTTTTTTGGTAACGCGATACCATTCTGAGGTCGTATCGTCCTGATCCTCCGGTATCGTATCGTCGAAGTTTTAGTGTCGTATCGCCTACTCCCCAAGGTAGTATCGCGACACTTGAAATAGTATCGTATCGCCAAGACTAGTGGTGTCGTATCGTTTCCTTACCAGGAAGTGTATCGCGATACCATTTTTGGTGTCGTATCGTGGCAAGCCCGTGGTATCGTATCGTGATGTTGGTATCGTGATTTCAGTAATTCCGGTGGTGTCGTATCGTCTAAAGTGGTATCGTGTAAAAAAAGAGGTATCGTATCGTGGAAAATCTGGTGTCGTATCGCCTGTTCTGAGTTCCCAGAGAGATCCAGTTTCCCTGTTTTAAACCCCAGAACCCTGAACTGGCATAACTTTCTCATACGAAATCCGTTTGTTGTGATTTTGGTTTTGTTGGAAAGCTCGTGGAGAATACAACCAAAACATCGACTGGTTATGGTTAAATTAATACCAGGATTATTAGATAGGGTATTTTGAAGTTGACCCTCAGGAAAATTGGAAAACCAAGGTGTTCCAAAGGATTTTGAGCAATAGAAGAGAACTTTGGGACTAGAGACCAAGGCTTATGAACCTGAGATCTGGCAGACACTTAGGCAAGGATAGACAAAGCATTAGATCATCTGAGGCTAGTGTCAACCATACAGCCAAGTCTTGGGCTCAACAGCTTAGTGGTTATCCTTACACACGAAGTTCAGAAACCAGTGACTCGGAAATGTCTTTTAGCATGGAAAGACCCACACGTAGCTCAGGCATTGCCTATTTACAGACACCAGAAGGTCCCTATAAGACCCAATTGGAGTATATTAGGACCAACCAATTAGGTGCTCGCATCTATGAGGATGGTCTAAGACGATCAGTGGTTCAACTCAAGAATCCTGACCAACCCTTTGGACTTGAACACCCAGTGGTCAAGTTTGAAGAGGGTGCTTACATTGATAAGGAAGGAACCATGTATGTGGTTACCAACTTACCAGATAGGACAGATGAGTTTGGAAATATCATTCCTGAGAAGGAGATAGGAGACCTAGAGCAAGGGGACCTAGGAGGAGAACCCAAGACCCCTAGAGGTAAGTCAGTCTTAACCAGAGTGCTCACTCCAGAATGGATTCCTCAAGACAATAAAAGCATAGAACTATTTGTGAATAGAGAAACGGAGGAAGCCTTTTGGAGATTTAGGCCAGATCAACCCAGCCCAGTAGTCACCATCTATGAATTCAAGGACCCAGAGACACCAGGGAAAGCTGTTTATCTAGATCACACCTCTCAAAAATTATTCTTGGTATCAGATCATGACAGACATGCTTACACCTGGCAAGGCGAATCAATTTTCCCTCCACCAAGATCTAATGTCTCTCAGGGCCTCCAAGGAGCCGGATCATCCAAGGCTCATGAAACCCAGAGAGAAAGAACTAGAGAGAGACCGGAGGTAAGCTTTGCAGACACTACAGGCCGAGACAGATCAGGATATGGAACGGAAAGACTGGAAAGGGAGAGACATAGAGTTCATAGGCATCAAAGAGATGATCATGATTTCCCATTGCCTAGACCACGAGAGCACTCAAGAACCCTTAGACCGTCTCAAGTGGTTAAGACAATGAAGAACTACTTTGATGGATTTGGAGATCCTTATGATCATGTGGCAGAGTTCAAACAAGTGCTAAGAGCTGAACAGGTTGAAGACTTATTCACCCAGTTCGAGGCATTTGGGTTGACTCTTAAGGGTACTGCCTTAGCTTGGTTTCAACCTCTAAACAGTCGCAACTATAGAGAGATAGGTCAGCTGCTAGAAGAATTCATTGTGGAATTTTCCAAGAGTGGTATCAGGCATAACACATCATCCTTGATCCACAGCTTCAAGCAGACACCCCAAGAAACAGTGCGACTTGCAGGAAGAAGATTTAGGCAGTACTTGGAAAGATGCCCTGTACCAGAATTACCCACATCAGCCAAACAGGTGGCACTGTTTTTAGATGGCCTATTGAGCACAAAATTAAGATCATATGTATACCTGAAAGAGCCTAGATCCATAGAAGAGTGTATACGGATGTGCATTGACATAGAAGACAACTTGGGTGAGGAGTTAGGACTATCCAAACTCTATAAGGACTCTGATAGTTCTACAAGTCATACCTCTAGAGCCTCCACTGAGATAGATGAGATAGCTGAGCAAGTGGCCAAAAAGCTAGGAGTTCAAATTGGACAAATGCCAAGGGTCACCTCAGTGAAGCGATGTTATACGTGTGGAGGAGATCACATGGCTAATGTCTGCCCAATGATGACTCAACCCCAAGGAAACCCTAATGCTCTGTATTGCACCATTGAGAGAAAATACACAAATCATACGGCCCAAGATTGTCCCTATAACAGACAGGCTGTTAGACAAAATTATCAGCAACCTTACCAGCAGGGTAGGTATCAGAATCAGTACCAACAGCCATATTATAGGCCACAACAATATCAACCTCAATACCAACAGCAATATCAAGCACCATATAGGCCACAACCAGTCCTAGGAAACCAACCGCCAGCTCCTGCCAATGTGATCCCAGTTAAATATACGATGGCGGAGGAGAACCATAGTAGAGCATTGGTGCCACTAACCCCATTGGTCTCAGAAAATGATTCTCACACTCATGGTTCAGACTACTCCCATGAAGATAGTCCACATGCTTATTATATAGAGTCACCTGAGCAAAGTGAGACTTCTCAGTATCAATATGAGACACCACCTATGGAACAAAATTGGGAGCCAGAATACCCCAATGTCATGTATATGAATCCAAATCCTAGGCCCCAATTGAGACAAGTAAGACCACAAGCCCCTAGAGGACCATGCTTTAGATGTCAGGGCGATCATTTCATTCGTGAATGTCCCCACCAACCAGCTCTGGGATCAGGACAGAACATCACAATACAAGGCTTTTGTCCTGAGTGTGGCAAGGAACACCTTCCTAGAGAGTGTCCCAGGAATCCCTCTAGTGCACCCAAGGTCACACCCATCAACGTGGTAGGCTTGGTGGCAGATTCAAGTTCAAGTAGCAATAATGTGGCTCCTGTACAGGCAGTTACTAGGGCACAGGCTGCACAACAAGCAAAACCATCTGAGCAATCGGAGTCAAGTGAGGCAGGAGAACCTAGTAAGAGGAAACCAAGAACATGGAAGGATACCAGAGAGAAGGCTAATCGCAAGTGGAACAAAAAGCTATCCGAGCTAGAAGAAAGCCTGAGGGATACCAAAACAAAAATAGAAGACATTGCATCTCAAAGCCCCTCGCATGACAAAGCTCCATCCACTCCACCTCATTCCACCCCACCACCCATTGTAAATAACCCACAACCAGGGTCTGTTCTTGCAGATCCAACCCCAGAAGGCTTGGACATGATGTTCAAGGCCTACCAGGCTCGTCTTCAAGAAGGGCCAACAGCTGCAAACTTAGACAAGAGTTACCCTAGAGCAGACTTAGAGATTGAACGGATGAAAATGTGCATGAAAATGGTAGAACAAGCTCAAGCTATACTTGAGACTAGTCAAAAGTTCAATCAGACAAACTCTGTCAAACCGGATTTGCATTTCCAAGGCTTACTAGAAAGATTAGAGCAGTTGGTAAACAAACCACAAATTTCTTTACCTCCACAGGCTCAACCAGTTATTGAAAGAGGAAGCTCACCACCAATGGGAGCTTATGTTCCTAATTCCACGGATGCTAGAATACCTCCTTCAATTCAACAATACTCTCAAGAGTTCTTGCGGGAAATACAGGAAGAGAAATGGGCCAAGGAGAAGGGTAACTCCCCTCCTATTCCTGAGATTGATGATCTACATGATCAATTTCCCCAAGACATTCCGTCTATCTATGGAGACCAAGCTGAGCAACAAGAAGATGAAAGATTAGATTTTGAATCTAATTCTTTACAAGAGTTGCCTCATTACACAGGCCCATGGGAATCTGAATCTCGCCAGATCAGAGCTCCCACAATATTGGTAAGAAATGAAGACTCAGTGATTCCAAGAAACACTGATGTTGTGAAGAACACTAAGGTTCAATGTCATCTCACTGTAGAGGAGCTGCTCAAAGCAAAACCTGAGCTCTGGAATCATGTGAAGGATCAGGTTCCAGAACTTGAATCCAATATGCCAAAAGTAGGCTCTAAGCAAAAAGTTCCAGAGATACCTCTCGACAAGATAGGAGACATGAGCGAAGGTGAAGAAGGTAACACTTATCTTCCGATCACCTATCAAGGTTACACAACCAAAGCAATTGTAGATTCGGGTGCTGGTGTTGCTATTGCGACCACTTCCTTGTGGAAGCGATGGGGCAAACCCACATTGAGACCAACTAGAATGAAGCTTCAAATGGCAGATGGTCATTTTGAAAGACCTCTAGGACTGCTCGAAGGGATAACTCTAACCACTTGTGGCGTAGAGTTTGAACATACATTTGCTATATGTGACTTTGAGAAAAATAATGTCTACGAGATGATCCTAGGAAGACCCTTCCTACGACAATTGCAAATAGTACAGGATTGGGGAACCAACTCCTTGTACTTACAACACTTAGGGGTCACCACCAAGGTCAATCTGAAGGATTACACCTTCAGAGATGTACCACCCCTACAGTGGAATCCTATCCACAAAGCAAAAGAAGATTCAATCTCTGTGCAGTCTGGAAGTTCACCTGATCCATCATGGCTGCATGAAGATACTCACTTGTGGATGTGCAAGGTCGCAGAGGAAGAGGAAAAGCGCCTAAAAGCGAGAGAAGAAGGAACTCCCCCAGGAGATAGACCAATAAAAGACCCAGCCTATACACCGATGATATTTCCAGATGAGGAATTTGAGCCTCATGGTTGGGCAGAAATCTTAGCTACCATGGACATAGCAGTCAATGAAGAACAATGGACACCTCATTGTGATGAGGAGGGTTATGATATTTCAGTGTTCATGTGTCAGCCCCTGTTGGAAGAGTGTGATCCTAATGAGTTCATAGAAGAAGAAGAGAATGATGATGATCTAGAATCCATTGTGATGGATACCTATTTTGACTCAGAGGAACACTATTTAGAAGACATAGGAGTGTTAACCCAAAAAGAAGAAGAACCCCTCACGAGTATTAAAACGATAAATTCAAAGGAAGGAAGTGAAGGAGGCCAAAAGAAAAAGAAAAGAAAAGCAGTGAAACAAGAAGAGGAAGAATCAGTGTTTGAAGTACCAGATAATTTCAAGAAATATGAAGTGGAAGACCGAAAAATTTTGGTACGGATGCCTAAGAGAGAGGCCATTACAGGAGAAGCATATGACAATAAAGAAAAGACCAAAAAAATTGTAGTGACCATTGAAGGGAACGAAGAACGATGTACGTACATAGGAGATGACCTAAGTGCAAAAGAAGAAGCAGAGCTTGTAGCTCTATTAAGGGAATATAGGGATGTATTCGCATGGCACTATAGAGACTTGAAAGGAGTAGATCCAAAGATTTGCTCTCATACTATTCCGATGACCGCTGATGCCAAGCCCACCAAACAAAAGCCCTACACATATAATGACAATTATGCAGCCAAAATAAAGGAGGAAATTGACAGGCTGATTGAAGCTGGATTCATCTATGAGATTGAGCACACTGAATGGGTGTCCCCCATTGTGGTGGTGCCCAAGAAGAATGGGAAATTGCGAGTGTGCATTAACCTTAAAAAAGTTAATGCCGCAACGATCAGAGATAGTTATCCACTTCCAATCACCGAACATCTATTGGAGCGTGTTGCAGGCAAGGAAGTTTATAGCTTCCTTGATGGATTTTCAGGTTACAACCAAGTAGCCATTGCCCCGGAAGATCAACACAAAACGGCCTTTGCCACAGAATGGGGAATTTTTGCATTTCGTGTGATGCCATTTGGGCTCACCAATGCACCTGCAACATTCCAAAGGCTCATGTGTCATGTCTTCAAAGAGTTCTTGCGGAAGAGCTTAGAAGTATATGTGGACGATTTATGTGCGCATTCCCAACAGAGAAATTACCACATCCCTGAGCTCAGACAAATCTTCAACAAGTGTAGAGATTATCGAGTGTGTCTGAACCCAGAGAAGTGTGTGTTCATGGTACGACAAGGTAAGATCTTAGGTCACATTGTTTCTAAGAATGGAATTTCAACAGATGAGGACAAAGTAAGAGCGATAGCAGAGCTGCCAAGACCAAGGAATGTTAAAGAGGTACAAGCCTTTATGGGCCATTGTGGATATTACCGTAGGTTTATCCACATGTATGCCATCATAGCTAAACCTCTTTACGGGTTACTAATGAATTTTGAGTGGAACGAGGAATGCGAGAATTCCTTCAACGAGCTGAAACGACGCTTGTGCTCAGCACCAATACTGACCACTCCTGATTGGAGTAAACCATTCCATGTCCATGTAGATGCCTCCAATCATGCAATAGGATGTGTGCTAGCACAACCCACGGGTGAAGGAAACCTAGATTTGCCGATAGCATATGCTAGTAGGCAGTTAAATGCAGCTGAACAAAATTATACCACAACAGAGAGAGAAGGCTTAGGCATGGTATACGCTGTGAAGAAGTTTAGACACTATCTATTGGCCAATAAGTTCAAGTTTTTCACTGATCATCAAGCTTTACTATATTTGGTCAATAAACCTTGCAATACAGGCCGCTTAGTAAGATGGTTCCTCTTACTAATGGAATACGACTTTGAAGTTGTTGTTAGGAAAGGTAGAACCCATCTTAGGGCAGACCATCTTTCTCGCATCACTTCAGGAGAGCCACCGCTAGGAGTGTCTGATGAATTGCTCGATGCTTATCTGTTCAATTTGGAAGTTGTTCCTAAATGGGCAAATAAGTTGGTGCCAGTCCTAACCTTCGGACCTGCAAATAAAAATGTGAAAACAAGCAAAGAAGAAATTGTGAAATCACAAAAGTATCAAATATTGGCCGGAAGTATGTACAAGCAAGATACTGAGGGCGTATTAGCTTGTTGTGTGGAGGACGACGAACATACTAGTTGGATGCAACAAGCCCATGAGGGACTGCTAGGAAATCACTACTCTAAACAACGAACATTGCAGAATCTAAAACGTTTAGGAGTGTATTGGCCTAGCATGGACAAAGAAATACAGGAGTGGATCCAGAATTGTCCAGTGTGCCAGAAGAGACCCCCAGTGGAGCATGCCACTCTTTATCATGTGTCATTAATCCCAGATTGGAGTGCTCCATTGGTTGCGTTCATGAGATCGGGAACATTACCCAATCAGGCTAGTCTTGCAAGAAAACGGAGTATGGAGCAAGAGGCTCAAGACTATGCCCTAGTAGGAGACAACCTATATCGAAGAGGCAAGGATGGTTACCTAAGACTGTGCGTTCATGAATCAGACTATTTGAAAGTCTTAGAAACTGCACACAGCGGTGCTGCATGTTGGTGTGTGAAACACCACAAGAACTAAACTAATGTGGTATTAGAAGACCTCCATAACCATCATTAGCTTAGCAAACCTCTAAATATGAACCTTCAACTCTGAACTTAGTGAAAATAAAAAATTTCACTTCACAGAAATCTGCGCCTCTTCTTTAAACTTTCAATCTGACCTGTATCAACTTGATCTTTGCAAATTCTTCTGATCATTTGCTAGGAAAGGTTCTTGCTAATGTTCAGTAACATATAACAAGCAAAACTTTCAAGCAATAACTTCACAATCTTCTGATTTTGTACCAAACTTTACACTATGTCTGAAAACTGGAAATTTACTTCATCGATTTGACATACCTTCACTCTTAAGCTGATTTCTCTGAGTACGCGTCCCGTTTCTCAAAGATCTTTTGATCAAATGTAGTTGAGGATAGTAGCTTTCAAACGAGCTATCACTTACCAAAAACTTTACACTGTGCTTTGAGATCTGACCTTCAGAAGATCAGTCAAATGTGCGCCAGAAAAGTCGTAACTATCAACTACCTTACATAGTCATATGAAATGACTTAGAACTCAATGTACAAGAGGAATTAGACTCAATCCTTCTACACAAACATGTGTTGATTATCAGAGAAGATGTGTACAAAATGGCTTGGCCTAATTTTGCTCACAGCCATGGAAAACTCTCTCAGACTCAGAAGTTTTCTCTCACCATCTCTCTCAGAAATTACACGACTTTTCTCTACTCACTCAGATTACAAAATTGAGTTCTCTCATACATGTTTCTGACTCAAATTAACTTATATACCTAAAGTTTACATCCTTCTAGACTTGAACTCGTAAGTTCTAAAGATCAAATACAAATCTAGACTCTAATTTTGCACTAATTTACAATAGTGAAATTGTCCCTTCACTTAGGCTTGATTTTCTGTAAGTCTTTTCTTCACTTCTTCTTTCCTCCATCATATGTCTTCATATGTCTTCATATATCTTCATATATCCATGCCTAATTAGTGAGTGAAGCCCCAACAGCTCCCCCTCAATCACTAATTAGCATGCTTTGACTTCTTCACACAATCTTCTTCTCTTTTATTCCTGCCATCTCCTTGAACCTATTTGTCTTCACTCCATCCAAACTTTTTGTCATAATATCTGCAATCTGATCTTTTGTAGAAGTGTACACCACTTCAATCTCTTTCTCCATTACCTTTTCTCTGAGAAAATGATACTGTATCTCTATGTGCTTTGTCCTTGCATGAAATACAGGATTTGCTGCAAGATATAAAGAACTCATGTTATCTCCATGAATTATGGGTATACCTTGATCAATTCCCAAGCTTTTGAATAATGTCTGCATCCATATTACTTCTTTTGCTGCTTCCACAAGTCCTTTGTATTCAGCTTCTGTTGATGATAAAGCCACTGTGTGTTGTTTCTTTGAACACCAACTCACAAGCTTATCTCCAATATATATCATGTAGCCATGTGTAGACCTTCTGTCATCTTGACTTCCTGCCCAATCTGAATCACTATAGGCTCTCAACCTTATATCTGATGTAAAAGGATAATACAATCCTTCTTTCAAAGTCCCTTTGATATATCTAAGGACTCTTTGACCTGCAATCCAATGTGGATCTTTTGGACAATGCATGAATTGGGAAAGAACACCCACTGCATAACTAAGATCAGGCCTTGTTAGAGTTGCATAAATCAAACTTCCCACTAAAGATTGATACTTCCTCATGTCTTTGAATTCTGCTCCATCATATCTACTGAGTTTATGATTGACCTCTAATGGTGTAGATGCCTCTCTGCAATTCTCCATGTTAAACTTCTTTAGAAGATTCAAGAGATATCTTTCTTGTGATACATAAATACCATGCTCTGCATAGGTGATTTCCATTCCAAGAAAATATGATAATTTTCCTAGATCACTTATCTTGAATTCCTTCTCAAGTAGCTTCTTCACCTCCTTGATTCCTTCATTTGAGGTACCTGTAATTATAATATCATCTACATATATACAAATATAGATCATACCTTCATCTGTTCTTTTGATAAGTAGACTTGCATCTGCCTTTGAACTTTGATATCCAAGGTCATTAAGATACTTTACAAGTCTATAATTCCAAGCTCTTGGAGCTTGCTTCAAACCATAAAGTGCTCTTCTTAATCTGCAAACATAATTTGGAAACTTATGATCTGCAAACCCTTGAGGTTGCTCCATGTACACCTCATCTGATATATATCCATTCAAAAATGCATTCTTAATGTCCAATTGACTCAATATCCATCCTTTTGATGCTGCAATGGCAATGATTGTCCTTATGGTTGACATCTTTGCTACAGGACTGAATGTCTCATCATAATCTATGCCAAATGTTTGAGCATAGCCTTTAACCACCAATCTGGCTTTGTATCTGGCTATAGTTCCATCTGCATGCTTCTTAACTTTGTAAACCCATTTATTTCCAATCACTTTCTTACCATTAGGCTTTGGGACAAGTTCCCAAGTTTTGTTCTCTTCAAGAGCATCAAATTCTTCCTTCATTGCTACTTCCCATTGTCTCTTACCTTTTGCTTCATCATAGCTTTGAGGTTCTTCATCTTCTTTAACCATGTAAGCATAATTTTTCTGAGTCAAATAAGAAGTGTCATATGAATACCTTGTAGGTTGCTTCCTCATTCTGGTTGACCTTCTTGGTTCACACTCTTCATGTATATCTGGATGTACTTCTTCATCAAATATTGGCCCATCTTCATTTCTTCTGTATGATCCAACTCTTGATGTGCTTGCTTGCATATGTTCTTCATCTCCATCTATCTGCATATGTGACTTACCTCTTGCACTCCTTCTTATCTCTTCTTCAAATGTTTCAAGATCACATTCTTTATCTGCATACCAACTCTTCTGTTCATCAAAGGTTACATCTCTGGAAACAATAAAATGTTTAGTTAAAGGACTCCATAGCCTATAACCCATTTGCTTTTCATCATACCCAATAAACACATATTTTTCTGCCTTTGGTTCAAGCTTATGTCTGAGTTGTGATGGTACATAAGCATAGGCAATTGACCCAAACACTTTACAATGGTCAAGTGTTGGCTTCTTACCCCACCAAGCTTCATAAGGGGTCATACCATTCAAAGCTCCACATGGTAGCCTATTCACAAGATATGTGGCTGTATTTACAGCCTCAGCCCAAAGATAATTAAGGCAATTCTTTTCCTTTAACATTGCTCTTGCAAATTCAACCAATGTTCTATTTCTCCTTTCTGCCACCCCATTATGTTGAGGTGTATACCTGCAAGTTATCTCTCTTTTGATACCTGCATTCCAAAGATAGTCATTAAACTCTTGGGAGAAGTATTCTCCCCCTCCATCAGACCTTAGCCTCTTGAGTTTGTGACCTGTAACTCTTTCTGCATAAGCATGAAAATGTTTGAAGGCTCCAAAGACTTCTGACCTTTCCTTTAGAACATAAAGGGTTATCCACCTTGTAGCATCATCAATAAACAAAACATAATACTTAGATCCATTTATTGAACCTTCTTTTGTTGGCCCCCATACATCTGTATGTATGAGTTCAAGCAAATCATCATGCTTGAAACCTTTCTTCTGAAATGGTTGTCTATGAGCTTTTCCCATCTGAGAAGCTTCACACTTGTATATCATATGTTGATTCTTCACATTTGGTAGTCCCAATACAGATTGGTTCTCCACCATAGTTTTGATTCCTCTTTCATTGAAGTGTCCCAATCTCTTATGCCAAAGATCTAACTCTGTAATTACTTCATCACCATGTGTGATTAGGGCTTGACCAACATTTCCTTGTACTTTGAGAGTAAAAAGTCTACCTTCCTTCTTACCACAAACAATGGGTTTGTAAGCATCCTCTGGATCTTCAACAAATACCCCTTCATTTGTAAATCTGACTTGAAAACCTTTTTCCACTATTTGTCCAACACTAATCAGATTCTTTGGTATTGTTGGAACATACAAAACATTTGTTAATAAATCAGCTCCACTCCTGCACTTCACTTTTCCAATTGAATGCACATTATGCTTTGTATTGTCACCTGTTTGTACTGTATGACTTGAATTTCCTTCTTCCAATTCTGACAACAATTCTATATTACCTGACAAATGATTTGAACAACCAGAATCAATATAGAATACCTTGAGATCCTCCTTCTCTGATGAACTAATTGAATTCATCATCAATGTTGTATGGTTGTCATTCTGTGTATCATTTGCATAATTATAATATGTGGTGTTGTATGATTGGTTCTGATTCCAATTTCTACCACCACCTCTTCCATAACTTCCTCTTGAATTTTGTCTTCCTCTTTGAAATTGATTCTGAAACCTTCCACCTCTTCCTCTGCCATTGTTGTTCTGATTTTGGCTTGCTCCTTGTTGATTGTGCCAACAATCATATGCTAGATGATTGCTCAATCCACAAATCCAACATGTCTTCTTGTTATTGTTCTGATTACCTCTACCTCTTCCATTTCCTCGACCTTTACCTCTGCCAAAACCTCTTCCTTTTGCATAATTTGCTTGAGTTGTTGACTCTTCTTCATCCTTTGCCTTGCCTTTATCTCCTTTCTTTTTATTCTTCACATACATTGCAGAACTTTGACCTTTGTCTCCATCTGACTTCAAGTCTTGCTCAAATGTGAGCATCAATCCAAGTAATTGATTTAATTCTGGCACATAATGATTTAATGAGAGTTCTGTTGAAAGTACAAAGGGCTTCCACCTCTCATCACCTCTTAACCCTGCAAGTAATTGTGCTATCAACCTATGATCTTCAATATCCTCATCAATAGATCCAAGGCTATCTGCCAAATCCTTCATCTTAGTGACATAATCACTAATGCTTTGATTCTGCTTTTTCTTGAATGTGGTGAACTCTGACCATAAGCTAGCTTTCCTAGCTTTAGTAGTGTTTTGGAAGTGGTCTTCCAAAGCATTCCAAATCTCTTCAGCTGTTTCTAAACCTCTGATGTGAGGCAACAAATGATCTGTAATAGTGTTGTATATATAAGCTCTTGCACTTGCATCTCTCTTCTGCCATAACTTCAAAGCTTCTAGCTCTTCCTTTCTTGGATGACTTTCATCTTCAAATTTAGGCTTCTCCTCTTCACCTGTCACATATACCATTAGATCCTTACTCATAAGTAAGGCCTCCATCCTCATTACCCAAGCAGGATAGTTATCTCTGTCCAATTTGTCAATGGACACATGATCTGCCATGGTATCCTTGCTTCTGCTTCAACCTGTAAGTGTAAGGTTTAAGAATGATACCTTTTGTAGACCTTTACCCTTGGAATCAACTTCGAAACAATCTTCTGATGACTTTTGTTGTTGAACACCTCAGCTTCCTCCTTCTTTGATAAAGAACTCTTCAACTCTTCTTGTATCTGCTCTCCTTTACTTCTCGAGGACCTTATCTGCTCTGATACCACTTGTTGGTGTGTGAAACACCACAAGAACTAAACTAATGTGGTATTAGAAGACCTCCATAACCATCATTAGCTTAGCAAACCTCTAAATATGAACCTTCAACTCTGAACTTAGTGAAAATAAAAAATTTCACTTCACAGAAATCTGCGCCTCTTCTTTAAACTTTCAATCTGACCTGTATCAACTTGATCTTTGCAAATTCTTCTGATCATTTGCTAGGAAAGGTTCTTGCTAATGTTCAGTAACATATAACAAGCAAAACTTTCAAGCAATAACTTCACAATCTTCTGATTTTGTACCAAACTTTACACTATGTCTGAAAACTGGAAATTTACTTCATCGATTTGACATACCTTCACTCTTAAGCTGATTTCTCTGAGTACGCGTCCCGTTTCTCAAAGATCTTTTGATCAAATGTAGTTGAGGATAGTAGCTTTCAAACGAGCTATCACTTACCAAAAACTTTACACTGTGCTTCGAGATCTGACCTTCAGAAGATCAGTCAAATGTGCGCCAGAAAAGTCGTAACTATCAACTACCTTACATAGTCATATGAAATGACTTAGAACTCAATGTACAAGAGGAATTAGACTCAATCCTTCTACACAAACATGTGTTGATTATCAGAGAAGATGTGTACAAAATGGCTTGGCCTAATTTTGCTCACAGCCATGGAAAACTCTCTCAGACTCAGAAGTTTTCTCTCACCATCTCTCTCAGAAATTACACGACTTTTCTCTACTCACTCAGATTACAAAATTGAGTTCTCTCATACATGTTTCTGACTCAAATTAACTTATATACCTAAAGTTTACATCCTTCTAGACTTGAACTCATAAGTTCTAAAGATCAAATACAAATCTAGACTCTAATTTTGCACTAATTTACAATAGTGAAATTGTCCCTTCACTTAGGCTTGATTTTCTGTAAGTCTTTTCTTCACTTCTTCTTTCCTCCATCATATGTCTTCATATGTCTTCATATATCTTCATATATCCATGCCTAATTAGTGAGTGAAGCCCCAACACTGCAGGTGGACACTTTGGGCCTGACAGAGTAATTAAGACCATTCTATTCTCAGGACTTTGGTGGCCCACTCTTCATATGGATGCACATACTTATGTGAAGAAATGTGACACATGCCAACGTGCCCAATATCCGATAAGAAAAGACGAGAAGCCTTTAAGGCCAATGATGGGAGGACGTGCATTTTCAAAGTGGGGTATAGACTTTGTTGGTCCTATTAACCCCCCAGCTAGAAACTCCCATGCAGAATACATTATTGTAGCCACAGATTACCTTACAAAGTGGGTGGAAGTAAAAGCCACGACAAAGAATGATGCTCAAACGACGGCTAAGTTCTTATTCGAAAATGTGTTCACTAGATATGGGTTACCAATAGAGTTGGTCAGTGATAGAGGTACGCACTTCTTGAATGAGGTCATTGAAAATCTCCTTCAAAAATTCATGGTGATACACAAGAAGTCTGCCCCTTATCACCCACAAGCTAACGAACAGGCCGAGAGCACGAACAAGATCCTATGTAACGTATTGACGAAACTTGTAAATAATAAACGCTCTGATTGGGACAAACAACTTCATCATGCTGTTTGGGCATACCGAGTTGCCTACAAAACGGTACTCAATGCTACCCCATTTCAGATGGTCTTTGGACAGAATGCCGTGCTACCATTGAACTTTTTAATCCCAGCCTTGAAAGTAGCACAAGAGCATGAGTGGAATGGACATGAGTTGTCTTCCAGGATCTTTGATCTACAACGCTTAGGTGAGACGAGGCTACGGGCAGCAGCAGGCATTTATGCTGCAAAGAAAAGGCAAAAGGCATACTTTGATGCCCATGTAAAGGATAAAGGATTGAAGGAAGGTGATCTAGTGCTGGTTTACACGCTAAAGCAACATGCTCGCAAATTGGAGAAACGAGGATATGGACCCATGATCATTAATAGACTCTCCACTAGCGGTGCTGTTCAATTGGCCACTTTAGAAGGTGATGTCCTACCCAACTATATTAGTGGGTGCCGAGTCAAGTTATATCAAGAACCTCTTACAGAGGAAATGCTCACGAGACTCAACACTGCTAAGAAGCGAAAAGAAGAGGAGTTAAGGGTTAGAGAAGAAGCACAAGCAGAGGCGAGAGAGCGCATCAGAAGAAATAAGTTACGGCGGCTAGGCCTAGATGTCAACACAAAAGCTCCAAAATATCACATGGACATGTGCCAAAAATCGGGCATAACTACTTCTCGAATAATTGATCGACGACCCTTTGTGACTATAGAGGTAGGACAAGGAAAGAGTGTAAGGACTGTGAGAGCATTGGTTGACTCAGGAGCAGCAACTAGTGCAGTTAGACTTTCATACTGCCAAGACCTGCATTTGGACATCAAGCCCATAGAAGCCTATCTCATAGGATTAGGAGGCGTGGAAACACCCTGTTTGGGCGAGGTGGAACTTCCCATCTACCTTCAAGATGTTCCAATAAAAGTCAAAATGCTAGTGTGTCATGATGAGGACCTCACAGAACCACTTGTCTTGGGTCAAGATTGGATTTACGACCATGCTGTCAACTTGAACCTAAGAAGTCAACTTCTTCAAGTTTGGGTACAGAATCAATGCATTACATTAGAATTGGAGAATTGCATGGCCACTGACCAAGACACCGCACGCTCTCTTCTTTCCTCTAAGGCTAATCTTCTCGAACAAGATGTTGTAAATGTCAAAAGATCTATGATCCAGGCGGACACAATCATGGAAGGACAGTCGCAAAGGCAAGAAGACCCTTCTTCTTTTTCAAAGAGTAAAGCATCCATGTTAGTCCAACCTCAGAAGCAAACAAAACAGTGCAAGATAGCCAGTCTATCAAATAGACAAAGAGCCTTCAAGCAGAAAGAAGTTAGGGGCATGAAGCAGATCTGGGTAAAGAAAGGAGTGCAACCATCGACGTTGCCTCAAAGATTCCCACCCAACCAGATCGACCACGAAAAAAGAAGAACCAAGCACCTACGACAGGCTCAAGCGCGACCAATCCAACAAATTTGGGTACCGAAGCTATCAAATAAGCCGACCACAATCATGTACAAATTTGGGTGCCTAAAAAATTAGCGACAGCTCAACACGGGCGATTACAGATGTGGGTACCCAAGAAGCTCTTACACGTACAAAGACCTATGCTCCCCACCATGCAAAAGGTCTCAACAAAGAAGCCAAGGAAAACAAAGGATAAGAACAGAGCACAAAGACCAAAAGAAGATAAACTTAACCCTTCTACAAAAATAAGCAGGCACTCACCCAGGATATGGGTTTGGAAGCCAAAAGCACAAGCAACATCCACAAAACCAAGGGGTCAACCACACTGGATACCAAAGCTTGGACAGCATCCAAAGAAAAATTGGCCTGAGGTGATCTCTACAGGGCCAAATACTATTCGGAAATGGGTTCCCATTAGGAGGATTACATCATTTCGAGATCCAATCGACACCTCCAAACAAAGAATTCATCAAGTATACAAGTAACATCAAAAGCCTCGACCAGCAGCAACCATGTGCCTTTGGCATAACCAAGTCGTTTGCACCATTCAGGTCATGCATTTCCAAAGTATGCATCACTATAGGGCCACCTTACAAGGCCGTGCATAGACACAATTGAGAAATCCCAGGCACATGAGACACAATTTTCACATGCAAAATATGTTATTGATACTAACCTCTTTCTTCTTGTTTGAGGCCATTGTTCCACTAACAAAAAAAAAAAAAAAAAGGGAAGATTATGTGCTTGAAAGTGTTCATCAGCGAACTTCCAGCAAGGACATCCCTCAACAAAAAGGACAAGCCGACGGTCAAACACCATAAGGGAACCACAACACGAAGAGATGAAGATCAACGGACCCTTCACCATGGTAAGACGTGTATGTTTCAACAACACTATAACCATGATAGATTAGGAAACCTCTTCGTCAGCATACCCTTGAGCACTTAGCTCAAGACCCAATCTCTTGCACCATACTTCTTGCCATGCATTATCCAAGTACGCATACGTAGGGCCACATTACAAGGCCATGCACAAGGCACATAATTTGTTCAACCCATGCAATAATGCACTTAACCATCATCCATTATGGGTTACAAGTACTTGGCACGAAAACTATGAAAGCCATCTTTGGAAGAATGAGAGGACATCACGGTGACCACTACAAGAACAAGGGAGCCATCCACCACCGAGAGTTGCTCACAATCAACATTGACCACATCCTTTGAGCAGCTAGCAGTTTTGGAAACCTCACAAATGCACCACCCAGATGGAATACAAGGCAGAAGTACGTACAAAGGGACTACAAACTGCAAGAGATAACAGTGGCAAAGTGAAGAACCAGACAGGATACATTGAGAAGAGGGATCGCCCCTGTTGGACGCAAAGGACGCTACCTCTCAACGTACTACATGGAACGACCACTACAACAAGGGTCTGTCAGGGACGACAGACTCAAGAGGGGGGGGAGTGTTGAAGCTCAAGGTCAAGGACAAAGCATGGAAGCGCATCAAGGAAGTAGACACACAAGAAGGAGGAGCAAGTAGGGAGCTCCAAGAAGCACCTATCAAATTTTCAGAAGAAATCCCTACAAAAATAGTGATTTTTATCACTAAAAACCATTGTAAATACCATTTTCCATTTTTGTAACTCCATTTTGTTCAAGCCGAGGAGTCCTCGAGCTTGAGGAGTATTAGAACTACCATCCTACCAATTTTCATGATTTTTAGACTCCGTTTGAGCCCCCAAATAAGCCCTGGAACCTATTTTTTAACTAGGCCGGACACTAGGTCTGGACAGGGCCAAAACCACTCAAAAACTATAAAAAGGGCTGGAGAGGTCATTTTTAGGGGGAGCTTGTTGTAGATTTCAGTTTTGTAAGAGAGCTCTTTGGTAATCGAAGCTTTCCATTGTTCCACTCTTTGCTCTTACCTTGTGCGCGTGTGTGTGTATGTGTGTGCATGCTTGTGTGCTTTCACTCACGCACTTGTGCCATCACTTGCTCGCGGTCTTCATACCCGTCCTCACGTCTCCACGGATTGACATTTATGAGGTGTATCTCCTCACGTTGGTACTCACCATTGTGCTAGAGTGACACCAAATTTGGCGCCGTTGCCGGGGAGTGTTGAAGCTCAAGGTCAAGGACAAAGCATGGAAGCGCATCAAGGAAGTAGACACACAAGAAGGAGGAGCAAGTAGGGAGCTCCAAGAAGCACCTATCAAATTTTCAAAAGAAATCCCTACAAAAATAGTGATTTTTATCACTAAAAACCATTGTAAATACCATTTTCCATTTTTGTAACTCCATTTTGTTCAAGCCGAGGAGTCCTCGAGCTTGAGGAGTATTAGAACTACCATCCTACCAATTTTCATGATTTTTAGACTCCGTTTGAGCCCCCAAATAAGCCCTGGAACCTATTTTTTAACTAGGCCGGACACTAGGTCTGGACAGGGCCAAAACCACTCAAAAACTACAAAAAGGGCTGGAGAGCTCATTTTTAGGGGGAGCTTGTTGTAGATTTCAGTTTTGTAAGAGAGCTCTTTGGTAATCGAAGCTTTCCATTGTTCCACTCTTTGCTCTTACCTTGTGCGCGTGTGTGTGTATGTGTGTGCATGCTTGTGTGCTTTCACTCACGCACTTGTGCCATCACTTGCTCGCGGTCTTCATACCCGTCCTCACGTCTCCACGGATTGACATTTATGAGGTGTATCTCCTCACGTTGGTACTCACCATTGTGCTAGAGTGACAGAAGCGTTGGGGCAAGCCAGCACTCAGGCCAACGAGGATGAAATTGCAGATGGCCGATGGTCATATTGAGAGACCCTTAGGATTGCTAGAAGGAATAACTCTCACGACTTGTGGTGTTGAGTTTGAGCATAGCTTTGCTATACGTGACTTCAGCAAAAATCATGCCTATGAGATGATTTTGGGAAGACCATTTATGAGACAGTTGCAAGTGGTACAGGATTGGGGAACCAACTCCTTGTATTTGCAACACTTGGGTGTTATGACCAAAGTCAATCTCAAGGATTATTCTCATAGAGATGTCCCTCCTATCCAATGGAATCCCATCCATAGAGCCAAAGATGATACAGAATCGGTGCATTCCATAGGGTCTGGATCCTCATGGATGCATGAAGACACTCACTTATGGATGTGCAAGGTAGCAGTAGAGGAAGAGAAGAGAGAAAAGGCCAGAGAAATAGGTGCAAACAAAACTCATAGACCCATTCAAGACCCAGCCTATGCACCTGTAGTCTTTCCTGACGAGGAATTTGAACCCCATGGCTGGGCAGAAATTTTAGCAACCATGGACGTAGCCATCAATGAAGAACAATGGACACCTCACTGTGATGAGGATGGCTATGACATTTCAGTCTTCTCCATAGAGCCAATCATGGGAGAGGCAGTTTTAGAAGAATGTGAACCTAGCCCTGATGCATTTGAGGATGCAAGTGACTCCGATCTCGAGTCTATCATTATGGACCCACCATTTGCATCAGATGAAGAATATTTCCATGAAGTAGAATTTCAACCCCAGAGGCATGGAGAGCTTACAAATGATGTAAGATTAGCAACACATATGACCCCGAAGGAAGAAGGAAAGAAACGAAAAAAGAAAGAAGTCTCACCAGAGGAGGAAGAATCTTTGTTTGAGGTCCCAGAAAATTTTAAGAAGTATGAGATAGATGACAGGAGAGTCATGATAAGAATGCCTAAACGAGAGGCACAATCAGGAGAGGCCTATGATAACAAAGAAACTACCAAGAAAATCGTAGTGGCCCTAGAAGAAGGAGAGGAGAGATGTACGTACATAGGTCATGACCTAACAGAGGAAGAAGAGCATGCGTTGATAGCCTTGCTAAGAGAATACAGAGATGTATTCGCTTGGAGTTACAAGGATTTGAAAGGTGTTGACCCCGATATATGCTCACACACTATCCCCATGACCTCAGATGCCAAACCCTCTAAGCAAAAGCCTTATACATATAACGATAATTACGCTGCTAAGATCAAGGAAGAGATAGATAGACTGGTCGAAGCTGGATTTATCTATGAAATTGAGCACACTGAATGGGTATCCCCCATCGTAGTGGTGCCCAAGAAGAATGGCAAGCTGCGTGTGTGCATTAACTTGAAAAAGGTTAATGCCGCCACGATTCGAGATAACTATCCGCTTCCCATCACAGAACATCTCTTAGAAAGAGTGGCAGGCAAGGAAGTGTACAGCTTCCTTGATGGATTTTCGGGCTACAATCAAGTAGCCATAGCCCCAGAGGATCAGCATAAGACAGCCTTTGCCACAGAATGGGGCATTTTTGCTTTTAGAGTAATGCCATTTGGGCTTACCAATGCACCAGCTACCTTCCAGAGGCTGATGTGCCATGTGTTTAAGGAGTTCCTGAGGAAGAGCTTAGAAGTCTACGTTGATGATCTTTGTGCTCATTCCAACATTAGACAAACCCATCTCCCTGAACTCAGACAAATCTTTGACAAATGTAGAGAATATCAAGTCTGCCTGAACCCAGAAAAGTGTGTTTTTATGGTCAGGCAAGGCAAAATTCTAGGACACATAGTGTCAAAGAATGGCATATCTACTGACGAAGAGAAAGTGAGAGCTATAGCAGAGCTACCTAGGCCAAAAAATGTCAAGGAAGTACAAGCTTTCATGGGGCATTGTGGTTATTACCGACGATTTATACACATGTATGCTGTCATTGCAAAGCCCATGTACGGACTTCTGACAAACTTTGAGTGGACGGATGAATGTGAGAATTCCTTCCAGGAGCTTAAACGAAGATTGTGTTCAGCACCAATCTTGACCACACCAGATTGGAATAAGCCATTCCATGTTCATGTTGATGCATCCAATTATGCTATTGGATGTGTGCTTGCACAACCTACTGGTGAAGGTAATATGGATCTTCCAATTGCCTATGCCAGTAGACAATTGAATGCGGCTGAACGGAATTACACCACTACAGAGCGAGAAGGATTAGGCATGGTATATGCAGTTAAGAAATTTAGACACTATTTGCTTGCAAATAAGTTTAAATTTTTTACTGATCATCAGGCATTGTTATATCTCGTAAACAAGCCATGCAATACAGGAAGATTAGTAAGATGGTTTCTCTTGCTAATGGAATATGATTTTGAAGTTGTGGTAAGGAAAGGTAGGACTCATTTGAGAGCTGATCATCTCTCTAGGCTCACATCGGGAGAAGCCCCACAAGGAGTGTCAGATGATCTTCCTGATGCTTACTTGTTTAATTTGGAAGTTATACCGCAGTGGGCTAAGCCATTGGTACCAGTATTGACATACGGGCCTAATCATCCAGTGATAAACACACGGAATAGAGCGGTTGTAAAAGCCCAAAAGTACCACATCATGGCAGGCAGTATGTACAAGCACACAGATCAAGGGATCTTGGCTTGCTGCGTAGAAGAGGATGAGTACGCTAAATGGTTGCAATTAGCACACGTAGGTGCACTAGAGCAACACCATTCAAAGCAACGAACTTTACAGACACTAAAGAGATTCGGAGTGCATTGGCCAACTATGGAAGCGGATGTCCAAAAGTTGTGCAAGGAATGCCCAATCTGTTGCACTAAGCCACCTGTGGAACACGCCACTCTTTATCAAGTATCTATTGTGCCAGACTGGAGCGAACCTCTAGTATCCTTCCTGAGGACAAACACATTCCCTCCAGACATGACTCTGGCGAGGAAAAGGAGTTTAGAACAAGAAGCCCAGGATTACTCACTCGTTGGTGATAATCTATATAAGCATGGTAAAGATGATTACCTGAGGCTATGTGTCCATGAAAGTGAATATCTTAAGATCTTAGAAACTGCTCACCAAGGTGTAGCAGGAGGGCACTTTGGACCAGATCGGGTGATCAAGGCGATACTATTTGCGGGCTTCTGGTGGCCGACCCTTCACATGGATGCACATACCTATGTGAAACGGTGTGATGTCTGTCAGAGGACTCAGTATCCTATACGCAAAGTTGAGATGCCACTGAAACCTATGATGGGTGGACGTGCATTCTCTAAGTGGGGAATAGACTTCGTAGGTCCTATTAATCCCCCAGCTAAAGGTTCTCATGCGGAATACATCATTGTTGCAACAGATTATCTCACCAAGTGGGTAGAGGTAAAGGCTACGACAAAAAACGATGCTCAAACAACTGCCAAATTCTTGTTTGAGAATGTATTCACAAGATATGGACTACCTATAGAGCTTGTAAGTGATAGAGGCACTCATTTCTTGAACGAAGTGATTGAAAATCTACTCCAAGAATTCTTGGTAATACACAAGAAGTCTGCCCCTTATCACCCTCAGGCTAATGGACAAGCTGAGAGCACTAATAAGATCTTATGCAATGTACTGACAAAATTAGTGAACACAAAACGCTCTGATTGGGACAAACAGCTACACCATGCTATTTGGGCATACCGAGTGGCCTACAAAACGGTACTCCAAGCCACCCCCTTTCAGATGGTATTCGGCCAAAACGCTGTGCTACCCTTGGACTTCCTGATTCCTACATTGAGAATAGCACAAGAGCACGAATGGATAGGTCATGAGCTCTCCTCTAGGATCTTTGACCTTGAACGATTAGGAGAAACAAGACTGAGAGCCGCTGCAGGGATATATGCAGCCAAGAAGAGACAGAAGGCATACTTTGATGCCCATGTGAAGGATAAAGGCTTGAAAGCAGGAGATCTAGTCTTAGTCTATACACTGAAACAACACGCAAGGAAACTAGAAAAGAGAGGCTACGGACCTATGATCATCAATAGGATCTCCACGAGTGGAGCAGTACAACTGGCCACGTTAGAGGGTGATGTTCTCCCTAACTATATCAGCGGTTGCAGAGTCAAGTTGTATCAAGAACCCCTCACAGAGGAAATGCTTAGCCGACTCAACACTGCTAAGAAACGCAAAGAGGAAGAAAAGAGAATTAGAGAAGACGCTCAAGCAGAAGCTTTAGAACGCATCAGAAGGATGAAATTACGAAGGCAAGGTAGAGATCAGCCTAGAGCGAATGACTATGCAGATCAAGGATTTCCTATGGCCATGTGTGAAGCTGCAGGAACAAGCTCGCATAGGATAGTTGATAGACGTCCTTTCATAACCCTAGATATAGGACAAGGAAAGAGTGCAAGGAACGTAAGAGCCTTGATTGACTCAGGCGCAGCCACTAGTGCTGTTAGAGTGTCTTACTGCCAAGAATTACAGTTGACTGTCAATCCTGTGGAAGCATATCTTATAGGATTGGGAGGAGTGGAAACCCCTTGCATGGGCGAGGTGGAACTTCCCCTTTACATTCATGATGAGGCAATGACAGTTAAAGTACTGGTGTGTCAAGATGAGGATCTCACTGAACCTCTAGTCTTGGGTCAAGATTGGATCTATGACCAAGCAATTAATTTAAACCTAAGAAGTGGACTTCTCCAGGTTTGGGTCAATCATAGTCGAGTTACAGTAGAATTAGACAAGGGAGCACTCAAGGAACTAGGAAAGGCACAGACTCCTGGTCCTTCCAGGGGTACACATGAAGATGATCATGCTGTTCTTGTTCAAAACCATGTGTTGCAGAGGAATGATATTTGCAAAAAAGGAGTCAAGGATGCAACGGAACTCCCTTCTTTTCCAAAGGGCAGAAGGAGGCAGCAACCAAAGGTGGATCAAAGGCAGAAGAAGCAGAGTACTACCTATATCCGAGATCAAAAGTACCTGCGCAGCAGAATGTCCCAGAAAGTAAACCAAGTGTGGGTGCGGAAAGGCGAACACCCGGTTGCACTCACGACAACCACACGGGCAAAGCCTCTTACTAGTAACCAACATCGTGACTCCACTAAGAAGTTTGTCAGAAATTCTTTTGCTAAAGTGAAATCCATTTGGGTGCCCAAAAAGTCGATGAAGGCTAGCCCACAATCAAGACAAATTTGGGTGCCTAAGGCGTGTTTGCGGGCTCAAATAACTAAACCAAAACCACACCCTATACAGCATGATCCACTCACTCGCACAACCACTGCCCACTTATTTTCAACACACAGGAACACACCAAGGCCCATGAGCACGAATAGAATCACTTGTAAATGGGTTCCTAAAAGGCCCCATTTTCAAACCGCGACACCGAGAAAGCTCTCTAGAGTCTCTACGAAACCAAAAGCAAAGCCCATCCACTGCATTTGGCAGCCTAAGACCTGTAATAAACCCCCCGACCCCAATTTGTAAATTCATCCCCACTTACTAACTTCATTAGTCTCCTAGGACTACCCAAGCATTAACTACACACACGTGCACCGAACACTTACTAACCCATTATTCGCTCCCGACCCTCATGTTAATATTGTGATGGGAACAACAACGGTCCTCCCTTGTCCTGTACAATATTAACACATGTTTGTATCTTCTCACAGAGACAGACAACAAGAAGTAAAATGGCAGATACAGTAGGAACTAGCTCCCAGGCAGGCACCAGCCCCCAAGTGGTGGACATCGAAAGCCTTCCGGTCGAGGAAGAATTAAAGGAAAGACCAGCGGCATTACGGGCATTACATGCCATACCAATCCAGAATCCTCCACAGGGTCATACCATGCCGGTGGGCAAAACCTCACACTGGTTCAGTGATGTTGCTGGACCTCTGGGTGAAGGCACATATATGTGGGAATCCGAGGTCGAATTCAATGGACGTTGGGGCAGATACCATTTCTTTACCAGGGAGTTTGAAAAGCTACAGAACAACGAAGGACTGAAGCCGATATGGAAGAAGGCTGGGCTTTATGATTATTTCAAATTCCAACTACCAAAGCCAAATTTCCTAAGATGCTCATATCTAATTAGTACCCTCACCCCCAGCAAAGACAAGAAAGGATACAGCTCCTTTGTGCTCCCATCACTCACAAGGGGCAACGAGCTGAAGCGTTTCCGCTTGACTATCAACCTGGTAAGAGAAGCACTCGACATGACTGGTATGCACATTCCAACAGAGAAAGAGACTATGGTTCCAGACAACATGAAGAACCGGAACCTGACGAAGCTGAAGGACATGGTTGCAATGACGCCCACGATCGCCATCCACTTACGCATGGTCATGCAACATTTCGCCTTCCCCGCGCAGGAGAGGTTCACAATGCCTCCCAAAAAGATCTGGTTTAGCCTCTACCTGGCGGATGCTTTTGAGTTGACCATCAATATGCCCCACTGGATTATCGACCAGATTCATATGGCTCATCAGAGATGGTACAAGAAGCAAAAATCTGTGTTGTATGGTTGCTGTGCACTCACAAGAATTGTATACAGATGTCTCGCATATGATGTACCGGTGCAGAGGGCTCTGATCTGGTCCAGAGCACAGGAATTTCAACGCAGATTGTCAGCTGTAGGGCCTCCCTCAAAGAAGATGAGAGGCGCCGTCCAGATGCCTTGTGCACAAGCTCGCGGTGCAACCCTGACGCCTGAGACAACCCCAAGACTCCCCCGACGAGTGCAACCATTTACTATCAGGTTACCCAGGCACAGCACAGATGGCCCTAATCTGGTGTTTCCACCAGTACCGACTGATCTGGAATTCCCGCATGGGTTCACCCTGGAAGATCTAACGGACGAAGAAGTTGCAAGGATCATCGAAGCTGTAAATGCAGAAGTTGAAGAAGAGCAAGCCAGTGGACAGCAAACGATCCCAGACCAAGCACAGCCCAGCCAACCGGACGTAGTCAACGTGGACGATGAAGAAGAAGCTCATGGGGAGACACAGGGTGGACAATCAGAAGCAGAAGAACAAGAATATGATCAAGAAGCCCTACAAGTACTGGAAGGTGCCCCCGCCTACACTAGCGCGTTAAAGAAGCTTTACGATACAATGAACCAAGTTCAAGAGCAACACAGGCTCTCATTAGCTGCAGGTAAAGCTCTCATGAACCAGATTCTGGAGGAGGAAGGTGTGGACGAGCAATACTGTGCCACCTTGGAAATGATATCAGATGCTTTGGGAGTACCGGAAACAGTGCATACCGCACTAGCGCAATCACGAAGGACAGAGAGAAGATATGGAAGACGCCCCCCACGAACAGGAAAACGAATGAATGTATTAGGTTCAGGACCACAAGGCACCCCCACAACCACTGGCACAACACACACAGTTCACGACACCGAGGAAGCCCACACATCGAGTGCACCCCCATCACCTCCCTTGCCACCTTCCCCCCCACATCCACCTCACTCACCTCCCTCTACCACTGTAACCTCCACTGTCACCACCTCTGAAACCACTACGCACACCAACACACAAACCATCAGTCAACCCCCACACTCTACTTCCACTGAAAACACGAGTCTAACTACAGCCACGGTACACCTCACTACCCCGAGCACACTTCCTAGAAGTTCACAATTACACACACCTCTATACACATTCACAACCCTCACCGCTACCACAATCCCCATGTTCACAGTCACTCCCACCACGATCCCCACTTTCATGGAGGTATCACCCACCTCTGCACCTCTCCCATCCCCCATGTACCCACAATCTCCCATTCCCCCACCTCCCCCCTCACCCGTCCCCAGTACTGCATCCACAATCCCCTTTCCCTTTCCCTACCCCTCTGCATTCAACACTATTCCTCTCAGTAACTTATTTAATAATATGCATCAATGCATGGCCCAACTTCAGCAACACTACCAACACCTGGACAACCAACATACAATGCTCTTCCGAAGACACGAAGATCTCCAAGCACGATGTAGGGATCTTGAAGAGCAGAAGCAGCTACTCGAACAGCAGCACGTGACATTACAGGAGCAATACGCACAATTAGAAGCCAACCCACCCCAAGCAGATGATGAAGAACGACGACATATGGACGAGCTGCTACATTCTCAGATCACGGAAAACCTGAAACTTCGACGGAACTTGGGCCTCCTCCGCAAGCATATGTCGACCGCGTTAGAGGAGAATAAAAGATTACAGAAACAGAACGAAGAAAACCTGGAGGCGGCCATGGAGGGCTCCCCACAGGAGATCGACCCAGAACGATTCAAGGCAATTCCCTCGGAGAATATGCAGGTGGTGTTAGAAACTCATGCCGATCTAATGGAGGCCCGTGCCGCTTTAGAAAAAGAGAGAGATGAGTTACGAAGACAGTTGGCCACACGGCAGACAGAACCGAGTCAGAGCATAACCGCAGAAGAAACAGCCGAAGAAGTCACTAAACTCCGGGCCGAACTTGAGGAATTACGCAGCAAGGTCATGCAATATGAGCGTCAGCCCTCCCCTCTGGTAGACCCCGAGCCTGACGATCTGGTGCCAATTGAAGTAGAAGAAACATTCGAGGATCCCTATGTACCAATGCCAACACCCGGCGGTAATCGCACAGAACAGGGCATGGACACAATTGAGATCGAGGCACCGGAATGGATGCAAAAGTTAGAGAAAGTAGCCACGACGCATGATGACAGGGTGGCAGTCCAAATCGCATTGATGTCAAAACTGGAAGAGGTGGTAATAAAATCTGATTATTTTCAGAATCTTTCACACCATAGGTGGATCGGCCCATCGGATGATCTGTATGTACCTTTTTGCGTGCTAATGGCGGATTATAATGCGGAGATCAAGCGCCACACCTCAAGGGAACCCACCTCTGCCACCCAATTTGCACCCGATGACATCCCAGAGAGTGCCAAGCAAGGACATATCCGCCAACCAACGTGGAGAATTTGGCTGCTCGAAACCTACCCGGAAATGGTAAGAACATGGAACAACATGCCATTGTACATCAAATATAATCCATGTTATTGCCCTGTGTTTCGAAGGAGATCCTGGCCGGAGTACACACATACAGTGCTGACGATTAAAGGATGTGAGAAGTGGCTAAATTACGTGTACTTCGCACCCCCTAAAGGCGCACCTACAATTGGCTATATGATTTCAACGATCCGACATTGGGGGGTCCGTTTCAAGAATGTTCCTGATATCATGACTCAGATGTGCCTGAAAATTTTCGAACTTATGCTGGTCACCTTCAGGACCTTCAAAAATGTCAAGGAACCGCATCTCTCAGCACTAGGATTTAATGAAGGGAACCAGGACCTTGTATACGACATGAGCACAACTCCATCGATCAATGTTGTGTATGCATGGCACGCTCGCATCAAATATCTACCGGCCTGCTTCAAACAAACGTTCGAAGATTGAAACGGACTTGTAAGAGCTTTTGAAAGTAATCTAAAGAACTCCATTGATTCTCTCTCTTTGTCTTGCCGTGTGTGCACGTGTGTGTGTATGTGTGTGCATGCTTGTGTGCTTCTCACTCACGCACTTGTGCCGCCACTTGCTCGAGGTCTTCATACCATCCTCACGTCTTCCCGGATTGACATTAAAGGAGGTGCTACTCATCATTGAGCTACACTCTTTGTTCTTTTGCACATAAGACACAACAATCTTAAACTTGATATGGCTGGAAAAGCTGAGGCTCATATCATGTGATCCAACAATCCTAAACTTGATATGGCTAAAAAAGCTAAGAGGCTCGAACTTCAGTTCAAGCCTCGTTGTTCTTTTGCATATAAGACACCAATCCTAAACTTGATATGCTCAGAGGCTCGAACTTAAGTTCGAGCCTCTTTGTTCTTTTGCTACATGATAACTTGATATGGTTGGAAAACCTGAGAGGCTCGCACTTAAGTTCGAGCCTCTTTGTTCTTTTGCACATAAGACACAACAATCCTAAACTTGATATGGCTGGAAAAGCTGAGGCTCATATCATGTGATCCAACAATCCTAAACTTGATATGGCTAGAAAAGCTAAGAGGCTTGAACTTAAGTTGGAGCCTCTTTGCTAGAAAAGCTGAGAGGCTCAAACTTAAGTTCGAGCCTCTTTACTAGAAAAGCTGAGAGGCTCGACCTTAACTTCGAGCCTCTTTGTTCTTTTGCAAATAAGACACAACAATCCTAAACTTGATATGGCTGGAAAAGCTGAGGCTCATATCATGTGATCCAACAATCCTAAACTTGATATGGTTGGAAAACCTCAAAAACTCGAACTTAAGTTCGAGCCTCTTTGTTCTTTTGCATATAAGACATCAATCCTAAACTTGATATGGTTAGAAAAGCTGAGAGGCTCGAACTTAAGTTCGAGCCTCTTTGTTCTTTTGCTCATATCATGTGACCAAACAATCCTAAACTTGATATGGTTGGAAAACCTCAGAGGCTCGAACTTAAGTTCGAGCCTCTTTGTTCTTTTGCACATAAGACACAACAATCCTAAACTTGATATGGTTGGAAAAGCTCAGAGGCTCGAACTTAAGTTCGAGCCTCTTTGTTCTTTTGCACATAAGACACAACAATACTAAACTTGATATGGTTGGAAAAGCTCAGAGGCTCGAACTTAAGTTCGAGCCTCTTTGTTCTTTTGCACATAAGACACAACAATCCTAAACTTGATATGGCTGGAAAAGCTGAGGCTCATATCATGTGATCCAACAATCCTAAACTTGATATGGCTAGAAAAGCTGAGAGGCTCGAACTTAAGTTCGAGCCTCTTTGCTAGAAAAGCTGAGAGGCTCGAACTTAAGTTCTTTTGCAAATAAGACACAACAATCCTAAACTTGATATGGCTGGAAAAGCTGAGGCTCATATCATGTGATCCAACAATCCTAAACTTGATATGGTTGGAAAAGCTCAGAGGCTCGAACTTAAGTTCAAGCCTCTATGTTTTTTTGCATATAAGACAGCAATCTTAAAATTGATATGGTTAGAAAAGCTGAGAGGCTCGAACTTAAAAGCTAAGAGGCTCGAACTTAAGTTCGAGCCTCTTTGTTCTTTTGCTCCCTAAACTTGATATGGTTGGAAAAGCTGAGAGAGTTCAAGCCTCTTTGTTCTTTTGCACATAAGACACAACAATCCTAAACTTGATATGGCTGGAAAAGCTGAAGCTCATATCATGTGATCCAACAATCCTAAACTTGATATTGTTGGAAAAGCTGAGAGGCTCGAACTTAAGTTCGAGCCTCTTTGTTCTTTTGCATATAAGACACCAATCCTAAACTTGATATGGTTAGAAAAGCTGATAGAGCCTCTTTGTTCTTTTGCTCCATAAACTTGATATGGTTGGACAACCTGAGAGGATCGAACTTAAGTTCGAGCCTCTTTGTTCTTTTGCACATAAGACACAACAATGATAAACTTGATATGGTTGGAAAACCTGAGAGGCTCGAACTTAAGTTCGAGCCTCTTTGTTCTTTTGCACATAAAACACAACAATCCTAAACTTGATATGGTTGGTCAGAGGCTCGAACTTAAGTTCGAGCCTCTTTGTTGTTTTGCAAATAACACACAACAATCCTAAACTTGATATGGATGGAAAAGCTTAGGCTCATATCATGTGATCCAACAATCCTAAACTTGATATGGTTGGAAAAGCTCAGAGGCTCGAACTTAAGTTCGACCCTCTTTGTTCTTTTGCATATAAGACACCAATCCTAAACTTGATATGGTTAGAAAAGCTGAGAGGCTCGAACTTAAGTTCGAGCCTCTTTGTTCTTTTGCTCCCTAAACTTGATATGGTTGGAAAACCTGAGAGGCTCGAACTTAAGTTCGAGCCTCTTTGTTCTTTTGCACATAAAACACAACAAACCTAAACTGGATATGGTTGGTCAGAGGCTTGAACTTGAGTTCGAACCTCTTTGTTTTTTTGCTCATATCATGTGACCAAACAATCCTAAAATTGATATGGTTGGAAAACCTGAGAGGCTCGAACCTCTTTATTGTTTTGCACATAAGACACAACAATCCTAAACTTGATATGGTTGGAAAAGCTTAGAGGCTCGAACTTAAGTTTGAGCCTCTTTGTTCTTTTGCACATAAGACACAACAATCTTAAACTTGATATGGCTGGAAAAGCTTAGGCCCATATCATGTGATCCAACAATCCTAAATTTCATATGGTTGGAAAAGCTCAGAGGCTCGAACTTAAGTTCAAGCCTCTTTGTTCTTTTGCATATAAGACACCAATCTTAAACTTGATATGGTTAGAAAAGCTGAGAGGCTCGAAGTTAAAAGCTGAGAGGCTCGAACTTAAGTTCGAGCCTCTTTGTTCTTTTGCTCCCTAA